>BSBK01001724.1:1200000-1800000 GCA_027943335.1 Chamaecyparis obtusa
AACTTAGTGTCCCGATCTGAAACTATGGTCTTTGGCAAGCCATGAAGTCTCACTACTTCTCTGAAAAATAATTCTGCTACATGAACAGCATCATTAGTCTTCTTGCAGGGAATAAAATGTGCCATCTTCGAAAATCTGTCAACTACCACAAAAATTGAATCATGTCCCCGCTGAGTCCTCGATAAACCAAGAATAAAGTCCATGCTGATATCCTCCCAAGGCTTCTCTGGTACAAGTAATGGCTGATACAATCCTGTATTCTGCTTCACTCCTTTCGCCATCTGACATACTCTGCAACTCTGTACAAACTTCTTCACATCTTACTGCAATTGTGGCCAATAATAATTCTCACTAACCAAACCAAGGGTTTTATCACGACCAAAATGTCCAGCCAATCCTCCACTATGCTTCTCCTTAATGAGATTCTCCCTCATAGAACTTCATGGAATGCACAACTGACTCCCTCTGAATAGCATATCATCCTGGATGATGAAATCCAACCATTTCATCCTGTCTAGAGTAACAGGTTCTGTACAAGCTTTCCAAGCTTCACCAAAATCAGGATCCTCTGGATACAAATTCTTGAGTTCTTTGAACCCAACCACTTCAATCTGCATTTCTGTCATCAATAGTTGCCTTCTGCTAAGAGCATCCGCAACCCTATTAGACTTTCCACTCCTGTGTTTCAAAACAAATGTATAACTCTGCAAAAACTCAACCCATTTCAAATGCCTCTGATTCAACTTTCCTTGACTATTCAAATATTGCAAAGCTTGATGATTAGTATACAAAACAAACTCCTTAGGAAGTAGATAATGTCTCCACTTCTTTAATTCCTGAACTATAGCATAAAATTCTTGATCATAAACATAATATTTCCTCTTGGCATCATTTAACTTCTCACTGAAATAAGCAACAGGTTTACCTTCTTGGCTCATAACAGCTCCTATTGCAGTACCACTAGTATCACAATCTACTTGAAACACCTTAGTAAAATCTGGAAGTGCTAAAATAGGTTGTTCTGTAACTTTTTATTTCAACAATTGAAAACTCTTTTCTGCCCCATTAGTCCACTAAACTCTTTTCTATCCCCTCTCATTGTTTCAGTCAAGGGTCCACAAATACTGCTAAAATTTTTGATAAACTTTCTGTAAAAGCTAGCTAAACCATGAAAAGATCTTACCTCAGTAGCACTCCTTGGAGTAGGCCATTCAAGGATAGCCTGTACCTTCTCTGGGTCCATTTTTAGACCTTCTGCTGAAACTACAAATCCCAAATACACTAACTCTTTCTTCACAAAACTGCACTTCTTCAAATTAATCAACAATTTCTCTTCTCTCAGCTTCTCAAATACCATACGAATATGCATCATATGCTCCTCCAATGTCTTACTAAAGATCAAAATATCATCTAGGTAAACAATGACAAACTTACCCAGAAATTCTTTCAGAACCTTGTTCATGAGCCGCATGAAAGTGCTCGGTGCATTGGTTAGCCCAAAAGGCATGACTAACCACTCATACAGTCCTTCCTTTGTCTTGAAGGCAGTCTTCCATTCATCTCCTTCCCTGATCCGAATCTGATGATATCCACTTTTCAGATCTATCTTTGAAAAATACACAGCTCCACTCAAACAGTCCATAATATCATCCATTCGTGGCAATGGAAACTTGTACTTGATTGTGATCTTGTTTATTGCCCTAGAATTTGTACACATCCTCCATTCTCCATTCTTTTTTGGTGCTAATACCGCTGGTACAGCATAGGGACTCAAACTCTCATGGATCAATCCTTTCTGTAACAACTCATGTACTTGTCTGTTCAACTCCTCACTTTCTACAGGTGTCATTCTGTGTGCTGCCTTGTTCGGCAAACTCGCTCCTGGGATCAAGTCCATCTGATGATTGATCTTCCTAACTGGTGGTAATCCATCAGGCATGTTATCGAATACAATATCCGAAAACTCATTCAACAAATCTGGAACTTCTACAGGAACATCTTCTACTTCCTCTTTACCAGCTTTTGGAATTAAAGCAAAATATACATGCTCATGCCTCATACCATCTAGGAAATTTCTTCCATTAACAAAAGTTATCCTTGCATTACCACATACCTTTTCTTCAGTCTCCTTCAATGGCTTTAGCTTATGTCGCATTCCATCCTTTGTCAGGGAATAGGTATTCGCACGGCCATCATGTACAGCACATCTGTCAAACTACCATGGTCTACCCAACAACATATGACATGCATCCATAGATATGATATCACATAATACCTCATCTTGGTATCCGCCAATCTTGAACTTCACCAGGCATTGTTCATTGACCATGACCTTGTGGTCATCCTGTACCCAGGCAATCTGATATGGATGTGGGTGTTTCTGTCTCTTGAGCTTCAACTTTGTCACCATCTCTTCTGACACCAAATTGTCAGTGCTTCCACTATCAATAATCACATCACAACATTTACCTTCACACTTGCACCTGGTGCGAAACAAGCTCCTCCTTTGCTCAAGTTCATTCTCACCACTCAACAGGACTCTTCTGTTAATCAACGTTTCTCCTTTTTCAGCATCTTCAAAATTTGATGATCTGGCATCTTCATCTACATGTGCAATTCTGGCCTGGCCTTCATTTCTCCTGTCTGTTCTGCCTTGGCGCTGAGGACATTCAAATGCCCTATGACCTTCTTCTCCACAGTGAAAACATGTTCCACGGAAGCCACCTCTTCCAGATCCTTGTCCTCTTCCTCTTCCTCTTTGATCTCTATTATTCTGATCCTGGAAGTGATTGGAATTATTTTCTCGCTGATTCTGACTGCTACTGGCCTCGTCCTTCTTTTTCAGATCTTCGTTTCGGCCACCATATGACCATCCACCAGATCGTCCACCGCGACCTCTTCCGTTTTGTCTGCTCTCAAACTTCTTGTTCAGCTTTTCGTCTACTTTTAGGGCAAACTGGTATGCCTCTTCAATACTGTTCATTTGAACCAGATTCAGCTCCTCCTGAATGCTTGGCCTTAACCCATTAAGGTATCGGGCAACTTTCTCTTTATCAACTTCTGCATGGCCTGTTCTGATGAGAAGTCGATAGAACTCCTCTGTATACTCCTGAACAGATCTTCCTGCTTGCTTCAAACTCTGCATTTTCTTCAATAGGTCAAGCTCATAATCAATAGGAATGAACTGTCACTTCAATTTATCCACCATCCAATCCCATCTCATGATTTTCTCCTTTCCCCTTCTATTTTGCTCCAACTGAATCTCTTGCCACCATATCTTCGCATGACCTTTCAGTCTGGCCTTCACAAATTTGACCCTATCAGGATCCTCAACATCTTCATACTCAAAATATTCCTCACATTCATTGATCCAGTCGATCAATTCTTCTGGGTTAAGATTTCCAGAAAATGTAGGAACCTCAATCTTAGGTCTTTTCCCAATCTTGGAAATCGCCCGAAAAAGTCTTTCTTCCTCCTGGTTCACAATTTCAACTTCTCCTTCTTAATATTCTTCTTCAGCTTCATCCTCGCTTTCGTCTCTGACATTAAGATTCATTCCTCTGTGAATCTCTTCTTGCAATGCTCGCACTTGTCTTTGCAGCTCTCTAACCTTAGGTGTTACAACACCAGCTCTTCCGCCATGTTCCCTTCGTGGAGGCATTTTCACGATGTGCACTGAAACCTTAGCCACGGTCCTGGTGCAAACTGCCTCACAGTCGGTGATCTGTTTACACACTCAAGAACTCCTGCTCTGATACCACTTGATGAAGGGTGCTCCCCTTAATACCACAAACACATAACAGAAATAGAGAAACAACAACAATATGCAAGAACAGAAAATTGGCTTCTTATTATCTCCACAAATGTGGAATTACAAACTTTCAGAATTACAATATGCAAAGCCACATGGGCATTCCCTTACAATATTCTGTAGGACAAAGCCTCGAATCAATACCTAGATCTACTACCCAGAACTATTCTCAACTGTCTACGACAATAATACAGCCTTCCTTATATAGGCAATTTCTACTGCCCGAGAAGGTTCCAGAAATTTAGCCCTAAGGGCCGACCAAACTTAGAATTATTTTATTTTTTAATTTATTACATCAAAGTCGGCTCAAAATAACTTTTGAAATCCGAACAGAAATTTTGAAGGTAAATTATTTTTCGCCATTTCAGGTGACCCGACTTCCGGAGATCAGAAGTCATCACCAGTTGACCCGATTGACTATTATAACCCCATTTTGGAAATGCCACGAAGCGCTCTACAGGCTTGACAAGCGCAAGCGCCCGTCACCCAAATTTTTGACCTCATTTGAGGCCTCTAAAGCCTTCAAAACTGAGTTTGAAGTTTCTGTACCCTGCTGCCAATACCGAAAATCTTCAATATCTTCAAAACTACACCTGATCTAGCGATGAAACTTTGCTGGCAGACTTATATGACCAAAATGAACCTCCAAGAAAGAAATCAGATCATTCTGAGCACATACAAAAATTACCAAAAATAGCAACTTTCCTTAAATAGAAGCTCTGCACAAAAAAAACTCTTATTGAATATAAAAATAGAAATATTTTTTGGGTGATGCAAGATTGCTCTTACACCCAGGATGCTCCTGCATCATGTCTTCTAACAAATCTTGCTAGCACTTGTTCTCTTCTTTGTTCATCATTCAGTTCAGGTTTATTTTCCTACTCGGTATCTTCTTCCTAGTTCTCAGTTTGCATTTGTTAATTCTCGGTAGCACTTTCCTGATGCTCAGTAGACTCAGCCTATGGCTTCAATAGATAACCTAGATCTTCAACATATGTAAACCTACCATAGTCTTATGGTTCCTTCATGCTTTCTTCATCATTATTTTTAGCAAACTCATCAAATTTTACATTAACACTTTCAACCATCTTATTAGTAGCCTTGTTCAAACATTTATAATCTTTACTCTTAGTAGAATATCCTAAAAATATTCCTTCATCACCTTTAGAGTCATATTTACCATTCCTATCATCTTTCAGAATATAACACCTACTTCCAAAGATTCTAAAATAACTTACATTCGGTGTATAGCCAAACCATAACTTGTAGGGTGTCTTGTTTGTGTCTTTCTTCAGTTAAACTTGGTTCAAGGTGTATACTGCAGTGCTAAGTGCTTCTCTCCAGTACATTTGTACAACATTTTTCTCAATCATCAATATTCTAACATAATCAACAATAGATCGGTTCCTCCTTTCAGCAATCCCATTCTGCTGCATTGTCCTAGGTGTAGAAACCCATCTTTTGATTCCATGCTCATTATAGAAATTAGTGAATTCATCAAAAGAAAACTCACCACCTCTATCAGATCTTAAGCATTTCAATTCTTTCCTGATTTCTTTTTCAACTTTAGCTTTAGACCATTTAAACAATTTGAATGCCTCAGATTTTTCTTTAAGGAACATTACTATCATCATCCTAGAGTAGTCATCAACAAATAAAATAAAATATTTTTCACCATAGTAGCTTTGAGTTCTCATAGGACCACATAAGTCAATGTGAACCAACTCCAAAATACCTTTAGATGAATAGTTTTTACTTTTGAAACTAGATTTGGTCATCTTTCCTTTCTAACATTGATGACACATAACATGATCAGGTTTGGTTAGACTCAGTAATCCTCTAAATTTTCTCTTTCTAATGATCTTAATCATGTTATCAAAGTTTACATGACATATCATGTTGTGCCATAGCCATACATCTTCATTCTTCACTAGTTAACAAGAAGTTTCAGCATTGTCAAGATAGAATAAATTACCTTTTGATTGTCCTCTAGTACCAACAAGCTTTCCATTTTCATCATAGATTTTCACCTTCTTGCTTTCAAATGCAACTCGGTGACCTGAGTTATTTAGTTGTGCTACACTCAATAAATTGTAGTTAAGTCCTTTTACTCAGTATGCATTATCACATCTAATTCTATCATTCAATAAAATAGACTCCTTTCCTTTCACCTGACAAGGTGTTGTTAGGAATAGTCCCAAGAGATAACTAAGAGGGGGGGGGGGGTGAATCAGTTATCTATAAGTTTTAATTCTTTATCCAATTAAGTATACTTAAACATAAAGCATAAACACAATGAAAGAACACTTGAACACAACACCAATATTTTAGTTACGGGGAAACCCAAATAGGTAAAAACCCCGGTGGGAATTGACACCCACTAATAATTTGCACTAGTGTATTATGATCCTTGTTAGAAGATCCTTAACCCTATTAGGAGTTGTCTTTACAATGCATTTAGTATAGTGACCTAGTCAAGGGTCCGACCCTGTTAGGAGTCTTTTACAATTAGTCCTATTAGGGGTGAGGATGCACTATCTGAGAGCACACTACTTAAAGGGTGAAGGCTACAACCTTATGAGTAACAGATACACACTATATCTGGATCTTGGTGAATTGTTCTTTGACCTACTATCTGGATCAGTTCCAATGTATAGCACAAACTATTTACTTGGTCACATAGACCTTTTGTTGATGGCTCAATACTTCGCACACTCTGCTCTACTCTTCACAACCAACTCTGAACCACACTTTAGCAATCACAATTGACTACCTATAAATATCTTTCCTCCAAATGATATAATCAATTTGACCTATTAGAACCACCTTGAAATCATATTAGAGAAACCATAACATCATCCAATAATAATTATGTTGGCTCTTCTAAGCACGCATCACAAACTGGGACCTGTCTAAATCAATAATTGTAGCCGCACGCTACACATTGTTGTCTCTAATAAATTAACTGTAACTTTCTCATTAAGCTGAATTACCTCATGTTCTCTTAACCAAACATTTTTAACTCTTTTCTAATCACTAATCCAATGGTGCATACTGAAATGATAGGCACAACTCCTAAACCAATAAAATCTCTGTCGGCTCTTCTGAACAAACATAGAATACTACAACTGGTGAATAGCGACTAAATAACTTTACTTCTACTAATCATCAGACTCTACATCCATGAACTTATCATCTCTAATATGTCTCCATCATATATCCAAGCGTGCAAGGCTCCATGATAACTGTACGGACAATCATTGACAGAACATTGCCTGTAACTCTGTCAGGAACACTGCTGACACAAGCTGCTGAATAACTATTTGTACTAATAGTTAGCCTCTGCATCCATGATATCATGTTGATAACATGTCCATGCTTCATATACTTAAGGCTTACTACATAAGTCTTCCATGAATGCTACTTACCATATGTTGTCATCAATGACAAACATACAGTCAACACTAGCCTGCTGGCAAATCTCCAACAATCTCCCCCTTTGGCATTGATGGAAACATATGGAATGAAAAGCCACCACCAATCCAAATGAGAAATTATTTTATAACATTCTCCATTTCCTCATCACAAATCTCCCAATGATGAATCCTCCATCTACTACAATATTCTCCATTTCCTCAACTGAACTGCTTCCATGACTGAATACTACTCCCCCTTAGTTTATTACTCCTTCTATGCTTCTATTTTTCATGACTCTATATAATAATCCCCCTTTGACATCAATGGAAAATGGTGCCACTCATGATAAGCATCAATACTACTCCTAAGGTAGAGTAGTCAACCTTCCATCAGTCCCTGAGGATTGATGCTCTTTCTTCTTTCTTCTAAGCAGAATCAGGGAAGGGAATTACTCCTAACTTCTTCCTGAGATACTCAAAAGTATCCTTTGGCAAGGGCTTTATAAATATATCTACTAACTAATCTTTAGTACTCACATAATCCAACTTAACTTCTTTCTCTGCCGCTTTCTCTCTTAGGAAGTGATACTTGATCTCAATGTGTTTTGTCTTTGCATGCATCACAGGGTTCTTTGATATATTGATAGTGCTAGTGTTATCACAATGAATAAAAATAGGATAATCAATCTGAATTCCAAAGTCTTTTATCATTTTCTTGATCCAAACAATTTTAGAACAATTCAAGGCTGTTGCAACATACTCCACTTTTGTTGTTGACTAAGAGATATAATTTTTCTTCTTGCTTGTCCAAGTGACAAGTCTGTCACCAAGGAACATTGCTCCTCCTAATGTACTCTTTCTATCATCAACGCATTTGCCCAATCTACATTAGTATACACATGAAGTTCAAAATTTTCTAAATTAGGATACCATAAACCATAGTCTATAGTGCCTTGCAAGTATCTGAATATTCTTTTTACTGACATAAAGGGACTTTGTTTAGGCTCTGTTGCAAATCTTCCAACTATGCCCACTGCATTGAAAATATCAGGTCTAGTTTGAGTAAGATAAATGAGTTTCCCAATCATAGACTTGTACAATTTTATATCTACTACTGGTGATTCATCTTCTTTTGTAAGCTTACATCTAGTTAACATAGGTGTCCCTACTAGCTTGCAATCATCCATCTTGAATTTCTTTAATATCTCTTTCACATACTTTGATTAATTAATGAAAATACCTTTCTCTGTCTGTTGTACATTCAATCCCAAAAAGTATTTAATAGGTCCAATCATGCTCATCTCAAATTCTCTTTTCATCTCTTTAGCAAATTTAGCACTTAGTTTGTCATTATCTCCAAAGATAATTTCATCAACAAATATAGTTACAAGTAATAGTCCTTTAGATGTCTCTCTTATGAATAGATTACAATCTACTACTCCTTTCTTGAATCCAATTTTTTTTAGATATCCATCAAGTCTCTCATACCAAGCTCTAGGGGCTTGCTTAAGTCCATAGAGGGATTTCTTCAATTTTCATACCATATCAAGTCTATCTGATAGGGTGAGTCCTTCTAGCTACTCAATGTATACTTCTTCTTTTAACTCTCCATTCAAGAATGTTGACTTTAAGACTTTGAATTTTTTGACTGTTGCATAAGCTAGAAACAACTTAATAGCTTCTAATGTGCTCATAGGTACAAATGTGTCTAATTAATCAATGCCTTATCTTTGTGCATATCCCTTGCACACTAACCTTGCTTTATTTCTTACTACTGTACCATCTTCATTCATCTTATTTCTAAATATCCATTTTTTTCCAATCAAATTCTTATCACTAGGTCTTGGGACTAGTTCCCAATTATCATTCTTGATAATCTGATCTAGTTCTTCTTTCATAGCATCATGCCAATCTAAATCATTGCATGCATCTTCAACACTTGGAGGTTCAATCTAAGATAGTAAACATACAACTTCATTGCTTGCTGAACTCTTTGCTTTTAATCTTGTAGTGATTTTTCCGCTCTAATCTCCAATGATGTCATCCTTAGAATGATATCTAGATGAACACTTTGGAGATTTAGGTGATATTGTCTCATTTACCTTTTGAGTTTCTTCTTCACTTGCTTCAGGGTCATTGAACAATACATCAATACTGTAAAAGATTTCTTCAACAACTGTCTCACTAGTGGAGGGTCTAGGTTCTTCTTCAAGCATAGGTGAGTAATCATGATATCTTTCTTGAACCATAAACTTTTCATCAATCTTCACATGAGAACTTTCAATGATCTTCTTCAATCTTAAATTGAAACATCTATAAGCTTTTCTTTTAGTAGAGTAACCAAGGAAAATACCTTCATCGCTTCTTGCATCAAACTTTCCTACTGCTTCATCCCTCATGTTGTAGCACTTGCTTCCAAAGATTCTGAGGTATTTTACTATGGGAACATTACCAAACCATATCTCATAAGGTGTCTTGTTTGCACCTAGTCTCAATTGTATTCTATTGATGGTGTAGACTGTTGTATTGACTACGTCTCTCCAATAGGTGTGAGCAACTTTTTCTTCAATCATGATGGTGCGCATTGTGTCAAGAATGATCCTATTCCTTCTCTCTACAATCTCATTTTGTTGAGGGGTTCTAAGTGCACTCAACTATCTCTTTATGCCATGTTCTTCATAGTATTCATAGAATCTGTCAGAGGTGAATTCTCCTCCTCTATCCGATCTTAGACACTTTATCTTTAGTCCAGATTCATTCTCAACCTTAGCTTTGAATATTTTGAACTTCTCAAATGCTTCTAGCTTATCTTTCAAGAATTCAACCCACATCATTCTAGAATAATCATCTACAAACAAAATGAAATACCTTTCACCATAGTATGATCTTGTTTGAGTTGGTCCACATAGGTCTGTATGAATTATATCCAACTTGTTCTCTGCTGAATTATGCTTGCTTCTAAATGAATTCTCACATGCTTTCGCATCACACATTCCCTACATATAGTATCAACTAGTTTTGCTATGCTAGGTAGATCTCTTACTGCCTTAATATTGCTTATCTTTACTATGTTATCAAAGTTGATATGACATAGTCTTTTATGCCACAGCCAACTGTCATCAACTTTAGAAACAAAACAACTTGCCTCAGAATTAAGTTGAAAAACATTACCTTTAGTCTTTGATCCTGATGAAATCATAACACCATCTTTGTTGTTAATGATGCACTTGTTGTCTTTGAACTCCAACTAATAACCTTTTTCAAGTAATTGTCTGATACTGAGAAGGTTATGCTTCAAACCATCTACATAGAGAACATTGTCAGTGTTGTTCTTCCCATCTAATGTGATAGCTCCTCTACCAATGATAGGTTTAGGAGTGTTATCTCCAAATCTAACCATGCCACCAGTGTACTTGTCTAAATGAACAAACCTATCTTTATCACCTGTCATGTGATGTGAACAGCCACTATCTATGATCCAATATGTCTTTATGTTCACTTGTGAGATCAATGCTAACTTTTCTTCCTCTTTCTCATCATTATTCATTTTCTCTATGATAGCAATGAATCCAATTTCATCTTTAGCTGAATCATCATCTTATACTCCATATCCAGCATAGTAACATTCCTTTGAATACTTAGGCTTGTAGTCATTTTTTAACTTTTTAGCTCTTGTATGACATTTAGATGCAAAGTGACCAATCTTATTACATGAAAAGCATTTAAATGGAAATTTGAACCTTCATATTTTCCTCTTCCTTTATTTTCTCTTTTGGAAATCATAGCAATGAAATCATCTAGTATTTTCTCTTCATCATCATCATCAAAATTACTAGAAGTGCTTGCAGATTTCTTACCATGGACTGATGCTTTGAAGGTTGTCTTACTTTTAGGTTTTGTCTTCAATCTTGAAATCTCAAAAGCTAAGATTTTATTGATCAAGGTCTCTCTTTTGAAATTTGATGTAAGTTGTATGGTCTTGTATACTATTGAAAGTATCTTCATAGAATTAAGGTTAATCAATAAATGAAATAGTAACTAAATAAACCACAAAGAGCAACTATTTAGCAAATTAATGATCAATTGAGCATCCTATGGCTCTCTAACTAAGAATGTTAATGCAAAGCTCTCAGCAAGCTTCCATTAATGACAGTCCTAGAATGAGAATGATAAGATAAACAAGTTAAATCTAAAAATTATATCAAATAAATGCTAATTAAGCTCTCAAATGCCTTTCTAAACTCAAATTGCAAGAGGTTCAATGCAATTCTCAAATATGCGGTTGATGAATTATGAAGGAATTTGGTCTTCCTTTTATAGATTTTTCCAATGGTAGGGGGTGTAGTGTAGTTGATCATGATTAAACCTTGGTTGAGTCCTTGGTTCCACCCTTTGAAGACAATGAAAATTTTGTGTCCTCAAAGCTTGGGACAAGTAGACAAGATCAATGGACAAGATTCCTTCTCACTTTGAGTGATTGAGATTCAATTTGGCTTGATCCATGTGAATGCCTTTCCTTAAATCTCATTGGTTGATTGAATTTCCTCCCTTTGTGGTTGTTGAAGGAAATTAAGAATTATTAATTAATTTAATTGATTTAATTTAGCCATGTACCCCTTAAATGGGTTGAATTTGATTTAATCCAAGACTATACAATTAATTGATTTAATTGTATTTTGATTTGATTACATTCGATTAAAATGCTCTCAATTTTGATTGATCTCGAATTAAGACTTGATTTTTATTTTGATTGGCTAATTATGCATTGTGATTCAATTGCTTCAATTATGTCCTTGATTTTCTTTGATTTGATCTTTTTCCAGTTTTAGGTGATTACAAATGCCCCTCTTTGAGTTGACGTGTGAAGCATGTCGATTAAAAGAATATTTTGATTTTTCTTGATGATAGGTCCTAATTCATTGATGGTCAATCTCTGACTTTCATTTCATGTCTTTCAATGGTCAATCCTTGATTTCTGATACAAGATTGATGCAAGTATGATTGATATGAAAATCTCACCTGATGTGGTTCTGATGATAGTTCTAATGTGATGGTTGTTCTGATGATGAATCCTTGATATGATGTTTGATTCAATGATTGATCCTGATATGATACCTACTTTGATGATTGATCCTAATACGATGCCCCATTCATTTGATTATGAAAAATTTCCTGATAAAAGCTTTCGGTTTGATTTGATGGCCATTCTCCTGATTTGATGATGTTGATGATGATATGATTGCATGCCCCCTCAGGAAATGAATCGAAATGATTTTGGATGATTTGTTTAAGATTGGGAAATTTTGATTTGTTTCCCGATATAGAAATTTGGAAATGCCTCAATCATGAGAGAATTTGATGAGAAAAGATTTGATTGATAAGATGTTGTTGATGCTCCAGATAAGTTGATGATGGTTTGGTATCATTTGATGTCAGTCAGAATCACTTAGTTGATTTTGATGGAAATCTGATAGGATAAGTTGATGGGTTGATATTTTTCTCTCAAGATCTAGAGAGACAAAATAATGATTTTCCTTCCTCAAGATCTAGAGTTAGGAGATTTTATGCGCTCAAGATGAGAAAATGGATGATAGGATAACTTGATTGATGTTAGATAATCACTTGGATGATTTGACAGATTGATATTTCATACATGATATGATTAGATAGATTTGATGATATGGAATTACGGATTGATAGAAGAGAAGTTGATGAACAGGATTAGGTTGCCCCTATTTGATTAGCATGATTGATTATTGATGATTTACTTGATGAAGCATGAATCATTTTGATGGATCAAACATTTGAAGATGTATCTTGATGACATTGATGTACCTTTGATGATCAGACTAAACATGATTTTTGATGATGAATACTTCAAGCATTGATGATGTTGATCAAGACTTTGATCAGTTTGATGGACATTTGATGATGTTGATCTCAAGATATTTTATGATGTACCATTGATGATATCATTGATCATTTGATGTATCTTGATTTGGTTTTTTGATGATGATAACTCAACCCCCTTTCTATTTTATTTTCTCTTGAAAATTAAGCTAAGAAAGGCAAAACAATATATACAATGCATCTAATCTAAGATATATGCAGCTAACTATCATTATTCAAGATTTTGGAAGCTTATTTTCATCAACGAGCTTTTGGAACAAGAAATTGGTACAACCCTCACTAGTTCAACCATGATGATATGAATACCTCTTTCCTCTAATTTTAACAATTTCAAGTAAACAGACAAAGAATTGATCCCTTTCATATACAAATGTCCTCGATGATTCTTTGATGATCATGTCATTAGATGGATTCGCATACTGCTATGAATCAACCTGACAAGCACTCAAGAAGAAATCAAGAAAATATCATGTCTTCATCATCACTCATCTAGTCAAACATCATCGATTTGCTAAAAAGACATGGTTCCAAAAATTTAGTAACACTTTGAACATTTTTTCTTTTGTTTGTAGATCCATATTTCAAAAAAATTCATCCACTTTGATCTTTAGTTATGTTTAAGATTTTTTTAGATTTTGATCTGATTTGATTAAGCTTTTTAGATTTTGATCTAATTTTTCAAATTTTGTCATTTAAATCAAGTATTTGGATGTTTGAAATGTGATATTGATCAATAAGTTCAAGTGTAGCCATTTTTCAATTTTGCTGCAATGATTTGAGCCAATTGATGTCTTCTTTACTAAGCTCGTTGAGTTCGGATTGGTGCCCCTAGTTTGATTTGGAAAAGATAGTGCTTTGTTGGGCAATTCCCACCTTTGAGAGTTTATTTCAGATTTTTTATTTTTTAGAATTTTTTATTTTTTATTTTTTATTTTAAAAAATTTTTATTTTTTTGAATTTTAGAGATTTTTCACTTTTTTAGATTTTTAGAGATTACTAGTTCTCAAGCAAGATCACATTGAATTTCCCCCAATGTCTAGCAAGGTATAGGGTTTACAAACTGATGATTCACCAATGAAGAGGAAATGATGGATGAAGTAAGTGTGTTACCCATAGGACCATCTCCTCAAGATTATCCAAGCTAGGGAAAAATAATATCTCAATATAGGACAATGATGTGGTGTTGAATAGCATATGGAATAATGACTTGGTGTCATGACAATGGTTCAAAGGAGTGGACATATCAAGAGACTTTTTCTAAATTTTTTTCCATTTCTTTTATTTTTCATTTGGATCAAGATCAAGGGATCAATGTGTATAGGATCATACAATCATGATAAAGGGGTGGTGAAGGCTATGATTGAATGGTTTGCGATTATGGGACTCTTCTTAGGAATAATGAAGGTGGCTTTAGGATAAGCAAGATCATGATAAGGTAGTGTGAATGCAACAATTGAATAGGTTGATGGATAGGATAACTCATGTTAAGATACTTAATGCTCGTGGATATGTTCAACCTTGTCAAGATCAAAGGTGAAAGATGGATTACGGATGCCAGTGAGATCAATGGTAGAAAGATGGAGGATATGATGGATGAAACTTGCCCTGAAGTGTAGAGTGCAAGAGATAGGAATTACGCATGATACCTATTTACCAGGTTTTCATCATGGTACTTGTCCAAGATGCCACAAGAAGTGGTTTTCCCCATATTATGGATTTCTTTTTCTTTTCTTTTCTTTCTTTTTTTTCACTTTTTTTTTCAATTTTCTCTTCTTGGATGGACTCAAGCCTCATGTTCTTTGGATACTCCTTGAAAAGGTATGATATGATGGGCCAAGGCCACTAAAAGGTATGCTCAAAGATGTTGATATGGTGATGGAAAGGTGATATGGTGGATAAGGTAGAGGGTGGCTAAAGATTTATGTGATGGATTGGATAAGGGAAATGGAAGGATAATGAATAAGAGGATAATAAGTCTTTCCATGTGTGTACATGAAAAAGGGAATGGAAGAATAATGAATAGGAGGATAAGAAGTATTATCAAGATCACCATCAAAACACACCTTGAAGGGTAGTGGAATAATGGAGGAAAACTGGGTGAAATAGCTTAAGACTTTAATGTAAGAGAGGATACGGATCTTGGGACACAAGGACTCAAAATGGATGAGTGAGATGGAAATTGTTTGGGAGAATGTGAAGTGGAAGCCTTTGGAAGCTTGAATTTCAACTTTTATTTCTCTTTCATGTGTAAGTCCTTCAAAAGTGACTTGGGAATCCATAGTTTCTTTGATTTTTCTTTCCTTTTGGATGCTTTAGAATGCATTTCTTCAATGAGGGATTTAGGAACCCACATTTTCTTTGATTTTTATTTTTTCTTGATGGACGTTTGTGGTCTCTTGAATTTTTCTTTTTTTTCTTTCATTCACATGTCGATTAGATGGGACATGGTGCTCTTCATACATAAGCAGATTCTTGGATTTCTAATTTTTATGTTGCACATCTAAATTTCTTCCAAAGGACTTGGGATTGGTGGATGAATAAGGTAAATATGGATGGTTCGTATGGATGGGTTCATATGGAGGGTTCATAGGGATGGGTGTTTGGTTTCTCAAGTATGTATGTCTTTGTTGATCTTGATAGGATATAGGGTAAGTGGATTGTGGGATAGGGATGGTAGGAAAGGTTGATGGAGGAATATAAGGGCCCAATATGGATTTGGAGAATGTATAAGGTTTTAAGTTTGGGATATAGGGACCAAGGATGGATTTGGAAGATGTATAAGGATGATTCTTACGTGCAAATGGAGGTAAATGGGATGTGGGAAGGATATCAACATCTTTATTGTGAGATGTATGTCCAAGGCTTTTGTCTTTTGGATTTATCTTTGTACCAATAGGCTTATATATAGCTTTGATAGGAATGACTTTGATATGAGAAATTGAAGCTTGAGGTAGATATGGAGGATTATGAAAAGTGGATGTTGGGGTACTTTGATCTTGACAAGGATCTTTTAATAGCCTATGAAGAACACTCTTCTTTTGATTTTCAATAATTTCATTAGAGATGGAAAGTATATCTTGATCTTGCTTATGAGATGGGTAGGATATAGGAGGTGAAGGAATATGGGGTGTTTGAGATAGAAGGGTATATTTTTGAAATAAATGGAAGGGTATGAAGGGCTCATCATGAGATTCTTGAGGTGTGGGACTTTGGTCAACTATAGGATAAGAAGGGATATTATCTTGATCTTGATCCTTAATAAGACTTGTTTCTTTGTACCTTTGATTAGTCTCTTGACATGGAGCCTCTTCTAAGGAAAATGTAGGAGTTTGGATCCACATGAGGGATTCTTCAAGGTATGATGGATGTTCATTTGAAATAGGAATGATAGGCATTGTAGCACATGAAGGCTTGAGGTTTATAACCTTTGAATCATGGAAGAAGTTTGTAGCAAGATGTAGGTTAGCTTAGATCTCTTTTAGAGGTATCCCTTGAGGGTATACATAGTCATTATGAAAAAAATTTGGGTCTTTGTTTGATGGAGGAATATTGGATAGCTTTTCTTCTATATGAAATGGAGGAATGGTGGAATAGGTGAAAGCTATAAGAGGACCACTACTACTAGACGTGTGTTCATAAGTTTGATCTTACTTGAGAGTAGTATCTTCATTAGATGAGTCATTAGGATTTTCAATTTCAATTATGTCATAATCAATAAGATCTTGGATTTTATGTTTCAACTCCATGCAATTTGAAGTTTCATGCTCATTATGTCTATGGTATGCACAATAGTTGCTCAAAAAGATAAAACCACATGAAGTGATTTGAGGCAACATGATGAGATCATTTTCAAGGAGTTTTTCTAAAGCTAATTCGTAATATTGTCCCAAAGGATTAAATGATCTATCCCGAGGATATTTGGATGTATTTGTGTTTCTCCAAGAGTTTTCATATGATGAGTATTTTTGAGATGGGACTAAGTCCTCTTGATTTCCTTGATCAAAGATGAGATTCTCTTGATATTTTGATATAGGTTCTTCATCAAATATTGGTTTATCATTAGGATATTCTTGATCAAATATAGGGTTTTCATGATATTCTTTTTGATCAAATTTTGAATTATCAAAGATATGATGTTCATAATGTTTTTCTTGATCATAGAGGTAAGGAAACAATGTTCTTAATGAGAATTGGTTGGATAATGTTTCCATTTCTTGAATTCTTGTGAATAGAATATTCTCTTGAATTTTTATTGTTAATTGATTTTTGGATCTTAATGAATGTTTTATTTTTGTAATCAAAGATCTTTAAGCACAACACAATGATTTTATCAATTATCACAAGAAATTCTTCCAAGCAATCTACCTAAGGTCAAATTTGGCTTTTAAATGGCTCTAATGAGGTAGGCTTGCTAATTGATCAAGGATTTAAGATAGATTCAATTCAAAATGGACTTTAAACTTTCATCCCCCAAGTATGTTAAGGGGCTTCCCACACGCACAAAAGTACGATTTGGCGCAATCCAAAAGGACTACTAGAGGAAGTTCAAAAAATTTAAAATCCTTTTGTCACACACCCCATTAAGGATGTATGCATTTTGTTTTATAGTGGGTTAGATTCTCGTAGCAAAAGCAAGTGTATCCCACTTTGGGTTGTCCCTCTCACTGGCCCTTTTAAGGCAAATCTCGGGAGGCGAGCCCAACTAAAGTTCTAGCATGTTATTCTCTATAGGACATTATTTTTTATTTCTTTTTTGCATGCAAAAAAGAAAAAAAAAATTAGCATTTTTTAACAAACATACTTAACAAGGTTCAATTTCCAACCCACTAACTAATGAGAATCAAGTATTGCTACTCTTTTCTACAAACAAGGGGTTTTTAAATTAAGTGTTTGGTTTATTCCTTTAAGCTATCCAAATTACTAGATTTTGAAAGGACAAAGCCACAATTTAAGCATGTAAATCACCAAGTTTTAAGGCTTACCTTTCCTTGTAGCTAACAAAAGTTAGGGGCATTTTTGAGTTATCTCCATGATTTTATGCTTACCTTGGCTATAGTTCCTTTCCAATGTGCTTTTTTTTTCTCCAACAAGTTAGTCAACAAAGCCAACCAAAGTGAAGAAACCAAATATAAATTTGAAGAAATGAAGACAAACTAAATTTTAAGCCTTACTTGTCAAAGCTTTGCCTTCTCTGTTGAATCTGCTCTCTAGATTTTGAACTTTTCTGTGCCTGCTCATTTACAATAAAAACATACAAATAGAGAGTAAGATAATGGAATTTATCAATCTGATAGCAAATTAAAACAACAGACAGTGAGTGTCATTGTCCAGCTAATATGCGTGATCAAACTGTTAGCAGGCGTAACTTTAATAATAGCAAGGGTCACTTTCCAGTGACATGGGCGACATTGAAAGTTAACCAGGCATAAACAATTTATCTGCTAAGCATAAAGAGTATTGCAAATTGTGTAAAATGATCTATTTAAAGTGACAATTTAACAAATACTTGGTGTGAATTAGCAGATATTAGGCGTGACTATCTCTGTAAATTGCGTAGCAAAGGTCTGTCATAGGTGGTGATGAATAGTATATATATGACACTTCTTAAGTCATAGGTGTGACTTTATGAGAAAAGGTTGAACATTTTATCTCATAGGCGTGAGCATCCAACTTGTAGGCAGCTGGAAAGAATTTAAGACATAAGAGAAGTGATCAACCAAGCGTGAGTTAGCAGCTTTTAGGCATCAGAACAGTGATTTTAAGCGTCATCAGAATGAATGTAGGCGTGACTGAATCTTTTGTACGTGTGACTTCACCTATTTATAGCAGAGAATTCACAGAAAAGTGAAAATACAAGCATACAAAATATGATGAAATGAGGCTTAGAGCCCCATGGTGGGTGCCATTTTGTATACTATTGAAAGTATCTTCATAGAATTAAGGTTAATCAATAAATGAAATAGTAACTAAATAAACCACAAAGAGCAACTATTTAGCAAATTAATGATCAATTGAGCATAATATGGCTCTCTAACTAAGAATGTTAATGCAAAGCTCTCAGCAAGCTTCCATTAATGACAGTCCTAGAATGAGAATGATAAGATAAACAACTTAAATCTAAAAATTATATCAAATAAATGCTAATTAAGCTCTCAAATGCCTTTCTAAACTCAAATTGCAAGAGGTTCAATGCAATTCTCAAATATGCGGTTGATGAATTATGAAGGAATTTGGTCTTCCTTTTATAGATTTTCCCAATGGTAGGGGGTGTAGTGTAGTTGATCATGATTAAACCTTGGTTGAGTCCTTGGTTCCACCCTTTGAAGACAATGCAAAGTTTATGTCCTCAAAGCTTGGGACAAGTAGACAAGATCAATGGACAAGATTCCTTCTCACTTTGAGTGATTGAGATTCAATTTGGCTTGTTCCATGTGAATGCCTTTCCTTAAATCTCATTGGTTGATTGAATTTCCTCCCTTTGTGGTTGTTGAGGGAATTAAGATTTATTAATTGATTTAATTGATTTAATTTAGCCATGTACCCCTTGAATGAGTTGAATTTGATTTAATCAAAGACTATATAATTAATTGATTTAATTATATTTTGGTTTGATTACATTCGATTAAAATGCTCTCAATTTTGATTGATCTCGAATTAAGACTTGGTTTTCATTTTGATTGACTAATTATGCATTGTGATTCAATTGCTTCAATTATGTCCTTGATTTGCTTTGATTTGACTTGATTTGCTTTGATTTGATCCTTGTCCACTTTTAGGTGATTACAGGTCTCATCAAGGATGTTGATCTTGTTTTCATACTCTGTTGTGAGAGTGGTCATCAACTTATCCATAATGTCTTCTCCCAAGATCTCTCCACCATTGTTCATGATTCCTACAACTGCTTCATTAATCATTTGGTTGTAAGCTCTGATGTTTTCTTTGAGTAGCATTTCTAATGCATTGTATCTTTTCTTCCAAGTTTTTTTGCGTGCATCCTTTTCTTTTTTTGTCTCCTTCAAATATGTCTTCTAGGTACTTCCATATCTTGTGGGATTATCTACTTTCTTTATTTTTGAAAACTCACTATCAGATAGGGTGTTGATAAGGACTTCTTTGGCTATCGCATTCTAATGAAACAATTCCTTTTTCTTTTCAGTAGCATCATCCTTTGCAAGGTCTGCTAAAGTAGGGATCTTGACTTCTTTGATAGTTACATTAAAAACTTAAAAATCAATGTATTGCAAATGTGTCACCATCTTGTTCTTCTAGTCAAGATAATTCTCTCCATCAAACTTAGGACTTTCTTTTCTAAAGAATGCTATCTGATCAACCTCAAGTTGTTAAATTTTCTCTCTGAGGTACTTGGCTCTGATACCAATTGTTAGGAATAGTCCCAAGAGATAACTGAGAGGGGGGGTGAATCAGTTATCTACAAGTTTCAATTCTTTATCCAATTAAGTATACTTAAACATAAAGCATAAACACAATGAAAGAACACTTGAACACAACACCAATATTATGGTTACGGGGAAACCCAAATAGGTAAAAACCCCGATGGGAATTGACACCCACTAATAATCTGCACTAGTGTATTATGATCCTTGTTAGAAGATCCTTAACCCTGTTAGGAGTTGCATTTACAATGCATTTAGTACAATGATCTGGTCAAGGGTCAGACCTTGTTAGGAGTCTTTTACAATTAACCTTGTTAGGGGTGAGAATGCACTATCTGAGAGCACACTGCTCAAAGGGTGAAGGCTATGACCTTCTGAGTAACATATACACACTATATCTGGATCTTGGTGAACTATACTTTGACTTGCTATCTAGATCAATTCCAATGTATAGCACAAACTCTTTACTTGGTCACATAGATCTTCTGCTGATAGTGCAATACTTCGCACACTCTACTCTACTCTTCACAATCAACTTTGAACCATACTTTAGCAATCACAATTGACTGCCTATAAATATCTTTCCTCCAAATGATATAATCAAGTTAGCCTATTAGAACCACCTTGAAATCATATTAGAGAAACCATAACATCATCTAATAATAATTCTATCGGCTCTACTAAGCACGCATCACAAACTAGGACCTATCTAAATCAATAATTATAGACGCACGCTACACACTATCAGCTCTACCAAATTAAATTTCTCCTTAAGCTAAATTACCTCATGCACTCTTAACTAAACATTTTTAACTCTTCTCTAATCACTAATCCAAGGGCGCATACCGAAATGATAGGCGCAACTCCTAAACCAATAAAATCTCTATTGGCTCTTCTGAACAAACACAGAATACTGCAACTGGTGAATAGAGACTAAATAACTTTACTTCTACTGATCATCAGACTTTGCATCCATGAACTTATCATCTCTAATATGTCTCCATCATATATCCAAGCACACAAGACTCCATGATAATTGTATGAACAATCACTCACAGAACACTACCTATAACTCTGTTAGGAACACTGCTGACACAAGCTACTGAATAATTGTTTGTACTAACAGTTAGCCTTTTTGTCCATGATATCATGCTAATAACATATCCGTGCTTCATATACTCAAGGCTTATTGCATAAGTCCTCCATGAATGCTACTTACCATATGTTGTCATCAATAACAAACATACAGTCAGCACTGGTCTGCTGACAAATATCCAACAGGTGTATCATTTCCCATTTTCACTAATCCTCGATTATAATGCTCAAGATGTTCAAACTTATCTTCATCACCAATAAAGTGATGTGTACAACCACTATCAATGATCCAAGTATCATTCTTACTAACTTTATAAATAAGGGTTATTTCTACATACCTTTCATCTTCTTCTGAATCATCTTTCATTGTAACATATACCACTTCAATTTCATCATCACTGTCAGCATCGGTGTCATCTTCATTTTCTCCAACAAGGTAACATGCCTTCTTTCCTTTGTCTTTGTAATCTTAGTTGTCTATGTTGTAGTGTCAGTTTCCTTTGTTATTCCTTCTACCAAACTTTCCATCACTAGATCGGTCTTTATCTTCTTCTTTCATGTTAGGACATCTAGCAACAATATGGCCAACCTCTTTATAGTTAAAACAATCTAATGGTAACTTTCCCTTATACCTTCCTTTACCTTTTTGTAGTCTCTAGGCCATAATTTCTTCAAGCTCATCAAGCTCATCTTCAGTGTCATTGTCACTTTCATTTCTTATATTATGCTTACTACTAGGTTTACCAATCTTAAGAGATGACATAAAATCAGACTCAACACTTGGTACAACACTATTGTCAAAATTATTCAGCTCAAAAGTAGTTAACTTTCCAATCAGACTATCAAGAGTAAGAGTGCTATTAGGTACATACCTCATTTCATGAATAGTAGATATTATAATTGCATAGATAGGCAACAAGGTTCTTAGTATCTTCAAAAATAATACCTCCTACTCCTCAGATAGCATTGACTACCTCTTTTATTCAGTTTGAGTATTGTGTGATGTTCTCACATTCCTTCATTTTCATGTCATCAAATTTTCCTCTCAAGCTTTTAGCTCTGGCTCTCATTACATTCACATCACCACCATAAGCTAGTGCAAGCTTGTCCCACATTTTCTTTGTTGTAGTGTAATCCTTGAAATCTTCAAACTCAACATCAAATAGAGTAGCAACAATCTCTATCATAGTAATATTATGTTCATGTTTGTCTCTCAACTGATCAAGAGTCAAAGGTCCAGCATTCAATTGTAAGTAACCATTGTCTAGTAGAGGTATAGTAGATTCTCCAATTCTAGATATGTGAACCCTCATTCGACTTTTCCATGTTGAGAAATTATCTTTGTTCAGCTTAGGCACTTCCCTTTTATATATCTTGTGATATTTTTGCTCAAGTCCTTGAAACTTCCTCCAAGCAAACAATTTCTTTGATACCAATTATTAGAATAACTCAGAGGGGGGGGTTGAATTAGTTAGATCAGTTATCCTATAGTCCCAAATACACAGATGTACCTTAAAAAATAATTTTAAAAATTTATGCAACTCGGTGTATCATCTTAAAATGGAAGCACTTCCATGATAAGAGCATTTATCCCTCTAAGTAAGTGGTTTGGGGTCATGTTAAGTGCCTTGATCAGGTCTTTGCATGTATATGGCTTTTCCCCTTGTTCTGCTTTCCTCTGCACCTGATTTTCACTCTATATCTACATTTCCTAGCATTCTATGTCAGGATTCTGAGGTTTTTGACCACAAGGTCAAAGTCAACCTTATGGGTTAGAGTTGAACTCGACCCTAACCTAGGTCGAAGTCAAGCTTGTCCTTGACCCCCTGTCCAAATTTCAAATTTCCTTAATTTTTAGGTGTCGGGTTTCGGGGATATTTGTTTTCCCACCTCTGGGTCGGCCATTTCAGGTTTCAGAATGGTAAATCTTTAAATTGCATTTAATCTAGGTATATTTTCTAAAGTTTAGGACCTAATTGGGATTTAATTCTCCAAGGTGGCCCCTCTAGAAGATTGTGCCCTAGTTCACTATAAAAGGAGGCCTTCCTCTCTCATTTTCATATCTCATCTCAATAAATTTCATGAGCAAGCTCTCAAGTGCAAGGAAGTGAATTCAAGCATTCATGCAAGTCTTCAAACATTCAAGTGCTCAAGCATTCATCCATCAAGGAGATCCATTGTTAGCCATTGAAGGATTCAATCTCTTTGGAGCCCCCTTGAAGATCCATCCTTCTACATTCATCCAAGCCTCCTCATATGCAAAGATAAATTCAAGATTGGTGTTGAAGATCAAATTCCATTGATTTGAGACATCCTACATTCATTCTACATCCATTGGAGCATCCCTACTTGTGGATTTGAGGATTCAAATCCTCTACAAGGACTTCAACATAAGCGAGGTGAATTGTTTCATTTGCTTTGTTTATGCATACTACATTTCAATTCAATTTCAAGGTTAATTCCTAAATTGGGGTTTGACCAAAGCAAACCCCCCATACAAATAAAACCCCCATTTTCTTGTAGGTACAGGTGCAAAATTTTAGATCTGAGAGTAGATTTGGATACCCTTTAGGAGTAGATCTCATATTTCCCCCATACATTACATTGAATAGTGGTGATTCCATTTTACCATTATTCATTTTGGTGAGCCCGACATACTTACTCTCCTTTCTTTTGTGGAATTGGATGCCCTATTGAGTTTTGTGGTGTTAGATTTCCTTTTATCTTATTAGTATTAGATTTATCCTTTGTGTTAGATCTTGCATGCTAATTAGATTTCAAAAATACAAAAATATCCATGCTTTAGGTGCTCTTAGTTTAGTTCATTTGTATTACATTGGTTTATGAGCTTTACTACTACTAGTCCTACTTATAACATTCTGGTTAGAAGAATTCATAGACTCGTGGGTGCCTTTGATCCTGAATCTTCCTCTCCTTTCCTTAGGATCCCGGATGATAACTTGATTCTTCATGATTCCAATCCTATAATGGAGCAAAACTCTTCTCACTCATCTCATGATGAGGATGATGCTTTAAGAGTTCCTCTTGAACAAGTCCAAAAACTTTCAACTGAACTTGATAAAATGGGTAATTGGCTTATTCAAGAGAACCATAATCAAGATTCTATTCAAGCTATAGAGGCTCTTAAGAAAGTTCTTCATGATAGTGATCATGGTGTTAACCTCTTGCATGGTATTACTCACCTCATGCATTCAAATGTTAAACCTTTAGCTCAAGAAGCTCAAGATTTAGGGTTGACTCCTCCTAGTATTGAACCATCTTCTAATCCTTTACCTAGTATTCCTACCTATACTGCTTCTTTGGTGACTGTGATGGTTCCCTTTATTCCTATGAGTGTTCCTCTTGTGTCCCTTCCTACATCACAACCTTCATATCATGATGTTCCTTTTACTTATTCCAATCCACTTCCAACTGTAGTTCCTAGTGTTCCTCCAGTTGTGCCTTCTATTCCTGTAGCTTCTTACACCTTACCTAGTGTGTCTAATGTTGCTACTCCTATTTCCTATAATGATTCAACAATCATCAGTTTGGCTCAAAATGTGTCATCCTTACAACAACAACTTGCTTCCTTAACTCAAAACAAGTTTAGTATCCCTACATGTGACATAGGAAGTCATTTATCTTTGGATATTATTCGTACTCTTGTTCCTCAGCAAGTCAATATGCCTCATCTTGAGAATTATAATGGAAAAGGAGATCATGTTCATCATGTTAAAACATTCCAAATACTTTGTAGTGATTATGCTCATGACCATAGGATTTTAGCCAAACTATTTTCTAGAACCTTCTATGACAAGGCCTTACAATGGTATTGTTCCTTGCCTCCTTATTCTATTGATTCCTTTCCGAAACTTGCTAATGCCTTTATTCAACAATTTCAAAACAACATTGGCCCGCAAGTGTCTTTGACTGATTTGATGCATTGTAAACAAAGTGCTAAAGAAAAATTAACTAAATTTATTGGTAGAGTTAAGCATTTGCATGCTTAGATTTCCTATCATGTTCCTAATATTGATATTCAACCTATGTTTATTTCAAATTTGCAAAAGGATATTAGAGATAAGATTCTTCTTACAGAATTTACCTCTTTTCAACAACTTTGTGCAGTGCTTCATCATTATCAATTACAAGTGAGTCAATTTGAGCAACACTCCAATGGCTCATGTTCCAGTTGATAAGAGTGATGTTGCTCCTAATCCAAACAAATTTCAAAAATTCAATAATTATGTCAAGATAAACAAACAAGTGAATGCAGTTGCTGATCAAGTTGTTGTTGCATCTCATAATGCCACTTCTGCATCCACTACTTTTTTATTAAATTGTACGTTTACTCCTCGTTCTGAATCTTTTCATACTATTATGAATAGGTTGTTAACTGCTAACATGATTACTTTACCTCCTATTCGACCTCTTTTACCTGCTACGATTGCATCTAAATCTTTTGATCAAAATGTTTTTTGTTAATATCATCATCAAAATGGTCATGATACTGAGAA
Source organism: Chamaecyparis obtusa (assembly GCA_027943335.1). Taxonomy (NCBI): domain Eukaryota; kingdom Viridiplantae; phylum Streptophyta; class Pinopsida; order Cupressales; family Cupressaceae; genus Chamaecyparis; species Chamaecyparis obtusa. The sequence goes on from BSBK01001724.1 coordinate 1,226,144, forward strand.
GTGTTATTCTTTAAAACATAAGGTTCAAGACTTAATTGATGCTAATGCCTTATCCATTGATAATATTGATGGTAGTGGGAAAAAATATGTCTCTCCTCCTAATCAAAACCTTCAAATCTATATGAATCCTTTACCTACGCATGATACTAATAAAATTGCTCAACCATCTACTGTGGAAATTGTGTATGATTCAAAGATGGATGATCTCAATCATGTTGTTAATCAAGTGGAGCATGTTGGTCAATCTGTATCTCCACCTCAACCTCAACCTCAGATTCAACCTCAAGTTCAATCTCAATCTTGACCAAAACCTAAACCTAAATTGAAAACTCAACCTAAACCTTGACAAAAACCTAAGAATAAAAGACCTCAGGAACTTTTGATTACCTTTGATGACTCTGAGACTATTAAAGCTCCTGATGGTCCCCTTTACATTTCTACTAGGATTTCTCAGATACCTACTCGTGGTTGTCTTGTTGATCCTACATCCTTAGTCAATGTTAACACTGAAGAAAATCTTTTTATGAAAATCTTACAATGTGATTCTTATGATACATCAGATGTGTGGATTCAAACTTGTAATGGTTTTCTTTATCCATCAATTGGTTCTATTACTTAACCGGTTGAACTTTGTGGAAAAATTGTGAACACTACCTTTGTTGTGATTCCTACTTCTGATCAATTTCAAGTTAAGCTAGGTTTTCCTTGGTTGAATTCCATGCATGTTGTTGCTTCACCTATCCATAAGTGTCTTAAGTTCATTCATGATGAAGAAGTGAAGATGATTAATCATAGCTTATATCAACCTTCTAGGCCTAGAGATTGTGTTGCTCTTGATTTCTTTTGGCCTTCATTACCTAATTCATGTCCTCCTCAACCTAATAATCTTTTCCATTCATATCAAGCTTATAAACATTGTAAGATTCTTGAATTAATCATACCTCCTATGGATCTTAATTGTGGTCTTTTGCCTACACCTTTTATACCTCCTTTAACTATGGCTTCTAGTTCTGTTAATCAAGTTCTTTCTATAGAACCTATCAAAGATCCTGTAATTGTTCCTCCTATTGATCTTCCTAAAGAACCTGTGAAGGATCCTATGATTGTTCCTCCTAGTTCTCAACCTATTTCAAATAAATCAAAATGTAATTAATTTGCTAATGAACGTTGTAAGAAGCATTGTGCTCATGCTAAAGCTCGTAATTCTATTCTTCAAAAATCTCTACCTTCTTCGGATAAATCTATGCATGATGTGTTAGAAGAAGTTGTTATTAATAATGATGTTAAGATGCATGATTATGATGATTCTATTCGTATCTTAGATCCTATTTGGATTAATTTGGATGAAGAAGATACTCTTGATGATACTAATGATGTTAATGATGAATATGAGACTATTGACATTGACATTGATTTACCTAATATGCTTTCATCACAATTAACTCTTACACCTAGTGTCGAACATTGTGATTCTCAAAGGATCCTTGTTTGGAACTGGCTATCATTCCTACTATGTTGGATATAGTCCCTCTTGTGAGTTACCCACCTTCCCTAAATGATATACAACAAGATGGGGAGAGTAGGCGACATGCTTGATTGGCTTGTCCTTCGTGGTAGCTTTGTTGTGTGTTTTCTTGTTGTACTATGTTTCTCCTGTAATGTGTTTGATATTGTTAGATTCTTTGATATGATCCTTATTACTCAGTTGGTGCAAGGTGATGAAGGAATCAAAACTGTTGTTCAAATTCCTCTATATGTATCTCTATTCTTCCATGTGTTGTTCAATGTTATGTTGTAATTGTGCTATTGTTTGTAAATATTTCCTTGTGTAATCTGCTTGGATTTGAGATATGGTAGCACTAATTCTTTTTGGTCTCCATGTCATGGTCTGAAAAGATTCTCCTTTGTATATCTTATGTGATATTTCCTCCTTTGTGATTGTAGTTCTACTTTCTTCAGGGAATGATGTCAATTCATTTGCAATAATATCATATATATATATATATATATATATATATATATATATATATATATATATATATATATATAATCTTATGATCATACTGACCCCACGGTAGGTAGATCCCTTATGTGTTCTATGTATGTTTCTATGATATTTCCCTTGATTTGTCCTCATCTAGGGGTATCTCGATGTGGAAACGTAATCAGTAGAGCTGTTTATGTTTACGTTAAAGCTATTGCTCTTGTTAAAGTGTTAGCAATGACTTTAATGTGGAGGCATACGCTCTGCTCACCTATTGCACACATGCACTTTTTGATGCGCATATACTATTTTCAAGATACATTTTCTCCCTTTTTGGATTAGTGACTAATCCTTAAAGCATGGATTTATATTTTAGGATCTCTTGATCCCTCCAGTTTCAAATATACATATATTTTGATCCCTTAAGGTCAGATGTGTCCTTAGGACTGGATCTCTTTTGTTTTTGGTTTTATTCTTATGGAATAGAATATTTCTAAGGGTGAATCCTTGATGGGTTGACTAGTGAGTAGTCACATTCACTAGGCAGTTCAATTCCATTTGTCCAGTTGCATCATTTCCTTGTGTGGTTCACAATGGGACATAAGTTCTCATTGGGCAAGGTAATCACACCCTTTCTTTCTCTCTCTAGAGATGTCTCTCTTATTGTGATCTAGGAGTCGATAAAGACTTGAGTCCCTGGGGGCTTGAGGTTTCTCTTTGTCCCTTGGATTACGATAAGATTATCTTTTCATTCTGATCTCCTTTACCAAGAGTTTGCATCGAGTCCATACTCTTGCTAAAGTGGGGGCTAAATGTATCATCTTAAAATGGAAGCACTTCCATGATAAGAGCATTTAGCCCTCCGAGTAAGTGGTCTAGGGTCATGTTAAGCACCATTTTAATACCCCAAAAATGGGCTATAGGTTCATTAATCTCCTATATCGACATATCCAACGAAGTCGACATCGAAGTCCTAACCTAAGGCACATCTAAACATTATCGAATCCTAATTGATTATCATAAATTCTGCATCAGGAAATATTCCTAGTAATATTCCTAATTATCCTAATTATCTTTGATTTAATGATTATTTGGCGATAAATCCTATTTATCCTAAAGTTTGATTAATTGAATATTCTCAATATTTAATTAATTAGATTTAATACTGCCACTTAATTATTTAATTGAATTTAATTATATTTATTCCTAATTATTATTATTTAAATTTGACAATAAATCAAAATTCCTATCATTAATTGATTAAATTTTTATTTAATTAATTAAAGCAAGTTGTCAATTTTTAATAATATTGTTTTTTAATAAAAGTTTGAAAAATAATTGATTAACCCATAAATCAATTGTTTTATTTTTCAAAATCAGTTAAGTTGGAAATAAATCACTTTATTATTAAATTAATCCATAAATAAATCATGCACAATCAGAAAAGCAGACAACTATCAATTATCAATTAAATCTAAACTCTATTTTGAGTTAAACTCTTCTTTTGCATGTTTTTGTGAGTTAATTATCCTTTATTTAAAAATAACTCAAAAATCAACCTGAGTTATTTGATTGATTTATGGCTTTTTTTCATGCATCTCCAAAGCCCTAGATTTCTATAAATTAAGGCTTCAGCTCTTCATTCAGGATCCATCCATGAATTGCACACTCACGCTGTCGAATTGGAGACTAAAGAATCGATCTTGAGAATTCGATTTGTTGTGAGATTTTCATTGTTTTGCATAGTATCCATATCATTTAGAATATTATTGTTAGATCATTTTAGCATATCAATTTTCATATTAGCATAGATTCATATCAAGTTTTCATTATCATAATTGCATAGAAAAACCAAAAAAATAGATTAATTGCACTCATTCCATATCTAGATTCTACATTCAAATCCTTCATTTAGGTGTCGTCAAGGTCACTAATCTCGGTATAATCTGAGAATACATACTCGCATCTACTAGAAGGCAGTAAATCGCCTGGTTAGTTTAGTTTTTCATTTATTGCACGATTTTGATTTTAGCTAACCTCTAATGTTTTACTGAAGTGTTGTGTCTACAGCTAGGTACAAAATTCACACACACATTTTTGGCACCCAGCGTGGGGCCCTGAAACGGGTTTCCCTTCAAATTTTATCAATTTCTATCATTTTCTTATCTTTTTCTGTTCCAAGCTACGATTTGTATTTTATGTCCATATAATTTTCGTATGATTTTTCTCAGAAACTCATACAAGGAGATACCCACTATCGTATGATAGTTGATTTGATCAAGGATCACACAAGCAAAAACCCATAGTCATCTGGAAGCTCGATTGTCATTTGATCTGATACTCATTGTCGTACGAGCTTCTAGATTGTCATCTGGGAGGTAACCCACTGTCGTACAAGTTTTAGTGCCAGGGTTCAATTGTTGTTTCACTTTTTCAGGTAGTTTGTCAGAATTCGTTTTTAGATTTCGACTAACAGCTAACCCTAACAATTGAAATTCTCTATTTTTGATTGATTTTCACTGGTTTTTTATTGGAAAAACTGTAAGAATTGCTAAAAATAGGTAAGAATCTACTAAGCGCATTGTGAGGAATTCAGGTAATCTTTTCAGTTCATAACATTTTGATTTGGATTAAAAGGAACTCTTGCATGTCAAGCTTGTGTGACCTTTATTGCTTTCATATCACACATTTCATTTGGGCTCTAAAAATGAACATAGGTTTTCTTTCAGAATCTTTGTTACACATAGTAAATAGGCCCTATGAACACTATTTATGGCTCTTGAGAGAGTGGGTTTCCATCAAAACTCTTCTCAACGAAGGAACCCTTGTAGGTAGGGAGGATACTGAGAGAGTCTCATGTTCTACTAGATTTGTGCATCTTCAGCTTCTGATTGATACATTCTCTCTCTGGAGAGGTTGATAGATCATGAGTGGTTAACATCATACATCTTTGTGAGATAATCTTGGTCTTAGCATTTCGGATTAATTTGTCTACTTTGTTTGGGTTAAAAGTGAAAAGGCTAGAGGATTATGCTCTACTCCCTTTTTGGGTAGTACCAAAAACTCAGATCCTTGAATCTAGAACCAATCTCCATGTGGTATATCTTGTGAGTCACCTTTAAATAGGGTTAACTATAGTGGACATTCCCTTAATTGGGTCAACCATATTGACAGAACCTCAAGTGGTAATAGCCATTTTCATCATGGTAGTGACAACCGCTATATAAATGTCTTGTTGGAAGAAATCTCCATAGGTGTGGTCTCTTGTTGGGCTGTCAGATCTCCCTAGTAGATCCTGAAGATTAAGATCTTAGACTATGTCAAAACCTTGGTGCGCTTGGATTGGAGTTCACCCTCTTGGATCATAAAAGTTGCAGAGTCAAACTATTACTAAAAACCCTAGTGAGGCCAAATTTTTATTTTTTAGGAATATGTGCATTATTGCAAAACTTTTTGGAACATACACAATTAGCACTTCTAAGGATTAGCAAAAATAAGTCACTTTATTATTCATGCGCAAGGTTGCTTTTGCCCTTGTTCATTGTTTTCAAACATGCTTGAAATCACTTGCTTGCTATTTTGTGTGCTTGCTTATCTATCTAGTTATTGAAAATGAACAAATCTGTTACAATCCTCAAATCTGAACATTGAAATTTGCAAACAATCTGAAACTGAAAACCCAAAAATTTGCAAAAATTGAAGTGAAATTCCTTTTTGGAGTCAAAAGTCATCTCATCAGGTCATAAAATCGTACGATTTTTGGTCAAGAGTCATTTCATTACCCCCTGATTATCGTATGATAACTAGTATATTGTCGTACAAGTGTTTCTGCCAGTCATTTTCAAAAGTCAATTTTCTTGTTATCAACTATCATGCGAGTTTGTCAACTATCGTATGAGTTTTTCAATTGTCATTTCATGCTATACCCACTGTCGTACGAGCCTACAAAAAGTCATTTGCGAAGTTTTGAAAAATTGCCAAAAAGTTGTCAATCTATCAAACAAATCATTGTGTCAGGAAAAGAGCAGCAAACTACTGAGAATCCAATCACTTTCCTAAAGTGACCTTTTTGAATCTGATTTAGCCTTATGTTTAATCAATTTGAGTCTTTATCATCTTGTGTCAAAACCTTGTCATAACTATCAATCTTTAATCAATCTTGAAAAACAACTTAGTGTTGTGATATCTTGTCCGCTATCTTTTGGGCATCTACCCATACATCCAGGGCATAGTATCCCTCATCTAAGTCAAATATATGCTTCAATCAATCAAACCTTGACAAGGTTGCATCATCTAATCATCTTGATTCAATTCATTCTTCAGTTTTCTTCATCTTATTCTTTTGCTTCACCCAAGGTTGATGGTGGAAACTAGAGCTTCCTCTCACAAGAAATTAGGAGAAGCACTTAACACCGAAACTTTGTCTACTCACGTAGGTCCAACTCTTGAGCAACTCTACAATTCTAGTCTTTATGAAGATGACGGTCTTGGCAACTTTCGATTGAAAACTGGTTACATTCCTCCTTCATCAACTCATGGAGGTAATCAAAAAACTCCGCATCAATCTATCCCAGGTATAACTCCCACCATGTCTCAAGCAGGAACAAACTTTGGCTCTCAAAGAGCTCAATCTCAACATGGTGCAGATCAAGAACCCACACCTGAAGAAATTGCTCAATATCAAAATGATGATAACTTCAAACGAATGATGAAGCATCTCTTGAAAGAAGATAGAGAGGCATACTTTTTACAATTAGCTCATCAAGGAGCTAAACTTCCTCCCAAATTTAATGTTGAAGATATCATTACACATGAGGAAGAAACTCCACTCATAGCTATGATGAAACAAATGCATGCCATGCAAGTTAAACTTAATAACCTTGAGAAAGAAAAGGAACCCAAGGAGTTCTCCATGGAGGCCCTATGTCCTTTTTCCATTTAACAAAGACTTGTACATGCCACCATTCCCAAAAAGAGTGGAGATTCCTAAGTATGATAAGTATGATGGACACTCGGATCCCCAAGATCATGTTAGAGAATTCTGTACACAATCTATGGAGTTCATGCACAAACCAACCTATCTGATGCGTCTCTTCCCTTGATCTCTAGGGGGAGCAGCCATTCATTGGTTCTCTAGATTCCCTTCTACTATCAAAACTTTTGAGGAGTTGATCAAATTTTTCTATCAGCAATACTCCTACAATATTCAACATCCAGTCACCATGATCGATATCTGCAATCTCAAGCAATATCCAAGTGAACCATTCTTGACATTTCTCAAAAGATGGAGGAAAAAATTCTCTCTATATGCTAGGCCTATTCCAGAAACTGAGAAACTGGAAATCTTCATCAATAATCTTGTTCCAGAAATCAACTACCCTTTACAAATGCAAGATCATATGTCTTTTGATAAGATGGTTGACAATGCTATCAAAATCAAAAAAATGCTTGTGAAAAAAGGAGAAATCACACTTCAAAAAGACAAGTACGAATCAGGATCCAGTTCTAGAGACAAGAACAAAAATTGGAACAAGAATAAAGGCATCATCACAGATGGCATTGTTGATATTATCTATGCTGCATCAAAGGTACCAGCTTTCAATCTAACTATTGGTACCCAAGCCATAAAAGCTTCAGAACAAAAGGTGCCAGAATCATCTCAAAAGAAGCGAGAGTATAAAAAGTGGTCCGCTGATAATAAATGAATGTTCACTCCTCTTGGAGAATCTTTAGAATCAGCTATGAGAACTTTGCTAGCTAATAACATCATCTCCTTGCCTAAGATCCAACAATTCGATCTAGATCCTAAACTGAAATGGTGGAGAGAGAATGAATTCTATGATTTCCATCGAGGTAAAGGTCACAAAACTAATAACTGCTTACACTTGAAACATACTATTCAAGATCTGATTGATAAGGGAGATATCACCATTAACAATCATAAGAGCAATAATAATCATACGGCATTCACAAAACCATTTCTGAAACATGGTCAAGAAGTTTCATCTTCTCAGCCTAATATGGGGGCAAAGGTCAATTATGCTTACCCTAGAAATAATTATGTTATCATTATGGTTGAGCCTTGTCTCTCTAAGCATTGCAATGTCATCACAATTGTGCAAAGAGATAGAGATGATCCTTCAGCTAATGCAGTTACTCAATCACAAGCTCAGGCACATCTGAATAGACAAATCCCAAATTCATTGAATGTCCCTAAGATACCCTTCAATCTTTCTTTCGCTTCCAAATAGAAGGTTGTTTCCAAATCTTCCAATCCTAAAGACATGAGGCCAATATCTTATAGCGTTGTTCAACAATTCCAACACACTAATGCAAAAATCTCCATGTTTGAGTTGCTTCGGATATCTCTAGCTCATAGGGCTATTCTAGACAAAGCTTTGCTCGAATCTAATGTTCCTAATGACCTTGATTTAGACAGGTTCCAGACTATGGTTGGACATCTTACATCTCCATAGTATATATCCTTTTCAGAGGAAGATGAAAACTCCTTGATTCACCCACATAACCAGCCCTTGCACATAGAAGTCTTGATCTAGAGCCATAGAGTCAAACGTGTGTTGATAGATGGGGGCACTGGCCTAAACATTTGTTCTTACAGCTTGGTCACACAATTGGGATTTTCAGAATTGTCTATTAATCCTAGAAAGAAAATAACTATAAAAGCCTATGTTGAACAAGAAAGATCTTCTAAAGGCACCATTGTCTTACCTATTAGAGCAGGTCCAGTTATCAGAGATACTATATGTCAAGTTCTTGATCTACCTTTGGCTTACAACATTCTTCTAGGGAGACCATGGATACATGAGATGAAGGCTATTCCTTCTACATTCCACCAATGCTGAAAATTTCCTTATGAAGGAGTAGAGGTCACTATTCTAGCAGACATATCCACCACTTGCAATACATTGAAGGAAACTGTAGATAAACTTGTGCCTAATAATAGAGAATCTTCCATTGAGCCAACTAAAGAAGCATCCACATCTAAAATGGAAGACATTGCAAAAGAGGTCAATATCAAAGAAAATGGTATGGGAGAATATACTATAGAGCTAGTCTTATCTTTGACATCTCTCCCTATCTCACCAAAGTCTTATGGGAAATCTTTAAAACAATCCAAACTAGATTCTAAAGAACCTCTTGAGGCATATAAAAAGAATTTTGTAGCTGAACAAGTCTCCAAGCAATAATTTGAAGAGGATGAAGCTATTCTTGCATGGCTATACAAAGATGAACCTAAATCTCAAGTGGTTCAAACTAGTGACTCTACAATATCCAAAATCCCTTCTAGGGCATATGGTCCAGGAGATAAATTAATAGCTAAGATGGGATATTCAGGTAAAGGACCTCTAGGAGTCAAAGGAGAAGGTCTTATAACACCTATTTCACATACTGGTAGGGAAAACAAAGATACTATTGGCCTAGGCTTTAAAAATAAACCCTTCCACCTCAAAGGTAATTGTTCTCATGTCATAGAGCAGATCACACCAAGAGAACCTCTTCTTAAGAAGGAATAAACCAAACCATCAGATAGTGATTTAGACAGCTCTGAACTTATCCCTTATGAGTGTTTTCCTAAAGAAATCAAAGACCTTCTTGATGATAAAGATGATCCAATCAAAAGAATTAATGTATTAGAAACATAAGAACCTACTATCAATCAAGAGGTAGTTGCAACACAAGAACCAGCTAATCTCGAAAATAATCAAGAAGAGGAAGGTGGTAGTTATTCTGAGACAGATTCTCTTGAGTATGAATTCAAATTAGAATCTGAGAGTAACCCTTCTTGGGGTATTCATCCCGACTTTACTCATGTTCTCAGATTTCCTAGAGGCATAGATGAAGAATCTAATGACTATGAATGGGGAGCCATTCCAGAAGAAGATGAGATTATTATAGAGAAACATGTTGATGTTATTCACCAGTATGCACCTGAACCCAATGTAAGTCTAGAGTGAAATGATGAACCTATCGAGTCTGATCCACCTATGGCTGAATTGGATTCCCACAATGACATTGAGCCTATTCATGAATTGAATGTCTTAAGTTGTAATATTACCTTTGAACTCAAGCATCAGGTTAGGACCAATGATGAAAGATCCACATCCATAAACACTATCTCCCAATCCTTCCCCACTTTGACTATCCAATATCCAGACCTTATTGATCAAACCTCCACAAATCTGAGCCATGGTATTTATACCTTCCCAAATGACTATGCCCTTGCTTGCTACCTCAATGCAGTTGAGCCTATGAGTACTTCCATTAGTGAACTGAGTGTTAGCATGATGGAGTTGGACATCAAGTATCTTAGAAAAATAAGAATAAGAATAAAAAGAAAAGGAGTTCTAAGGGTGAAAACCACTTTATGGCAGTCTCAAAACCTAAAAAAGTAAAAATAAAAGACATATCCAAAGGTGAAAACCTCTTTGAGGTGCCTAAGGATGAGATATTTGATGTCCTTCTGAGTCATTTATAGGATAGATCTCTAGTTCTAATTGAGCCCACTCAATCTATCAATTTGGGAACAACAGAAGAACCATAGTTGATTCATGTAGCACAATCTTTATTAGATGAAAAGAAGCAAAAATTTACAACATTCCTAACAGAAAACAAGATCAAATTTCCATGGAAATATTCAAGTATGCAAGGGTTAGATCCTAATCTTATAATGCATCATTTATCTATAGCTCCAAATTTCAAACCTGTCAAGCAAAAATTGAGAAAGATGCATCCTCGTGTTGCACTCTTAGTAAAAGTTGAATTAGAGAAGCTCCTAAAAGCCAGATTCATTCAAGTTATTGACTATGCAGAATGGATCTCTAATATTGTACCTATTTCAAAACCAAATAAATCAATCAGATTGTGCATAGATTTTAGAGATGTAAATAGAGCATGCCCTAAGGATGATTTTCCATTACCTAACATTGATATGATAGTGGACATGACTGCGGGCTTTGAGATGTATTCTTTAATGGATGGTTTTTCTAGATATAATCAAATAAAAATTGCTCCAGAGGATCAAGAGAAAACTACTTTCACATGTGCATGGGGCACCTTCTGTTGGAATGTCATGCCATTTGGGCTTAAAAATGTTGGTGCTACATATCAAAGAGCCATGACATCTATTTTTCATGACATGATGCATAGGACTATGGAAGATTATGTTGATGATTCTTTAGAAAAATCTATGATTTGAGCTGAACATCTAAATGACTTGAGCAAGATACTAGACAGAATGGAAAAATTTAGTCTTAGACTAAATCCTAAGAAGTGTGCTTTTGGTGTCACTTTTGGAAGCTCTTGGGATACATAGTTTCAAAGAAGGGCATTGAAGTTGATCCAACTAAAGTAAAGGCTATCATGGAAATGCAACCCCCAAAGAATATTAGTCAAATGAGGACATTGCAAGGAAGGGTTCAATCTATCAAAAGATTTATATCACAGTTAGTAAACATATCACAACCTTTTACAAAGACATTACATAAAGGTGTGACGTTTGCTTGGAATGAAGAATGTGAGAATAACTTTAACCATGTTAAGAAGTATCTATAAAATCCTCCTATCTTGATGCCTCCCATTCTAGGGAATCCTTTGATCTTATATGTCTCCGCTACAGATACATCACTGGGGGCATTGCTAGCACAACATGATGAGAATAAAAAGGAAAGAGCTATATACTATATCAGTAGAACATTGGTTGCATATGAAAAGAACTATTCAATGATTGAGAAAGCTTGTCTAGCTATGATCTTTGCATCATAGAAACTGAGACATTACATGTTATCTCATACCATACATTTGGTAGCCAAGATTGATCCACTCAAGTACCTACTAAGCAAAGCTGCCCTCACAGGTAGATTAGCTAAATGGGTCATGCTCTTAAGTGAATTTGACATTGAATATGTGGAAAGAAAAGCTATCAAAGGATAGGTTATTGCTGATCAATTAGTAGATGCACCTATGATTGATGATACACCAATGCAAATGGAATTTCCAAATTCCTCTATCATGACTCTTTCTTCTAGAGAATGGTAGTTATTCTTTGATGGCTCCTATACACATAATGGATCAGGAGTAGGCATATTGTTCATAATTCCTCAAGGATACTCAATCCCAAAAGCATTCAGATTAAAAATCCCTTGCACAAACAATATTGCAAAATATGAAGCCCTTTGGAATGGTATGAAAATAGCAATTGAGTGGAGAGTGATAGGATTACACATTCATGGAGACTCACAACTTGTTATCCATCAAGTCAATGATGTGTACCAAACTAAAGATGAAAAGCTCATTCCTTATAAGAGAATGGTAGATGATCTAAAGAAGTATTTCATATCTATCACATTTGAGAAAATACCTAGGATGGAGAATAAGACTGTTGATGCAATGGCAACATTATCTACTTTATTACAGCAACCTGAACATGAGCTATGCTACGAGTTCCTGGTGGAAGCACTATCTTATCCTGCATATGATTCCCTTGAAACCCGCATGATCTACATTGTTGTTGGTCATGATTCATCCAGATACAAAAACCTATTTTCCTATCTCCAAGACCAAATCATTCCTGATACCTTCAACCACCATGAAAAGAGATACCTTATTCGTAATGCCTCCTGATATATCATCATTAGTCATGATTTGTACAAATGAGGTCTAGATGGTACGCTACTTGGATGTTTAGAATGGGAAGAGTCTCAATGTGCATTAGAGGAAGTCCATGATGGTATTTGTGGGTCACACTCGAATGATTTAACACTAGCTCAAAAACTTATTAGGGTTGGATACTATTGGCCTAAAATGGAGAAAGATTCTATCAAGTTTGCTAAGAACTGTCAAAAGTGCCAAGTGCATGGCAACTTAATTCATGCTCCAAGGAGAGATCTAATTCCATTTACTACACAATGGCCTTTTCACCAATGGGCATTTGATCTTATAGGGGCTATACATCCTCATTCTTCTAATGGACATACCCATATAATCACAGCTACAGATTATTTTACAAAATGGGTAGAAGCAGTCCCTTTGACACAAGCAACTGGTAAACAAATCTCTATGTTCATATTGAACTATATCATATGCAGATATGGGATACCTCATTCCATAATCACAAATAATGGTGGACAATTCAAGAACAAAGATCTAGATGATTTATGTGCTAAATTCAAGATTACACAACATTGGTCATCTATCTACTATCCTCAAGGGAATGGCCAAGCAGAGGCTTCTAATAAGAATTTATTGAAAACCTTGCACTGTACAGTTAATCAAAAAGGAAGAGACTGGCATCTCATGATCAATCTAGCTCTCTGGGCCTATAGAACAAGTATCAGAACGCCCACTGGGGCTACACCTTTCGCTTTAGTTTATGGGTCTAAAGCGGTACTGCCTATTGAGGTTGAAATCCCATCACTAAGAATCAGAATGCATGGTCTAGTAATTGATAATGACTACAGAGTGTCTAGGTTGCAAGAACTTGAACTATTAGATGAGCACAGACAAGCAGCGTATGATCATCTCAGAAAATATTAGAAGAGAATGTCTAGAGGTTACAACAGGAAAGTCAAACACAAAGAATTTCAGGTTGGTGATCTAGTCTTGAGAGAGAATCCTAAAAATCAATCACATTGAGAACACAAGGGGAAGTTTGAACCTAACTGGCTGGGTCCCTTTGTAATCACTGCTACTTTTGGCTCTAGTGCCTATCAACTCTCAATGACTGAAGGAGAACAGCTCCAAGAACCAATCAGCGTTCTCCATCTGAAGAAATTCTATGCCTTAGGCATTCAGTCTATGGTAAAATGTCTTGAAAAAATTATAAAAATCTGAAAAAGTCCTTAAAAAAATGAACATCTTGTTGAAAACCTAGCAATAGGCACCTTGATGATTCACAAAAAAATCAAAAAATATCAAAAGTACAAAAAAATTGGAAAAATGAAAAATACAAAAAAATGAGAAAAAGAAAAAGTGCCTTGGTGAAAACCTGGAAATAGCACCTTGGTAGCAAAAATAGAATCTCTACCAAGATGGTGAAAACCCGGCAAATGGGCGCCACTTGTTTCAAAATGCTCCATCTATCAGCACAATCTTGGTCTTTCCTAGCTTTCAGTCTTGCTTTAGTTTGTACATATCTCCCCGTTTGTTTCTACATTCCTATTTTCAATAAGTCGGTCTATACACCAATCAGCTCAAGCGTATGTATCCTATCAATGTTAAAACTTGGGGGCAATCAATGTCATATCCTATGGTCTCCAATGTATCTAAGACATGTCATATCCAGTCAGCGTCCTTTGCAGCTTCATTTGAGCCAGTTAGTTTGTCTCATCTCTAGAAAGGATTTTGCATCTACAACAACACAAGCAAACATCAACACAAAATGAAAACAAACTATGCTTTTACATGCTTTTATCTCCTTGTATGCTTACTGATTTGCATTGAGATTTTTGCATATTGTGTCCTTTGCGCTCTTCGATGATGTCCTTTACAGGATTTAGAGAGTGATGACTGGGGGCATAATCTTTTCTTTGTCTTCTACTTCTATGTGAAAATCTAACAACTTTGGAAATTCTGTATTGAAATGGTATTTGACTGTAAGAGCCTCTATCTCGAATTGGATGGCCATGCGTACCTCGACCATTGATACCCAAAAAATTCAAAGAAGTTTGATCTAACTATTATCTTTTTGAGTGAGTTCTTTCTCCTATTGTGAAATGCGATCTTACCTAAGGATGTAAATGATAAAGGGTCACTACGGGTAATTCACATTGGATTTAGAATGATCTCTTGACTGCTTGATGTGTTTGAACACAAGGCATATTCTGGTCATCATGATGTTTATGTTTCGATGCTTATACAAATTGCTATATCAAAATGGACATGATATTCAGGTCATCTTGGCATTGTGCCTTGGTGCTTATATCTAATCCGACATTCCGAAAACAAAATCAATATTCATATATCCATGGTTTCAGAATCAGTGGGTGTTGTATTGATTCTTGCACATACAAATCGATATTCATATGTCTATGGTTTCATAACTAGTGGGCATTGTATTGATTTATATGGTTACCTAAAAATTCAATGATGAGAATGACTGACACATGATAAGTGACTAGGTCCTAGGTCTCAGGTTGCATTTCATTCTACATGTCTCTTTGCATTTTGCATGTTTGCATGATCTCACAGTGGTTGGCTAAACTTCAATGCGTAAACAATTCTTCAAATCGCATCTTCCAATCTAACAAGAGTTGAATCTCACACAAAGGTTCCTCCAACTAAACAACAAGTAGAATCATTTTTCGGGATCAAAATCAAAATTTGAGATCATTCATATTATTAACTACTTGCATAATCAACCTTCAATCATCACAAAAATTCAGAATTCAACTTAACTGATTATCTTACATCAAACTATCAAAATTTCAACTTGGTCAACTATGGTCAACTCATGGTTTCACCTAGTCAAACTTGGTCTTTTGGACTCTCAAACGATGTAGAATGTGTTCTCGAACGTGTATAACCACTTTTCAAATCAATTAACATGCTTCTGAACTATTCAACACTGACTTTTCTTGTTAGATTTCAATTTTTATCCCAAGGGGACATGGTATTGCATATCATTCAAATTCATTAATCTAAATTTGAAATCATATCTTTCCTCAGTAATCAAGACATCAACCACGTCTAGTTGTTGATTCATCAAAAAGACCTCATCGCTTGGGAAAAATCAATCATCACCTGGGGCATATTAGATTCATCGAGATCCATATCAATCTGGTATTCTCCTAATCTTGTAAACTATATCAATATTTTGTAACCATTGGTTCATTAGTATTATTTCCTTGGTTCTTCATAACTGAAGGGTTCAGATGTGATACCAATGTGATTCTTATCAACAATCGGGTCTGGAATCGGTCACTCACTTCTTCACAATCATAAGGTTCAGAATCAGGTGTTTCGACACTTTTTCACAATCATCGGTTCATTACTGTTATAGTTAACATTATCTTTGGTCATTCAGGACCTATCATCTTCATATCAACTTCAATCAGTTTATGTTTCATATCAATTTCAATTTTAACATCATACACAGACTATCTTTGAACCATTGCGCTTTGCACAGCAATTCAAAGAGGAGCAAAATGTAATACCCAAAAATGGGCTATAAGTTCATTAATCTCCTATATTGACATATCGAATGAAATCGACATCGAAGTCCTAACCTAAGGCACATCTAAACATTATCGAATCCTAATTGATTATCATAAATTTTGCATCGGGGAATATTCCTAGTAATATTCCTAATTATCCTAATTATCTTTGATTTAATGATTATTTGGCGATAAATCCTATTTATCCTAAACTTTGATTAATTGAATATTCTCAATATTTAATTAATTAGATTTAATACTGCCACTTAATTATTTAATTATATTTATTCCTAATTATTATTATTATTTAAATTTGACAATAAATCAAAATTCCTATCATTAATTGATTAAATTTTTATTTAATTAATTAAAGCAAGTTGTCAATTTTTAATAATATTATTTTTGAATAAAAGTTTGAAAACTAATTGATTAACCCATAAATCAATTGTTTTATTTTTCAAAATCAGTTAAGTTGGAAATAAATCACTTTATTATTAAATTAATCCATAAATAAATCATGCACAATCAGAAAAGCAGACAACTATCAATTATCAATTAAATCTAAACTCTATTTTGGGTTAAACTCTACTTTTGCATATTTTTGTGAGTTAATTATCTTTTATTTAAAAATAACTCAAAAATCAACCTGAGTTATTTGAGTGATTTATGGCTTTTTTTCATGCACCTCCAAAGCCCTAGATTTCTATAAATTAAGGCTTCAACTCTTCATTCAAGATCCATCCACGAATTGCACACTCATGATGTCGAATTGGAGACTGAAGAATCGATCTTGAGAATTTGAGTTGTTGTGAGATTTTCATTGTTTTGCATAGTATCCATATCATTTAGAATATTATTGTTAGATCATTTTAGCATATCAATTTTCATATTAGCATAGATTCATATCAAGTTTTCATTATCATAATTGCATAGAAAAACTAAAAAAATAGATTAATTGCACTCATTCCATATCTAGATTCTACATTCAAATCCTTCGTTTAGGTGTCGTCAAGGTCACTGATCTTGGTATAATTTGAGAATACATACTCACATCTACTAGAAGGCAGTAAATCACCTGGTTAGTTTAGTTTTTCATTTATTGCACGATTTCAATTTTAGCTAACCTCTAATGTTTTACTGAAGTGTTCTGTCTACAGCTAGGTACAAAATTCACACACACAGCCATGATCGGGTCTTTGCATGTAACTGGCTTTTCCCCCTGTTCTACTTTCCTCTGCACCTGATTTTTACTCCATATCTACATTTCCTAGCATTCTAGGTCAGGATTCTAAGGTTTTTGACCACAAGGTCAAAGTTGACCTTATGGTTCAAAGTTGACCTCAACCCTAACCTAGGTCAATGTCGAGCTCATCCTTGACCCCCTGTCTAGATTTCAAATCTCCTTGATTTCTGGGTGTCGGGTTTCAGGGATATTTATTTTCTCACCTCTAGGTTGGCCATTTCGAGTTTCGAAATGGTAAATCCTTAAATTGCATTTAATCTAGGTATATTTTCTAAAGGTTAGGACCTAATTGGGATTTAATTCTCCAAGGTGGCCCCTCTAGAAGATTGTGCCCTAGTTCACTATAAAAGGAGGTCTTCCTCTCTCATTTTCATATCTCATCTCAAGCAATTTCATGAGCAAGCTCTCAAGTGCAAGGAAGTGAATTCAAGCATTCAAGAAAGTCTTCAAGTATTCAAGTGTTCAAGCATTCATCCATCAAGGAGATCCATTGTTATCCATTGAAGGATTCAATCTCTTTGGAGCCCCCTTGAAGATCCATCCTTCTACATTCATCCAAGCCTCCTCATATGCAAAGATCAATTCAAGATTGGTGTTGAAGATCAAATGTCATTTATTTGAGACATCCTACATTCATTCTACATCCATTGGAGCATCCCTACTTGTGGATTTGAGGATTTGAATCCTCTACAAGGACTTCAACATAAGCGAGGTGAATTGTTTCATTTGCTTTGTTTATGCATACTACATTTCAATTCAATTTCAAGGTTAATTCCTAAATTGGGGTTTGACCAAGGCAAACCCCCCATACAAACAAAACCCCCATTTTCTTATAGGTACAGGTGCAAAATTTTAGATCTGAGAGTGGATTTGGATACCCTTTTCGGTGAACTTCCGAAATATGTGAACAAATTCATAATTGACCTTCAAACAAAGAATCTAGCCTTTGACCTTTTATGAGGGTCAAAGACTACCTGCTGTCAGAAAGATAAAAGATTTTTGGGTTTTCTTCGTCATGACATTTCCAATCTGAAACAAGTTGTAGAATTGCCCAAAAGTACACAGACATCAGATATTGGCATTTTTCAAATTTTCCCTAATTTGAAGTTAGTACTTGTATTTCAATTATTTCAAATTTCAAGCATAATCCTAACATAGGGAAATATAGGGTTTTTCTCTCTCTTTCATATTCTCCATAGATTGATTCAATTGTGCATTAACCTTTTGGTTGATCAAGTTGGATCTCTCCTTTGGGAATTTGGATTTAGGAGTGGATCTCATATTTCCCCCATATATTACATTGAATAGTGGTGATTCCATTTTACCAGTATTCACTCGGTAACATAAAATATCAATCTGTTTGTTCACTTTACCGAATACCAGTAATTATCCAAACTATGATGACTGACTAAATAAACTATACAATATGTAAAGTATGATAGAAAAACAATCATAATAAATAACACATAACATAATGATTTAACATGGAAACCCTACTAAGGGAAAAACTAACTGGGATTGGTAACCCAAAATAATTCACCCTTCTGAAGTGAGCTCGGTAAAGAGCCAACCCTATTAAAGGTTACAATGCACACTGTTAGGTGTGGCCTGGTTAGAGGACTTATCACTAACAGCTAACTTTTAACCTTCATTCACTATGGGGTCAACAAGATAACACTTTACATTCAACAAATGTCATAGGGTAGAATAAAAGACTATTAGGTCCACTCAATTAAGAGATTTTTTGAATCAATGGTTAAACTAATACAGTTCTAATCTTATTCAAATACAACTCAATTACAAATATTCAGATCTATGCTAAGCTCATAAAATCATTTGATCATTAATCAATTCACTTCCTCAATATTTCTTCAACTTACTTTACTAGGTAAATAGTTCTCTGACGCTCAGTAAAGTCTATAGCTTAGTTCTTTCTATAACTAGTTTGATCAGGAATGCATGAATAAAATCTTCACGTGAAATCTCTACAGTCTCTTTTTTGTCCTGCATGTTTCAACAATGAAACTCATATCTCTTAAATAGACAAGTAAACCATTTTCATATCAACCATTGGATTTTGCCTCTTAATCTCCTTCATCCATTTTGTCGCTTAAACCTTCCTCAGTAGATGTGTCTTTAACACATTTCAATTTCATCCTAAAGATCATCTCTAAATTATGTTAGTCGTAGATCTCATAACTAACTTCATCATTTACCTCAAAATCATAACAATATCAAGCTCATCAATTTCAGTCGGTTGCTCTTAACATTTAATGTTTTCATCCATACTCGGTTAATACTGAAATGCATTAGTGATAACTAGCTTGATTATTACTATCACTCAGTATACACTGCACTGGCTCGGTGTATACAGAAGTCTTCAATTAACGACCACATTAACTTGTTCAAATTCAAATCTCTTCTTCATAATATATTAATGTAACATGCTCAAGTCAACAATATAAAGCCGTAGACTCATCAATAAGTTACCCAATGTTTATCTTATCCTTATCTATCATATCCATCTTTTCCTTATGTATATATCTCATTTCTTCATCTTTTCTTCCTTCTACAGATGTTCAGATGTTTGTAACTATCATGATAAGTACTATCAAAACTAGTTGACATCAATGACAACATATTGACTGATTTAATCATCTTACATATCACTTCAGTAGTTCGGTGATCTCTAATTACTATTTCTTTAGTTCATCTAGATATTCTATCAGTTTTAGATCATCAAAGACGTAAATGTACTGAGGGCCAGAGCTGAAAGCCTTAGAGGTAGATTTGATGATATGAAGATTAAAGAAGGTGAAAATATCACACAATACTCTAATTGAATCAAGGAGGTGGTCAATGCTACCTGAGGAGGAGGAGGTGTTATTGATGAAGACACTATTATGAGTAAAATTCTTAAAACATTGATGCCTATCTATGCTATTAGAATCTTTTCTATTCATGAAATGAGATATGCACTTAACAACATTCTTACACTTGATAGTCTAATTGGTAAGTTGACTACTTTTGAGTTGAATAACTATGATAACAGTATTATACTGAGTGTTGAGTCTGCATTTATGTCATCCTTGAAGATTGGTAAGACCAATAGTAAACATAACATATGAAATGAAAGTGGCAATGACAGTGAAGATGAGCTTGATGAGCTTGAAGCACTTATGGCTAGGAGACTTCATAAAGGTAAAGGAAGGTATAAAGGAAAGTTACTTTTAGCATATTTTAATTGTAAAGAGATTGGCCATATTTCTACTAGATGTCCTAACAGGAAAGATGAAGATAAAGACAATGACTGATCTAATGATAGAAAGTTTGGCAGAAGAGATAACCAAGATCACAGAGGAAACTGACACTATGACAGAAGAAACAACCGAGACTACAAAGACAAAGACAAGAAGGCATGTTACCTTGTTGGAGATGATGATGGTAATACCGATACCGATACTGATGAAGACATTGAGGTGGTATTCATAGCAATGAAAAATGATTTAGAAGAAGAAGAAAGGTATGTAGAAACAACACTTATATCTAAAGTTAGCAAGAATGATACATTAATTATTGATAGTGAGTATACACATCATATGATTGGTAATGAGGAAAAATTTGAATACCTTGAACACTCTAATGGAGGATCTGTTAAAATGGGAAATGATACACCTTGTCTAGTAAAAGGAAAATGATGTATCTTGTTGAACAATAATAGTAGATGTGAGAATGCATATTGGGTGAAAGGACTTAACTATAATCTATTGAGTGTAGCACAATTGAATAATTCAAGTTACCGAGTTGCATTTGAAAGTAGAAAGGTGAAGATCTATGATGAAACTAAAAAGTTGGTCGGTACTAGTGAACAACCCAAAGGTAATCTATTTTATCTTGACAATGCTGAAACTTCTTGTTTGTTGGCTATAAATGAAGATGTGTGGTTGTGGTATAAGAGACTATGTCATGTGAATTTTTATAACATGGTTAAGATCAATAAGAAGAGAAGATTTGAGGTTTACCAAGTCTAACTAAACCTAACCATGTCATGTGAAATCAATGTTAGAAAGGGAAAATGACCAAATCTAGTTTTAAAAGAAAAGAATTTTCTTCTAAAGGTATTTTGGAGTTGGTACATACCAAATTATGTGGTCCTATGAGAACTTAGAGTTATTATGGTGACAAATATTTTATCTTATTTGTTGATGACTACTCTAGGTTGATGACAGTTATGTTTTTGAAACAGAAATCTAAAGCTTTCAAACTGTTTAAGTGGTATTAAGCTAAAGTTGAAAAGGAAACCGAGAAGGATTTAAAATGCTTAAGATTTGATAGAGGAGATGAGTTTATTTATGATGAATTCACTAACTTTTGTAATGAGAAAGGAATTAAAAGATGGGTTTCTGCACTGAGAACACCACAGTAGAATGGTATTGAAGAAAGAAGGAATCAGTCTATAGTTGACTATGCTAGAGCATTGATGATCAAGAAAGATGTTGCACAAATGTACTGAAGAGAAGCTATTAGCACTGTTGTATACACCTTGAACCGAGTTCAACTAAAGAAAGATACAAATAAGACACCTTATGAGATATGGTTTGGCTACACACCGAATGTAAGTTATTTCAAAAATTTTGGAAGTAGATGTTACATTTTGAAAGATGATATAAATGGTAAATTTGATTCTAAAGGTGATGAAGGAATATTCCTAGGATACTCTACTAAGAGCAAAGCATAGAAATGTTTGAAAGAGGCTACTAACAAAATGATTGAAAGTGCTAATGTGAAAGTTGATGAGTTTGTTGAGAAGAATGATGAAGAAAACATGAGGAACTGAAAGACTATGGTAGGTTTACATATATTGAGCATCCAGATTATCTACCCAAGCCATAGGCTGAGTCTACCAAGCAACAAGAAAATGCTACCAAGAATCAGCAAATACAAACCAAGAACTAGGAAGATGCTACCAAGGAAGAAAATGAACTTGAACCGAATGATGAGTAAAGAAGAGAGAAAGTACTGGCAAGATTTGTTAGAATACACCATCCACAAAACCAAATTATTGGAGACAAGCAAGCTGGCATGATGATACGAAGTAAGTTAAGACAAAACACATGTTTATTTTATGAATTTGAGCCTAAGAATGTTAGAGATGCACTTGAGAATGATGAATGGATTAAGGAAATGAATGAAGAAATTGAACAGATAGAGAAAAAAAAAATATGGACATTGGTACCAAGACTGAGTGACAAAAATGTAATTGGTACTAAGTGGATTTTCATAAATAAGTTGAATGAGAATGGTGAAGTAACTAGAAACAAAGAAAGATTTGTATGTAAGGGATATGCACAAGAAGAAGGTAATGACTATGGTGAAACTTTTTCACCAGTAGCAAGACTTGAAGGAGTTAGAATATTACATGCATATGCTGCACATAAAGGATTCAAAATATATCAAATGGATGTGAAAATGATATTTCTGAATGGAATTATTGAGGAAGAGGTCTACATAGAACAACCTGAAGGTTTTGTTGATCCAAATTAGAAGAGAATGGTATGTAGATTGTATAAAGTGTTGTATGGACTTAAACAAGCACTGAGAGCATGGTATGAAATATTACATGCTTATCTTATTAGTATTGGCTTTGTGAGGACAAGTGACAATAGCAATTTGTAAATGAAAGGATAAAATGATGATAATATTCTGATTGCTAAAATTTTTGTTGATGATATAATATTTGGAGGACATGATAATATTTACAAATATTTTACTGATGAAATGAGAAAAGAGTTTGAAATGTCAATGTTTGGAGAGATTAAATTATTTCTAGGTTTGCAAATTATACAACAAAATGATGGTATTTTCATAACACAATCAAAATACATCAAGGAAGTGTTGAAGACTTTTGGCATGGAAGATTCAAAACCAGTAGGCACACCGATGGTCACAAGATGTAAGTTGAAAAAAGATGATGAATCAACCAAGGTAAATCAGACACTACAATGATTGGAAAACTAATGTATGTGGTACACAGTGTATGCACCCTAAAATGGTCACCTAGACTTTGGGCCCCCATTCAGCAATTTATCAAACCCCTGAATCAATATTTTCCTAAATTAACATTTTTCAATTATATCAATTTCCTTGATCAAATCCTATTTTATCATTTATTCGATTATTCTATGGGCTAACCATTTTATCTTAAGTCTTTATTTAATTAAAAGAAATTTCCTCCCCTTTTATTAAATAAAAAGCCCCCACTTTTCATCTTATCCTAAGTTGCACAAATAAAAGCATTATTCTTATTTTATAAAAAGAAGAAAAGGCCTTTTTTGTCTCATATGGACACAAAAGTCAACTCTTATTTTCTTATTTGAGGATATTTGTGCACATAGATTGCTCCTTTTTAAAGCTCCACCCTTGATTAAATATTTTGCCTCTTAATCTCCATGGTCCATTCTCTCTCAATTCCTTTAAAAGGAGAGCTCTTTTCTCAATCTAGGATCCCAACTTTTTATGCTAATCTTATGCTGTAGGATTTCTTGGAGACTTTGGAGCTTTGGAGATCATTCTTCCATTCTAGTTTCATTCTTCCATTCTTAGCTTAAGCTTTCATGGCATCTACCTTAGTTTCCTTTATGCTCTAGATTAGCTCACATAGTTTAATTAGCAAGGATTTGTAATACTTTCCTTTCATAGCTTAGCTTGCATCTCCATTCTTAGTGTAGTTGCATTGCATTTCCATTATTGATTCTTGAAGATATTGGCATTCTTTCCCTTGTCTCTTTTGAATCTCTCATTGTGTGGTTTACTAGCAAGGTTGCATGCTTCAATAGCTCTAGATGAGAGCACCATCAACATCCTTATGACTCCATGCCTAGGGAGCTCTAGGTCGCTTTCTCAAGGTTTCCCATTCATGGATTCCCTTGGAAGTAATGACTTAGAGAAGTGCACTATTTAGTGTGTACATTTTTGGATTCCCTTGGAAGTAATGATAATTTCCTATTTACAGGTGTGTTGGTCTTGTCTTTCAGCTTATCCTTGTTAGCTTATGCTTATGCTTGTTCTGATGTGTTCCCATTTGTCGAACACACATCTAGGTTGTTTTGTGATCCCAAATCAATCTAACATTTGTCAAAGAGGGGAAAATGTATGCACCCTAAAATGGTCGCCTAGACTTTGGGCCCCCATTAAGCAATTTATCAAACCCCTGAATCAATATTTTCCTAAATCAACATTTTTCAATTATATCAATTTCCTTGATCAAATCCTATTTTATCATTTATTCAATTATTCTATGGGCTAACCATTTTATCCTAAGTCTTTATTTAATTAAAAGGAATTTCCTCCCCTTTTATTAAATAAAAATCCTCCACTTTTCATCTTATCCTAAGTTGCACAAATAAAGCATTATTCTTATTTTATAAAAAAAAAAAGAAAAGGCCTTTTTGTCTCATATGGACACAAAATTTAACTATTATTTACTTATTGGAGGATATTTTTGCACACGGATTGCTCCTCTTTTAAGCTCCACCCTTGATTAAATCTTTTGCCCCGTAATCTCCATGATCCATTCTCTCTCAATTCCTTTAAAATGAGAGCTCTTTTCTCATTCTAGGATCCCAACTTTTTATGCTAATCTTATGCTGCAAGATTTCTTAGAGACTTTGGAGCTTTGGAGATCATTCTTTCATTCTAGTTTCATTCTTTCATTCTTAGCTTAACCTTTCATGGCATCTAGCTTAGTTTTCTTTATGCTCTAGATTAGCTCACATAGTTTAATTAGCAAGGATTTGTAATACTTTCCTTTCATAGCTTAGCTTGCATCTCCATTCTTAGTGTAGTTGCATTGCATTTCTATTATTGATTCTTGAAGATATTGGCATTCTTGCCCTTGTCTCTTTTGAATCTCCTATTGTGTGGTTTACTAGCAAAGTTGCATGCTTCAATAGCTCTAGCTAAGAGCACCATCAACATCCTTGTGACTCCATGCCTAGGGAGCTCCAGGTTGCTTTCTCAAAGTTTCTCATTCATGGATTCTCTTTGAAGTAATGACTTAGAGAAGTGCACTATTTAGTGTGTACATTTTTTGTGCCCACTGTGGGGTGGAACACTCTTGTTTTGTCCTTTTTATGCATTTCCATCAATTTTTTGTCAATATTTGCTTGTTGTTTCAGCTCTCTATTTTTTCTGACAGAATTATCGTGTGACATTTTTCCAGTGTCATACAATAGTTTACTATATACTAGTGTGATATTTTACCAGTTAAAGTATCGCACATCCTTGTAGACTCTTTCGCATTGTTATTTTGTTCTCTGTCACATGCAGGTATCAGGAACTATCACACAAGAATAAAGTATCACAACAGTATACAGCGAAGTATCGCATGACTCTTTCTCTGACAGAAATATCACCCAGGCCTGGCAGTGAGTAATTTTTGTCATTTCTTTGCAAGATTTTATCTATTTGATTCAGATTTCTGATTTGTTGTGGTAGAATAGGGGTTTATTTGTAGATTTCATTTGGTTTTGATGTGCTAACCCTTGTAGGGATAACAAGTTGCGCTTGTAGGTGCTCTCATTCCTTAAATATTTTCTTAAAAGAATGCATGTCAAAGCTCCAAATGCACAAGGGCTACTAATGGTTTTTGCAAGGCCACCCAAAGCATAAAAACCAATCAAGTGCTTGTTTAATTGCTTTCTTTTTTAGTGCGGCATATACTAGTTGTTTCTTTTCATAGGCACTTAATATCTTGTTGTAGGAATCTTTGGCCGGTAGAAGAGTATGCTCTTCACCCTTGTGGTGAAACAGAAATCTTGACCCATCTTTGGATTTTGAAAGCAAGAGGGTAATTGAACCTTTTCTTGGTGTGTTTGGGAGAAATTTTTGAGCTAGGAGAATATGCTCTTCACCCTTGAGGTGAAATAGAAATCCTGAAACTCAAAGGTTGATCCACTCTTTGTTTAGTTTTTAAAATCTTTTAGCGGGCCTACTTTTGAGCAATCAAGAGAAACAACCCAAGTGGGGAAAAAAAATTTGCCGGCTATTCTAACCCACTATAAACTCAAGGCTATCAAGGACACAAAACCTTGGTAGATGTAGTACTTGTCTTTGTTTGATGTGAGTACTTGTGGGAGTGTGACCATGAGGAAAATGTTGAGCAAGAATGCTTAAGGTACTCTTGTGGCCGCGAGGTCTATTACTTGCCACAAGGTAAGGAGTCCCTTTGGGGAGAAAGAGGGGTATTACGAACGGAAGCGCTTACTAAGAACCATAGATAGAAGCCACCCTATTTTTCCGCTTAGCTTCTTGGTGCAAGGATTGATTCTAGTGGACTAACCCAGATCACCCCAAGATTACTCACCATCTGTGCTATTTTGGTTATGTCATTGGCACTTCCATGACAAAGCTAATATCTATTGTGGGCAACCACTTTGTGTGAGGCAATGGATCATCAAGTGTGGGCCAAGTTGTTAAGTATTGAGCCATTGTCTTTTTAGGCTAGTAAGTGCTTGAAGTGTTCTCATTGTGATCTACCTATGTAAACGTTCTCAAATATCAAACATCATGGTAACATTCATAGGATTTTATTGCTTTGATATCATAATTGCTTGTCTTGGCAAGGTTTCTTTTGCCCTTTTGCAAGTGCTTTATGACATGTTTGATCACCTAATATTTGAAAACTTGTCTGATTACTGCTAGTGTTGTGTTTGACATCAAAAATTCCAACCATCAGATTGCAACTTTGACCAAATTACCCTCAAAAAACTAAAAATTAAGCACTCACTGGTCAAGAGTCATATGATCCTAAAAAATCATTGCACATTATTCTGAGTTTTATCATGTGATACTTCATTGCTACACAACTGTCACACCGCTTGCCTAGATTTTATCGCACCGGCTACCTGAAAACTATCGCATAACCTCTGTAGGAAATATCACCTGGCCAGATTGTATCATCCCATTATTCTGTGAAGTGTCACACAGAGTCTTTTTGTTTTCCTATTGATTTGTGTGATTTTCAGTCTTCCTTGGTCGGTCCAGATCAGATCTTAGGTGATATGACATGTTTCTCAACATCCAAATGAACTTAAATGGTATCAAATTGCACAAAATGACTCTTGGTCTTTTTTCTTCCACATTTCCCATATTTTTCTAGTCTTCCATTCCCATGGGAGACTCTTCATGTCTTCTTGATTCTTTTCCTCTTATTATATAGTCTTACCTTCTTCTATTCATCTCTTCTTTCATTTTCATGCTTGATTCATCCCTTCTAGAACCATGAATCTCGACTATCTTGTTATGGTACCTCTCTTGAAAATAGATGATCTTGAACTCATTTCTCAATTCAAAGAGTTTTATTCCTCCAATAGTTCTAGAAATGGCATAGGTGATAAACTTAAGGCAAAAATAAAAGGAAGATTGATTGAATCAGACGCATTTGCTAGGATCGTAGACATGATCATGTCACGGTCTCCTTCTTCCAAACATTTTTCATCTTCTAATTCTTCTCATCTTTCAAATCTTACCATGACTCTTCTAGACATTATTCGCATTCCTCATTATCCAAGTCTTCTTCCTCCACTAGGTCTTCACTTTCCTATTCTTCACGATCTCATTCCTCTTCTACTTCTCCCAAGAGTCTTACTCCTCATCTCAAGACATACCATGATGAGCAATATGATAGTCCTTATGATACCTCTTCCCCGAAGAGTGACACACCCACCTTTGATGACTATGACGATGGACAATATAGTGATACCTATGCCACTTCTATTCCTAAGAATCCTCCTCATCGTGTGCTCGTACTTACTGGAAATGGGTCATCACATTGGATAGATCGTGATGGTGATCCCTATGACTATGATTTTGAAAGAGATTTTGATGATTTTTGTGAACAATACCTAGATGATACATCTACTTCTATTGAGGAATATAAAATGTACCACGCTGATTTGAAACATAAATATTATAAGAATCCTTCCTCTAAGAACTCTCATGCTGAAAGTAAAGATTACACTCTTGATAAAGATCATGTTAATGTTGAACCTTTGTCTTGTGATGGTTCTCTTCCACCCCCTACTTCCTCCAATACCCATACATTTCCTAAAGCTTCCAATTCTTTCAAATCTTTCACAAATCCTTCATCCAAAAAAGTTCCTAATACTTTTCATGTAGTTCCCTATAGTTATCTTCAAGGGCTACCTCTTAAAGAAACTCAAGCTAACCTTCACTTGGTTGTGTGTGCTACAAATGTTTCACACTTATGTGAATCATTACATCCAAGATCACTCAAGAATGAGGTCTCGAATAGCAACTCACAGCTCTCTATTCGTGGAGTGTAGAGGTTGTATTATGAAGCCCTTAGATTGACCTAGTTAAACCCATGCAAGTACACCAGGAAATGAGAGATTCAAGGATGAGAAGCAAGAGTGCTAATCTCCATCGATCATCAAGTTATTGCATGTAAATGAAAAACTAATCTAGATGATAGCAGTGCAAAGAAGTAAACTACTCTATTGAAATGAAAGTTTTACTCTCCTTTACTAATTAACTATGTGAAGATTAAGCTAAAACAATGAAGGAAACTAAGCTAAGATGCTATGAAGATTAATCTAATGTAAATATGAAATCTAGAATGTAATAATCTAAAAAACTCCAAATATCACCAAGAAAACCTGTAGCATAACAATAGTATGAAAATTTGGGATCTCAAATGAGAAGGAGAGGGCTCCTTATATAAGAAATTGTGGAAGAGAATGCATCTCCAAGAGCAATGTGGGATAAATGCAAAAAGAGGAAAGAAAGCTCATTTTTAGAAAGTGTGGAGAGAAAAGGAATTTTTTTATTTTTTTATTTTTAATTTCTCTTTTTCATCACAACAGAGCTTCAAGAGGATTTTTTATTTATTTAAAAGAATGATTCTCTATTAATTAAATAAGATAACATTATTTAATTAAAAGAGATATTATTCTAAATAAGATAAAATCATTTAATTAAAAGAGATTTTAATTAAATAAATTTATTTCATTTAAAAGATATTTCTTTCAATTAAATAAGGTTATTTTATTTATTTAAGAGGGAATATTTCTTTTAATTAAATAAAATTATTGATGAAACGATCAAACCTTAGGGAAAATTGAAATGATTGAATTATTTAGGATTGATCAAAGAAATTGATTTGAATTTTGCAAAGTATTAATTCAGGAAATTTGATAATTTTAATAAATGGGGCCCAAAGTCTAGGAGACCATTTTAGGGTGCATACATTTGCCCCTCTTTGACTAATGTGAGATCGATTTGGGATCACATGTGGTCAAAGAATGGAATTGAAATGTGAGGTCAATTTGGGATCACAAAACAACCCAAATGTGTGTTCGATGGATGGGAACACATCAAGACAAAGATAAGCTGATTGAAAAAGACAAGGCCAACACCCCTATAAATAGGTAATTGTCAAGTCTCAAGCAAGGTTTGATTGATAGGTTTGATAAAGCTGAATCAAGGATTGAAGTTTGATAGGTACTGGCCCCTCATAATCAAAATCAAAATGAGATAGAGGAGAAATAGTACATTGATAAATTTGATCAAATCGAACTAAAGATAAGATTATTGATGTAAGATGAAAGATATAAGGATCACAGAACCAAGATAGATCATCAAGAAAGATTATGCCCCAAGGTTGAATTAGAAGAAAAGAAGTGGGGTGAAAGTGAATGGAATATAGAAGTTTGAAAGAAATGGAAAGAAATGGAGAGAAGAAAGAGAATTTACCTTAAGAATGAGCATGCCCCAAAATCAATCAACTATTTAAGATAGATAATTTCGATTGAGATCACGAAAGAAGGTAAGGAAATGAAGATCAAAATGTGATCACAGTTGATTAAAAGTCCACAAGAAAGATGAAGGAAAACCCTCTCAAACTCATAATGTAGCCTAAAAATGCAAATAAATCATGAAGTCTAACAATGCAAGCTACATGAAAATGCAAAGGTGTACTTGCAATAGGGAAATTGTAACATAGGATTTTATGTTCACCATTCATTAGAGAATGTAAAGAACTTATTTTCATCATTGGGCCATTATTAACGGTCATCAGAAAATCATACAATCAACACCAATCACAAATGCAACTATGAAGATATGAATATGATTTATATCAGTTTGGAATGTGGAAAGATTCTAACATGAGCATCAAAGACATAAGGGTCAAGATGACTTCAATGTTAGCTTACCCAATTTAATGTAGCAAAACAACTCTCTCATCAAGGCATAGATGCCAGGATGACCATAAGAATGGTTGTGCAAAAATAGTCAAGGATGATGTTTCAAATCTCCTAAGTGTTTCAAGGGAACAACAAGAGACACTCTAGAGTTTCAAGACCACACCCACAAGCAGTAAGCAAGCAAAAATATGCCCCATGCCCCAAGTCCTCTAGCTATGCATCACGGAGAGACTTATTAGACAAGGATACTCAACAAAAATCAATAACAGTCAGCACACAAAGAAAAGATCATGACATAGCTCAAGCATTAAGTGTTGTGTTTAAAAATTTAAGTGTGTTCACTGATACTGAATTTTGAGGATAAGTTCAAATGCTTGCAAGCAGGTAAAATCAGATGACAAAACTGGGTAAGACCAAACTGATAAGTGTTGAAAAACACTTGATGTCAAGGGTTGCGTTGAAAAACACAATTGGGGTGGTGTCCTAAAGACTGTCACATCCAAGAGACCAAAGCTAACATAGGTATGACCCCTAGACAAAGACAAAGACCAATTCCAAACCAAGGTAACAAGGACAAGGCATGATGGAGAAAGGCTAAGTGTCAAGGATGCATGCTAAGAAACAAGGGTGCAAAGGCCTCAAGTAGCACTTGTTTCCAGGCTTTCACCACTTGGATTTTTTTATTTTTTTTATTTTTTTTAGGACTTTTTATATTTTTTTTGTATTTTTGCTACCAAGGCGCCTATTTCCAAGTTTTCACCAAGGCACTTTTTCTTCTTTTTTTTTTAATTTTTGAATATTTTTTTGGTATTTTTAGAATATATAATTTGTTTGGAGATACATTAAAGCGTCTATTGCTAGGTTTTCATTAGGATGATCATTTTTTAAAGACATTTTCCAATTTTTAAGATTTTTTCAGCATCATATATGAATTGTTTTTTTTAATTTTTTCAAGATCAATAAGTATTTACAAAGGATGCCTCCAGACAGAACGGGCATCATGAATAGAACTTCTTAAGGTGCAAGACATTGATAGGATCAAGGAGCTTCTCTCCCTCTTCATTAGATAATAAGTAAGCACATGTCCCAAAAGTCATTGTGATAATGTAGGGTCCAAGCCATTTAGGTTTGAATTTTCCCTTTTGCTCTCTATGTTGTTGATTTTTAGGATTCTCATGTAAGACAAGATCTCCCACTTGGAATTCTCTAGGGTGAACCTTTTTGTTGAATGCTTTGGACATATGCTTTTGGTAAACTCTCATGTGATCAAATGATGCTTTACACTTTTCATCTAGAAGTTCCAATTCTTGAAGTCTCATGGCGCGATAGTCTTCATCCATAACTAGACCTTTGAGAGAGACTCTTAGTGAAGGAATCTCCACCTCTAAAGGTAACACTACTTCAGCGCCATAGGTAAGGGCAAAAGGAGTAGCCCTAGTTGGAGTACAAATACTAGTTCTATAAGCCCATAAGGCTAGATTTATCTGTAGATGCAAATCTCTACCATTCTTGTGGACTGTTCTATGGAGAATTTTGAGAATGGTTTTATTTGAAGCCTCTGCTTGTCCATTTCCTTGTGGGAAGTAAATGGAGGACCAATGTTTTTTTATCTTGAACTTTTGGTAGAGTTGTGTAAGGTTCTTGTTTTTAAACTAACCTCCATTGTCAATGATTATTTCAGAAGGCACTCCATATCGACAGACGACATGGTTCAAAATGAATAGAGAAATTATCTTGCCTGAAGCAACAGAAAGTGGAACAGCTTTTATCCATTTGGTAAAGTAGTCAGTAGTAGTGATGATAAATTTATGTCCACTTGATGAGTTGGGATGAATCTGCCCAACAAGATCAAAGGCCCATCGTTGAAATGGTCAATGAGATATGGAAGGAATGATCTCCCTGCCTAGAGCATGTATCAGGTTACCATGTTTTTGACACTTTTTGCATGATTTCACAAAAGCTACTACATCCATTTTCATGGTAGGCCAATAGTACCCATCCCTAAGCAACCTTCGAGCCATGGAAAGACCATTAGAATGTCCCCCATAGATGCCCTCATGAATATCAACTAGCGCTTGATTAGATTCCTCCTTTTCTAAGCACCTAAGAAGTGTCCCATCTAAACCCCTCCTATACAAATTGCTAGAGATGAGGGAATGGTGAGAGGTGTTTTGGGTAAGGTTTCTTCTTTCAGATTGATTAAATGTATCAGGGATGATGCCATCACGCAGGTATGAGTAAATGGCACCGTATCGGGATGACTCATGACCGACAAGGTTATAGATAACATGGCTTTCTTGGGAGTCATAAATAGGATAGTGTAGCTCTTCCACTAGGAATTCAAATCTAGACTCATGTTGCTCTAATTGAAGGAGTGAAGCAAGTGTAGCCATAGCATCAGTTGCTTTATTTTCTACTCTGGGGACTTGCTAAAATGTGACAAATATGAAATATTATCTTAATGAATCAACCATTTTCTTATAAGGTATCAGTTTGTCATCTTTTATTCATTAACTTGGTTGACTATCAATTGTGAATCCCCATAGATGTGTAGTTCTATGATATTCCATTCAATAGCCATATTGAGTCCATTTGTCAAAGCCTCATACTCAGCAATGTTATTTGTACATGGGAACAATAGTTTGTAGGACTTAGGAATTGTGTACCCATGAGGAGAAACAAACAACACTCCAGCTCCCAAATCATTTTGCATAAAAGGGCCATCAAAGAACATCTTCCATGTTCTCTCAGTCATGTACATTAGGTACTCATCTGGAAATTCAACTTGAATAGGCATGGTATCTTGAATTGGGAAATTAGCCAATTGGTCTGCTATGGCTTGTCCTTTTATAGCTTTGCGCTCAACATACTCTATGTCAAATTCTGAAAGAACCATCATCCATTTAGCAAGTCTATGAGGGCAGCCTTACCAAGAAAATACTTAATAGGATCAATCTTTTCTATGAGGTGTATTGTGTGCGCAAGCATGTAATGTCGCAACTTTTGGGAAGCAAACACCACAGCAAGGCAAGCTTTCTCAATACTAGTGTAATTAACCTCATATGCAAAAAGAGTCTAACTGATGTAATATATGGCTCGTTCCTTCCCAATATCATCAAGTTGAGCTAATAATGCCCCCAAGGAAGATTCTATTGCTAAAACATATAAAATGAGTGGCTTCCCTGGGATAGGAGGCATTAATATTAGAGGATTTGCCAAGTACTTCTTGATTTGGTCAATACTCTTCTGACAATCCTCATTCCAGACACATTTAACCCCTTTATGCAATGTCTTATTGAAGGGTTGAGCTCTATCTGCCAGTTGTGAAATGAACCTCCTTATAGATTGAAGATGTCCTTGAAGACTCCTCATTTGGCTAATGTTTTTGGGAGGTGGCATATCCAAGATTGCTTGAACTTTTTATGGGTCCACTTCTATTCCTTTGGCTAAAATGATAAATCCTAGAAGTTTTCCAAAGGTGACTCCAAATGCACACTTTTTAGGATTTAATCTCAACTGAAATTGCTCCATACGATCTAGAATTACTTCTAAATCATCCAAGTGTGTGTCTCTTTTCTTTGACTTAGCAAGGGTGTCATCCACATAATCTTCCATATTCTTATGCATCATGTCATGGAAAATTTTTGTCATAGCTCTTTGATATGTAGCTCCTGCATTTTTCAATCCAAAAGGCATGATGTTCCAGCAATAAGTACCCCATGCGCAAGTTAATGCAATCTTTTCCTGGTCCTCAGGAGCTATTTTAATCTGATTATACCCAGAAAAACCATCCATTAAGGAATAGATCTCATAACCCGCAATCATACCCACTATCATGTCTATGTTAGGAAGTGGAAAATCATCCTTTGGGAATTCTCTATTAAGATCTCTAAAATCTATGTAGATGCAAATGGATTTATCATGTTTTGAAATTGGTACAATATTGGATATCCATTATGCATAGTCAATAGCCCTTATAAATTCTGCACTAAGGAGTTTTTCTAGGTCCACTTTGACTAAAAGAGCAATGTGAGGATGCATTTTCCTCAATTTTTGTTTAACTGGTTTAACACCTGGAGATATGGACAAGTGATGCATAATTAGATTAGTGTCCAACCCTGGCATGTCTGAATAAGTCTAAGCAAAATTGACTTTCTTTCTGTGTAGGAACTCAGTGTAGGCTTCTTTCTCTTGAGATGATAAGGATTGAGCCAAATGTACAATCTGTGGAGCCTCTTTTGTACCCAGATTAATTGACTATGTAGGCTCAACAAGCACTGACGATCTATCTTGAAAATAACTAGGGAGATGATCAAGTACCTCATCCGTAGGCACCTCTAAGAGGTTTTCACCTTTGGATATGTCATTTATTTTTACTTTTTTTGGTTCTGACACTGCCACACAGTGGTTTTCACCATCAGAACTCCTATTCTTTTTATTTATTTTTCTTTTTATCTCTTGACTGAGGTACTTGATATTTGGTTCTGTCATGCTTGTAGTTGGTTTGCTAGTGGAAGAGACTATGGGCTCAAGGGTATTTAGGTAACAAGCTATCTCATAGTCATTCTAGAGAGTTAAGAGCTCAGGCTCCTTATAACATTTGGACCAATCAATGAGATGAGGATTAGCAAGGGGTAAGTCAATGACAGGTTCAATGTTGTTGATGTGGATGGTATCATCTTTGGTGACTGCAGAGTTAGAGTCTGTCAAGTATTCTTCTAAGTGTTATACACTGAATTTGCACCTTTGATCTCAAGCTCTCGTAGTCTTGATAATCCAGTATAACATGGGAATCATCTCAAGGTTGTGGGACCTTTTGCTAACCGAGATGAGACCTCCATATTCTAGGTTGGTTCCTCTTGGATAATCACCCTGATTTGCTTCTAACAGGAAAGTAAACTTTGAGGGGAAAGGGTCAGAAGGAATGCATGAAAGGGAAATGATATGAAAGCAAACCTATCCTACTAGGTGATGCACCAAAACTAGGGTATGAATTGCAGTATGAAAGATGAAACTAGTACACAATCCTAGGTCTAGGAGATTACAACTCAATGAATAGGCCTGCATAAGTATTTTATAGAGGGGTCTACAGTAAAGAAATACTATGCAGGGAAAAAAGAATTTTCTCAAGACAGCAGTACTCCTAAAGAGTCAGACACATACTACAACCTGCAGAAAAACATTCATCTCTGCAATTGGGTATATGAATGAGATAGATTGCCAGGGGTGGAAGTATACCCACAAAAGAATTCGAATCAGATCATTCACCAGCATACACATTAATTGCAGAAAGAAAGAGGAATCAAGAAAAAAATAAGAGTTACTAAAAACATACATATACTGAATTCAATAAGAGGTAATCCAGACAAGCAAGCATGAGGACAACAAGAATGTCACAAAATACTTTGCAATGTTTGAATTCATCAATGAGAATCTACAAGATGTGGAAAGCCAAAGGGGCAAAAAAAAATGCCACAGATAGCTTCCCAAGAAAGAGGCTTTCTATTTTACAAACATGTCAATTCTGAGCACTACAGGCTCCAAAAAAGAATATATACATCCCCTGCATGCAGGTAGGAATCAAAAATATCTCCTTAGGGATACATAAATCTACAATAGAATAATCACCCCTAAAACCAGTCACTTCTGATCATAAATGTGCTTTGTAAATATCATGGCCGATCAGATATTTCATTTACGTGCCCCAACCCTTTACCGCAATCAACCTGCAGATAAACAACCTGGATTTATCACTCTTTTTCTACACAAAGTCATGCCATGAATGCACACTGGTACCTTGCCAAGAAAAAAAATGACCTCTGATGGCCACCTAGACCTCCTCATCATCTTCCCTTAACTGCGCATGCCCTAGCAACATAAATTTCTTGAGCTACCAGCACTTACAAATGTTCACTTTGGAAGAAACACTGTGAAAAATGGTTGCATCGCTTTGAAAAAAATAATGGTCGCATGATTGCATGAGCCTGAAAGGCTTCATGCGATCATGCGATAACCTTCAGAAACTGCCACTGCTTGCCACAAATGCTCGGGCTCACTCTCCCTTCAGTCGCCAATTCGCATTAACCTTTTTAAACCTCGGGCTCCATCTGGCGACCACGCGAAAACCTGCTAACCACGCAACCGCGCTCTTTGCCAAGTCTGGAAGCCTGCTCTACTTTTTAAATAACATGGTCACATGATCACATGAGCCCAAAAGATTGCATGCGATCATGCGACTAGCCACATAGATCTCACCCTACCGCCACATAAGACACCTAGACCCATAAAAAAGTCACCTGCCAACCATGTGGACCAACCAAAAACTCGCATGAGCTGGACACATGACCACACTGCTTTGAAAGAGTCAATGGTCACATGATCGCATGAGCCCGAAAGGCTTCATGCGATCATGCGACAACCCTTTGAGAAACTGCCTGGCCCTCGCAAAATATCACATTTGTCAAACCTTGCCACGTGGCCCAACAGGAGCCGACCATAAAGTTGGACCCATGATCACACCAACCGGAAGCATCAAAAGGATCCTACGGTGGTCACATGATCGCATGGGATTGGAAGATCCCATGCGAACATGTGACCATTGTAGATCTTGAATCTATGGGGGCATATGTTACACTGTCGATGGCCCACCACAAACCAGACATGTCACCAAACCCCAAGCCCACTATCGGA
The DNA here is from genome assembly GCA_027943335.1 of Chamaecyparis obtusa. Lineage (NCBI taxonomy): Eukaryota > Viridiplantae > Streptophyta > Pinopsida > Cupressales > Cupressaceae > Chamaecyparis > Chamaecyparis obtusa. Next base: position 1,263,458 of record BSBK01001724.1, read on the forward strand.
GTCAAAGCCCCTACTGACCTCTTGTCGCATGGTCGCATGCGGTCAAGAGGCCACATGCGATCATGCGACCAACTACCTGATGCTACCCAAAGACCGCACACGTCACTGCTTGGACCGCTGACGGTTTGTTGCATGGTCACATGGGCTCGGAAGAGCCCATGCGATCATGCGACCAACCGTAAGATGCTTGCCACTGACCACCACCTTTCTGTTTGCCTAACTACTTACCACTTGTCATATGATCACATGCGGCCAAGAAGGCCTATGCGAGCATGCAACCAACTGCGTGATGTTAACTGATGACCGCTACTGTAGATCTTGACCACTGATCTTTACTGATACCACATCAACAATTATCGTATGATCTCATGGGATCAAAAGATCCCATGTGATCATGTGATAGCCATCAGATCTTTCACTGTACTAGCATGGCTTTAAGGAACTGGGACCTACCTGGTCGGAGTTGCGCACTTAGGGTCGAAAACACAGAGGGTTTTTGAGTGAAGGTCGAAAACACATAGAATTTTTAGAGCGGAGGTCAAAAACACACAGAGCTTTCAGACCAAAAGGAAAGAAACATCTTGAGCCTTCATAGAGAAGGTTGAAAACACACTGGGTTTTCGACATTTGAGCAGTTCTTTGGAAAAATAGGACCGTGGCAAAAAATGAACAACAGGGAAATTTTGGGCAACATTTTGGCGACCTCTGTGGGATGTCAGCCTACTAGACATTTAGACCAGTCACCTTGAAGCAATCCATTAGGCATAGGAGTCATTTCTCGAGCACAAAAACTTTTTGACAGGGAGAGGGACAAAAAATTGAACCGAGAAGACAAACTTGTGCACGAGCACTTCTTGGAAAACAGGGAAAAACTAAACTAGAAAGCTGGAAGAAAGCAAAAAAAATATTTACAAGAATTTACAAGAAGGACCTACAAAGAGGGATTAACCTCAAAGCAAGGCTTCAAGTGGAAACCATTCACTGAGATTGGCAAGGAAGCTCCTTCAAGGGTTGAAAGCTGAAAAGCGTTAGATCCTCTGCACTCTGTTATAACAAATGGTCCACCCCAAAAGGAATCAAACTTTGTGTGCTTGCCAGGTTTTGACCTGAACTCATCCCATTTGAGAACTACATCTTCAACCTTGAATTTTCTGACCCTGGCTCTTTTATCAAAGCTTCTCTTTGTTTGACTCTGATGGAATGTCATATCTTGCATTGATTTATCTCTGATCTCTTCTAGCTCCATCAACTAGGCATATTTGGTTTGCATAGGATCACTTTCTTCAAACAAGGCATACTGAGTGGCCAAGTCCAAAGCTGGTAATTTAGTTGAAATAGATAACTTAGCCTCTCTACCATACACCAACATGTATGGGGAATTACTAATGATTTTCTTTGGAGTAATTCTATTTAACCACAAGGCAGATCTGAATTTAGTATGCCAGTCCCTCTGACTGTCTTGCGGGGTCTTTTTGATTATTCTAATTAGATTCTTATTTGTTAATTTTGCCAAACCATTCCCCTAAGGATAGTAATTGGAACTTGTATTCAGATAAATGCCCTTCTTGACTGCCCACTCTGAGACTTTGAGGCTTGTAAATGCTAATGCATTGTCTCAAACTATAGAATCTGGAATGCCAAATCTATGAATGATGTCATCATAAAAACTTAAAATAGCACTCCCATTAGCTTCTTTTAAAGCAACTGCTTCTATCCACCTAGTGAAATAATCGGTTGTAGTGATTATCCACTTGTGTCCTACACTAGATGGAGGGTTAATCATGCCAATGAAATCTATACCCCACTTCATGAAGGGCTGCTCTGTTTTGACTAGCTGTAGGGGCAAAGTTGCAAATCTTTCTTTCCTTGCGAAAATAGCACATTTGACGCATCTTCTAACATAATCATGACTATCTTTGAAGATAGATGGCCAATAGTATCTAGCCCTCATGATCTTAAAAGTTGTAGTCCTAGGAGAGAAATGGCCACCAGAAGCTTTGTCATGAAACTCAAATAAGACATCTGCAACCCTTTCTAAATCTATGCATCTTAGAAGGACACCATTGTGATCCTTTCTGAAAATAATTTCATGTATCAGCACAAAAGGAATAGATTGTAGCCTGTAATACCTCCTTTTTGCTGAATCTAGGCCTGTAGGATATTGTCTTGTCTTCAAATAATTGATCATATTAGGCAACTAGCTAGTTGCCCTGGCTTGCTCTCCTATAGAATGCACCACCAGAGATGCATCTATGTATTCCAATTTCTTTGAACTTTCATCTTCTGCTAAATGCTCACAAAGACCTCTTCCTCTAACTAGCTTGGTAGTCTGAATATCTATGTCATATTCCATCACCTTAGTGATCCAACCAGCTCTTTTTTCATTTAGGTCCTTAGAAAGCAAAAATTCTTTGACACTTGGATGAGTAACCATCAAATGCACCTTGCTATGGGTCAAAAAATGTCTGAATTTTTTTAGGCTTTTTACCACAATAAGAACATATTTTTCTACAAAAGATTATCTTTGTTCATACTCTTCTAAACCCTTGCTAAATAAAGCAATGGGCTACTCCAATCCTTCAGCATTTTCTTGAGTCAACATCACAGATATAGCATCATGACCCCCATAAGCATAAAGGATAAAATCCTTACTAAAATTTGGGTTTAGGAGAGCAGGAGCTTTTGTTAAGGCTTCTTTAATAGCTTGGAAGTTAACTTTTCCTTCTTTGGTCCAATTGAAGGCTAAACCTTTCCTCAACATGGTTGTCAAAGGCTTGAGTAACTCTACAATGTTAGGCAAGAATCTCCTAACAAAGTTAATATTTCCTATGAAAGATTGGAGTCCTTTCTTGTGATGTGGTAATGGTAGTTCTAAGATGGCTGCAATTCTCTCAGGGTCCATTATGATTCCCTCTTTGGATACTACATATCCTAATAGTTTTCCTTCATGAACTACAAACACACATTTCTTGGGATTAAGGGATATCCCAAATTCTCTGCATCTTTCAAAAATCCACCTCAAATGTCTGATGTGGTCTACTGAATGTTTTGAGTAGATAGTTATGTCATCTAGGTAGACCAGCACAAACTTGTACATGAGGCCCTTAAAGGCCATGTCCATTGCCTTTTGAAATGTAACACCCGCATTTGACAAGATGAAGGGCATCTTCTGATATGCCATGGTTCCCCACTTGGTTGTAAATGCAGTCTTATATTGATCCTCTTCTTTCACTAAGATTTGATTGTATCCTGAATAGCCATCCAACAATGAGAATCTCTTAGATCCAGAGACACATTGCAAAATTTGTTCCATAGAGGGTAGTGGATGGCGGTCTTTTAATGAGACTCTATTCAAATTCTTGAAATCAACACATAACCTCAACTCTCCATTCTTCTTCCTGACAGGAACAAGGTTGGAAACCCAACTAGTATGTTTGATGGGGTAGATGATGTCACTTTCTATTAGTTTGAGTACTTCTTTATGCATAAGTGGTTCGAGCTTGGGATTAACAGGCCTTTGCTTTTGCCTTACTGGTTTAGCATTAGGCTCCAATTCAATAGTGTGCTGAGCAAGGGTAGGATCAAAACCCTTGAGGTCTCCATACCCCCATGCAAAAACATCACTGAATTCTTTGAATAATTTAGTGTAAGCTCGCTTTTCTGAATTAGTGTTTACTTTTCCAAATTGTAGGCTCTTACCTGGTTCCAACTCTAATTCAACACAATGTTCCTGTTGGACTACCAGGCCAGCTTTATTTTTCTTGACTTCATCATCCTTGTTGAAGATAGTCTCTAAGGTGACAAGACCTTTAGGCATCTTGTTGGATCTAAGTTGTATCACTTGATCACCATAGTTCTGTGATAACCTCTTTTGATTGTGCCTTGAAAAGACATCTTCTTCAAACAAGAATTGCAGAATTTGTTCATCATTGTCAAACACTTGCCAACTAATATTATTATCAGGAATCGAAGGTCTGACAATAATCTTGATGTGTTGTTGATCTGCCCTTTTTGAAATACTATTGGGGATGTCAAACTGAGATCTAATAGCAGCTAACCTATCAGCATTTTGATTTAATTTTCTAGGGATAGCAATGATATTGAAAGCATGGAAATCTTCAATTACATCCAAAACTCTATGCTTGTATGCTTTCATGACATCATTTTTGGTTGCACTCATCCCTCTTACTTGGCTGACAACAAGTTCACTATCACCATATACTTTTAACGCTTTAAGCCCTCTTTTTCTAGCCCATTCTAGTCCATTAACCAGACTTTCATACTCTGCAATGTTGCTGGTGTAGGAAAAACTGAATCTAAAGGCAATTTAATACCTTTCTCCTTTTGGGGACACCAGCATAGCACCTCCACCAGAACCATGTCTACTTCTTGCTCCATCAAAAAATAGTTCCCAATCCTGACTATCCCGATCATCCGAATCAGTGTGTTCTTTGAGAAGGCTTGGTTCTATGGCTCCACTTTCTTGAATCAGATAACTTCCCAAACCAAAATCTCAAACAAGACTCTCTTGGATCTCTGAGGTTCTTTCATCTAGGAGAATATTAGGGATATTCTCTATTTTGGTGCTTGCTTCACTAATGGTTGGGAAATCATTGTCATCAAATATAGGGCAATTAGTATTGATGGAATTAGACATATATGGCTCTATATAATGTATTGCTAAAGCTTCTGATTTAATGGTGACTTTGGTACCATACCTTGTATGAAAGAGCATGTGAGACTAGTCGGAAGAAAGATAACCTCCTATCTTGGCTGTGAACTCTCTTGAGAGACATATGGCAAACAATGCAGGAAGATCTATGATATATATGTCAAGGAGAATGGAAAAATTAGGACTAGCATGGAGAATTAGACTGGTATCCTTGGCCACACCTATAGTACTGACTAAGGATCCATCAAGTTGTGTAACCTTCTTTTGGAAGGATTTATATTTAAGTCCTAATTGATCAGCCACTTTCTTGGGCATTACAGTGCTAGTAGCTCCACTATCTACCATACAATTATGCACTAAAGATTTTTCAATAATTAAAGATACATAAAAGGGAGGTGGCTTTAAATTTCTACCTTGCATGGTATTAACCTTGGAGTTGCTAGTTGGAGTCTCCTTTTCTTGGTCAGTGTTGACCAACACTAGTTTTGCAGTATCTCTTGCAGGTTGAGGATTTGCTACCTCTCTCATGGCCTTCTCCAAAATTTTAGGTTGTCTTGGAATAGACAAAGAGTCCCACATAGACATGGTGACATTCACCTTCTTCATGTTGTCTACAATATTATAAGGTGCCACAGTGTGTACTCTTTTTTGTAGTTTTACTATGATGGGTTCTGCTTCTTTTGGAACTTAGCCTTCTTTGCTTATGATGACAGGGGCCTCCTTGGATGTGATAGGGGCAACTTGCTATAGTGGCTCTATAGATGTAGTGGCCTTAGTACCAAAATCTACTCTCTCCATGTCTTGGGCTCTCCTCTTTGCTCTTGTGTAGGCAACAAAAGCAGCTTCATCATTGACTCCATTGAAATCTGGTTGCTCCCAATTGAAAAGAGCAGTCTCATTCTCTTGTGTTTCTTGTTGAGGAGTTGTCCCACTAGAAGGAGCTTCTGTCTGAGCTTGTGAAGCATTTTGAACCATTAGTGCTTGGTTCATCCATCCATTAGAACACGTAGCCTGATTGTGAGGCTGATTGCAAGGGAAACACCATTCATTATCCATGGCCATATTGTTTTGACTAGGAACCATATCCTTGACTGGATTTACAGAATTAAGAGGTGCAGGCTTATATGGTTGGAATGGTCTTTAATTAAAATTTTATCTTTTCCCTTGATAGCCTCCTTGGTATGGTGGCCTATTTTGTTGATAAGGCTGTCCCTAATTTTGGTATTGTTGATTAGGACTTTGGCCTTGTGATTGGAAGGGTGGCCTGATGCCTTGGTTTTGTTTTTTCAAGTTTGTGACTTCTTTAGTTAAGAGTCTGCAGCAAGTTTGCCATTTCTTGTATACTAGTTTGCTGACTACTCTTCACCTCTTGCAACCCTTGGGAGAAATTTGTTGCAGCATGCTCCTGACTACTGGTACTAGCTTGAGGTGTTGATATTGTGGGAATAGGGGTAAATGGGGGTACTTGTGCAGGTGCAATGGGCTGAAGACTAGGGAAGATAGGCATGGGAGGTCTTCTTTGTATCATGCCTGCTTGGATCAAATAATTTTCAGCCCTAACAGCAGTGTCAAAGGCTTGGGGTAAAGTGGTACCACCCATAGACTGGATCATGATAGAAATTTCTTTATTCAGACTTTGCAAGTATTACAGGAAGGCATGGTCAGTTGATGGCCTTACAGAGACTGGGATTCTATTCCATGTTTTAAGGAATCTACTATTATAATCTATCATTTTCTCTTGAGGGTCTCTTTTTATAGTTGTTAATTACTCAACTAGAGACAAATTATATGATTTATCCTCAAAATGCTTGCTTAATGCATCCCCTAATTCATCCCATGAAGTAATAGAACCAACAGTTAAAGTTCTAAACCACTCTAGAGCCTTACCTTTCAGAGATGCTGCTAATAATTTGGTGGCCACATCCTCTTGAGTAATGTTGTGTATGCTGCAAATGGTGGTCACATCCCTTATGTGCTCAAAGGCTATTGTCTATCCCTCCCCTGTGAAATCAGGTATACTCTTTAATGCCACCAAGGGCACATCATGATGCACTGTAAAATTTAATGGGCTCCCCTGATTGAAAGGTGCAAAGGCAAAATTTCTAGCCATTGTAGGAGGTGTAACCTGAAGATTAACAACTATATGAGTTGTACTTGCTAGATTTGGATCTTCTTCTTCTAGATCTCTGGTCAGAGATCTGCCTCTTCTTCTGAAATGAAAGAGGAAAGGTCTCCTCTCTAAAATATCAAGAGGTGTAGATTAGACTCTTCTTGCAGGAGATCTTCTCTAAGTTGACCTTCCTTTGTAGCTTCTTTTCAAGGGCAACTCTAAAAATTTGGTAGGCTTTGAGCTTCTAGTCTTGATCTTTCTCATAAACCTTAAGCAAAGTTGGCCTGAATCTTTGAAACTAGTGGAGTCGCCAGATATTCTTGATAGAACAACCTCTAAAGGTCTATATTATGCAATCTGCATATCAGAGATGACACAATCTTCAAAAAATGAACTTCTTTACTGTCCCACCGGGCGTGCTAGAAATGTTATACACTAAATTTGTGCCTTTGATCTCAAGCTCTCATAGTCTTGATAATCTAGTATAACATGGGAATCATCTCAAAGTTGTGGGACCTTTTGCTAACCGAGATGAGACCTCCAGATTCTAGGCTGGTTCCTCTTGGATAATCACCCTAATTTTCTTCTAACAGGAAAGTAAAATTTGAGGGGAAAGGGTCAGAAGGAATGCATGAAAGGGAAATGACAAGAAAGCAAACCTATCCTACTAGGTGATGCAACGAAACTAGGGTATGAATTGCAGTATGAAGGATGAAACCAGTACACAATACTAGGTCTAGGAGATTACAACTCAATGAATAGGCCTGCATAAGTATTTTATAGAGGGGTCTATAGTAAAGGAATACTATGCAGGGAAAAAAGAATTTTCTCAAGACAGCAGTACTCCTAAAGAGTCAGACACAGACTACAACCTCCATAAAAACATTTATCTCTACAATTGGGTATATGAATGAGATAGATTGCCAGGGGTGGAATTATACCCACAAAAGCATTCGAACCAGATCATTCACCAGCATACACATTAATTGCAAAAAGAAAGAGGAATCAAGAAAAAACCTAAGAGTTACTGAAAACATACATATACTGAATTCAATAAGAGGTAATCCAGACAAGCAAGCATGAGGACAACAAGAATGTCACAGAATACTTTGCAATGTTTGAATTCATCAATGAGAATCTACAGGATATGGAAAGCCAAAGGGGCAAAAAGAAATGCCACAGATAGCTTCCCAAGAAAGAGGCTTTATGTTTTACAAACATGTTAATTCTGAGCACTACAGGCTCCAAAAAAGAATATATACATCCCCTGCACGCAAGCAGGAATCAAAAATATCTCCTTAGGGTTACATAAATATGTAATAGAATAATCACCCCTAAAACCAGTCACTTTTGATCATAAATGTGCTTTGTAAATATCATGGCCGATCAGATATTTCATTTACGTGCCCCAACCCTGTACCGCAATCAACCTATAGATAAACAACCTGGATTTATCACTCTTTTTCTGCACAAAGTCATGCCATCAATGCACACTGGTACCTTGCCAAGAAAAAAAATGACCTCTGACAGCCACCCAGACCTCCTCATCATCTTTCCTTAACTGCACATGCCCTAGCGACATAAATTTATTGAGCTACCCGCGCTTGCAAATGTTCACTTTGGAAGAAACACCGCAAAAAATGGTTGCATCGCTTTGAAAAAAACAATGGTCACATGATCACATGAGCCTAAAAGGCTTCATGCGATCATGTGACAACCCTTAGAAATTGCCACCGCTTGCCACAAATGCTCGGGCTCACTCTCCCTTCAGTCGCCAAGTTGCGTTAACCTTTTTAAACCTCAGGCTCCATCTAGCGACCACACGAAAACCTGCTAACCACACAACCACGCTCTTTGCCAATTTTGGAAGCCTACTCTATTTTTAAAATAACATGGTCACATGATCGCATGAGCCCAAAAGACCGCATGCGATCATGCGACTAGCCACATAGATCTCACCCTGCCGCCACATAAGACACCTGGACCCGCAAGAAAGTCACCTGCCAACCACGTGGACCAACTAAAAACTTGCACAAGCTGGACACACGACCACACCTCTTTGAAAGAGTCAACGGTCACATGATCGCATGAGCCCGAAAGGCTTCATGCGATCATGCGACAACCCTTTGAGAAACTGCCTGGCCCCCGAAAAATATCACATTTGTCAAACCTTGCCACATGGCCCAATAGGAGCCGACCACATGGTTGGACCCACGACCACACCAACCAAAAGCATCAGAAGGATCCTACGATGGTTGCATGATCGCATGGGATCAGAAGATCCCATGCGAACATGTGACCACCGTAGATCTTGAATCTACGGGGGCATATGTTACACTACCGACAGCCCACCGCAAACCGGACACGTCACCAAACCACAAGCCCACCACCGGAGTCAAAGCCCCTACTGACCGCTTGTCGCATGGTCGCATGTGGTCAAGAGGCCGCATACGATCATGCGACCGACCACCTGATGCTACCCAAAGACCGCACACGTCACTACTTGGACTGCTGACGGTTTGTCGCATGGTTGCATGGGCTCGGAAGAGCCCATGTGATCATGCGACCAACCGTAAGATGCTTGCCACTGACCGCCACCTTGCTATTTGTCTAACTGCTTACCGCTTGTCGCATGATCACATGCGGCCAGGAAGGCCTATGCGATCATGTGACCAACTGCGTGATGTTAACCGATGACCACTACCGTAGATCTTGACCATCGATATTCTCTGATACCACATCAACAGTTGTCATATGATCTCATGGGATCAGAAGATCCCATGTGATCATGCGATAGCCATCAGATCTTTCACTGCACTGGCATGGCTTTGAGGAACTGGGACCTACCTGGTCGGAGTTGCGCACTTAGGGTTGAAAACACAGAGGGTTTTCAAGTGAAGGTCAAAAACACATAGAATTTTTAGAGCGGAGGTCAAAAACACATCGAGCTTTTAGACCAAAAGGGCAGAAACATCTTGAGCCTTCATAGAGAAGGTCAAAAACACACTGGGTTTTCGACACTTGAGCAGTTCTTTGGAAAAATAGGAGTGTGGCCAAAAATGAACGACAGGGAAATTTTGGGCAACACTAAGTTACCCAAATCAAGAGTCGACCTATCAAGTGAAGAATCATCCACCAAGGCAACACGCAGGTTCCAATCCTCTAGCCCTACACGTGACTCGTCAGCTACCTCGAGTTGAGAACTATAAATATGGATGACATCAACATCCATGTTAATTGTGGAACAATCAGAGAGAGTCCCACTCATACTCATGTGAGTCTGTTTCTGAAATTCTCTGCTTCTTTACTTAGGGGAACATGAGTCCCTACTAAAATGCAGTTGACAGATAAGGTGCTATCCTCAGGTATACAAACTTCTACTCCATTGTAGGGGAACTTAACACACTGGTGGTAGGTAGATGGCACTACTTTCATCTCATGGATCCATGGCCTACCAAGCAAGATATTGTATGATAGAGGACCAACATCAACAATTTGGAACAAAATGTCTTTCTTAATGGGGCCAATCCTGACAAGAAGAACAGCCAACCCCTTGGAACTCCTTTTTGCCTCATCATAGGCTTTTATAGTGATCTTCTTTCTGGTATCGATCACTTTCTCAGAATAACCCAAAGTCTTTAACAAACTCAAAGAATAGATATTGAGCCCAGCACCCCCATCTATCAACACACACCTAACACAGGTTTTGTGAATCGTGACTTCGATGTGAAGGGAAAGATTATGTGGGTGGCTTAAGGCTTTATCATCATCTTTTGAAAATGTAAGGTAGTGAGGACTGGAAATATGATTAAGCATGCCTTGAAATTGGTCAACATCTAAATTGTTGGGAACATTGACTACGCACAAAGCATCCTCAAGGACCTATTTGTGTCTTGGGGACAACTCTAAAAGTTCCAAGATTGAGATCTGAGCTAGGGTTCTCTGTAACTGATCAACAAGATTATAATTTGACTTGGGGTTGACAACTATTTTTGTGGTGGCATTCTTGGATACCACTTGCTTTGGTTTATTGGGCTGACCTGAACTGGGTCCTCTAATGACAATAGGGCCTCGACTTCTTGTGACCGCATTAAGAGCTTGGGATGACATCCTTGAGTGAGGACCCCTTAGCACCACCACATGCTCTTCATCAAAGATAGGGGGAGAGTTTGCATAGGGATCATAACCATAGGGATCCTTGTTCCTCATCATGTTGACACTTTCCTCCATAACTTCAAGCATGTTGACCATGTTTTCTGCAGCTGTGTAGGTGTAGTTGATCATAGCCTTGCCATCCTTATGTTTAGAGGTTTCCCCCTTCTCGTATTTGGGCAAGGGCTCTTTGAAAGCCTTATGGTTTGCATTGGTGTTCAGTCCATCCACCTTAAGCTTTCCATTCTCAATGAGATCTTGGATAATGTGCTTGAGTTTCCAACAATTCTCAATGGTATGCTCAATGCCATTATGGAACTTGCAGAAAGCCTTTTCATCCCACCAATGTGGCTTAATGTCAGGGATATAATGTTTTCTAGGATCTTGTGGATGCACAAGACTATTGGCAATGAGTGTTTTGAAAACATCCTCATATGAGTCACCAAGTTTGGAAAATTGATGTTTTTCCTTCTTGGGATTCTCTTGATACCTTGGCATGCTCTCTTGTTGAGGAGGTGCATTGAGCTTCATAGCTTGAACTGCACTAGACAAGTGAAGGACACCTTGATCCTTAGGTTGGGGAGAGTCTACAACTCTGTCGTTGACCACTTGTTTATTTTTGTTCCAATGCACATTCTTCCCTTTGTCCTTATGAGAGTTGTTATTATTTTGACTATTGTTGTTATTGTTATGTTTAGTCAAAATTCCTTGCTCTTTTAAAACATCCTCAATTCTGCACGTGGTTTCGACCATGTTATCGAAGGAATTGAAGACCATTTTTCAAACCTCATACCGCATTTCAAGCACCAAATTGCTGACAAGGATGTCAACTTTCTCATCTTCATGAATAGTCCTAGGATAATGGGACCACTGTCGCCTCCACCTTTGCAAGAATGAGACAAAGGATTCTCCTTGATTCTGTTTTAAATTGCACAAGTCTAGCATAGTGACTGATCTTGACAAGTATGCAAAATGTTGCACAAATCTATGGACAAGTTCTTTAAAAGTTTTGACAGGAGGGGTTATGTTGGTAAATCATTCCATTGCTTGCCCCTTAAGACTCCTTTGGATTAACCTCATCAGATAGGAATCATCTTGGTGAAATTCAAATCTCATAGTGTAAAATTGGTGCACATGATCATGGGGATCACCACTACCATCATATTTGTCATACTGAGGGAGTTCAACCCTTTTGGGAAAATCCTTCATGCTCACACTCTTGTTGAAAGGATTAGGATAGATCGAGTCAAGAGAAAATGAACTCTTAGGTGCCAAAAGTTTCTCCATCATTTTCTTCATTTGTCTAATTTCTTCTTCTTGTGATGGACTTTGTTTCTTAATTTTGTTATCCACATCAAAATTATAAGGGACTCTTGCACCCTTGTTGATTAGACTTTCAAGGAACTTATCTTTGTTCTGTTCCAAGTACTTCTCCACATACTATTGGAAGAGTGGCTCTTGTTGCATTCTCATGAAGTCTTGAGAATTAAGATCAAATTCTGAGCTACTGTCTCCATGTTGGGAACTATGATGAGCATGCTGTGAAGGCTGCCTCGAGTGCCTAGGAGGTGTTTGTCCCCTATAATGAGCATGTTGTGAGGTCCTTCTTCCTCTAGGACTAGGAGATCTTGAAGGGGTTCTTGAATGCCTTCTACTGCGTGGTGTTCTGGAAGGAGTGGAGGGAGGAGAGTTGTTTCCACTATTGGCACCCCTATTGTTGAATTGGGTATTAAGTTGTTGGGCTAAAAGCCTATCTTGCTCTTCTTGAGAGGATTTTCTTTCCAATTCTAACAAAACTTGTCTCTCCACCTCAAGTTGTCTAAACTTTTCTTGCTTCATAGCTTGCTCATCTATAAGGGCTTTCTTCTCGTGCTCAATCCTTTTGAGTCTTTCACTTGTATACCTTGACGTTGTTTGAAGTGGTGAGTTTGGTCTTGACTTTTTGAACAAGTCATTGGTATACGTTGCATTGACATGAGCATCACCAAGTTTATTATCTTGGTCTTCATGTTGTGACCATTTTTTTGGGTGAGCTTGTCTCTCATACCTTTCAGCTCTTTGATATGCATCTAGGTCCCTAGTATTGATGGGGGGTGACCTAGGTTGAGTTTCATGAGAGGAATTACCAAACAGAATATTGTCTCTGTGTCTTTCATAGATGTCATTAAGGTTTTGATCCATAGCTTCCCTCTCCTACCGAGTCATTTATAACTCATATCCATACCTAAATGGGAAGATGCTAAGGGGGTCCTTAACTCAGTAGACTTGCTCCTAGGTGATTGGTCAAATATAGGTTCCTTTCCCTTATGCTTTTGACAAGTTTGGACTGGAGGTAATTGATTAAAGACAACCTGAGGTCATTTCCCTTTACTCACTTGATACCTTGTCATAACTGACATGAAAGGAAAAGCACTCAGTGATAAGATGACCCTAAGATACGTTGGTATCAAACTAGGATAGTAAAAGTGTTCAATTGTCCAAAAGAGAGATGGTGAGATAGAAAATTATAAAAGGTGTCAATCAACACTACCACAGAGGTGCCCAATCAACAGATAAGTATCCTAGCACATATGGATCAGGAGGATGATTTTAACCAAGTTATATCTAATTGAAATTAATTTTGGGTGGAAGTGAATTGGACAAGAGATTACTAAGACTCTCCAAGTATGTTATCAAAGAATCTAAAGGTGTATCTACTCAACAAGGATGATTTCTGACTTACCATTTTCAAGCAAGGTTACTTGTAAAATCAAAGGTCACTAATTCAAGAGGTCAAAAATACAAGAATCCCAAGTGAAAATAGGTCTCCAACAGTAGGGTGAGTAGCCTTATCTGACCTAGATCAACTAAGGAGGGCTAAAAAATGACACAAATTAGCTTTGGATTGCGAGCAGTAATGAGACAGTAAAAAGGTTTTGTGTGATAGTTTCCAGCAAGCAGTGCGATAGAATCCACCCGACACATTAATCAGGTCAGGCAGATCGATCTATCTGAATACAGGAGTGTAGAATGATATTTCACATAGAGCAATGTGATGTAATCCAGGCAAGTAGTGTGATAAAGTCTATAATAGGCAGGCGATCAAGTGCCAGAAATGGTATATTGCACGATAAAGTGCGATGGGATTTTAGTATCATACAATTCTTTAGCCAGCAAGTGTAAAAACTCAGTTTTGAAAGCAATTTGGGGATTTTGGAACTCAGAAACTTAGTGTTTTGTTCATTTTAAAAGATTAACTTGGTAGATTAACAGATTCCTAGCATTTATCAAGCACATAAAATAGCAATCATGGAGTTTCAGCAAGCAAATGTCTTCAAACAATGAATGAGGGACAAAGCAACCTCGCTCATGAACATGAATAGTGACTTAGTATGCTATTCCTGAAAGATACTACTTGTGTATGTTCTCCAAAATGTTTTTCCAATCACACACATAGTCCTAAAAAGAAAAATTTGGTTGCACTATGGTTCTTAATAATGGCTTGACTCTGCAACTTTTGCAATTTCAAGAAGGTGAACTCCAATTCAAGTGCACTAGGGTTTTGACACATTCCAAGAATTTAATCAATCAAAGATGTTGAGGAGATTTGATAGCCCATCAAGAAACTACACTTGTGGAGATTTATTCCACAAGGACATTTGTATAGCAGTTGTCACTACCATGGCAAAAGTGGTTATTACCGTTTGAGGTTCCATCAACGTGGTTTACCCAATGAAGGGAATGTCCACTACGGTTAACCCTCTCTAAAAGGTGACTCACAACAAGGACCATATGGGGACTTGGCTTGGATCCAAGGGTCTGAGTTTCTGTTACTACCCAAAAAGGGAGTAGAGCATAATCCTCTATCCTTTTTACTTCACCCAAACATAGAAGATAGATTCATCCGACACGCTAAGACTAAAACTATCTTGCCAAGATTCGTGATGTCAATAACTCATGATCTATCAACCTCTCTAGAGAGAGAATGCATCAATCAAAAAGTCAAAGACTACAAACCCAGTAGAACGCAAAGACAGACTCAGTAACCTCCCTACCTACAAGGGTTCTCTTGTTGAGAAGAGTTTCGCTAGAAACCCACTCTCTCAAGAACCACAAATAGTGTTCATAGGGCCTACTTATCTATGTGAAACATATATGCAAGAAAGTGAATCTATGTTCTTTTTAGAGCCCAAATTTGAAGTGTGATCTATGAAAGCAATAAAAACTCAAGCTAGACACATGAGAGATTCATTTTATTTTCCAAAATCCAAATGTTATCAGCAAAGAAGATTGCCTGAATTCCTCGCAATGCGCTTAGTAGATTTTTACCTGTTTTAGAAATTTTTCTTGCGCTTTCCAATCAGCAAATCAACAAGTATCAACCAAAAATAGAAAATCTCAATTGTTAGGGTTAATCGTTAGTCCAAATCCAAAAATCAAATCTAGAAAACTGCCTAAAATTTTGAAATGGCAATTGAATTTCTGATGCCAAAGTTCATGTGTCAATGGGTCTCTTTGTTTTCTTGAGTAGCTCTACTCTCTTTTTTATGTACTTTTCCTCTGTCTGCTTATCTGTGGAAAAAAAAAACATAGACAGAGAGTTAGAACATAAAATTTAATAATCTGATAGCAAAATTAAACAGAAAATTCTAGGCGACATTTAACAGCTAATACGCATCAGCTAACAAATTGTAGGTGTGAAAAAATAATTCCTAGGCGACATCAAAATGTTCATAGGAGTGATCAAAATACTCATAGGCGTAATCAGAATGTTCATAGGCATGATCAAAATGTGCATAGGCATGATCAAAATATGCATAGGCGTGATCAAAATGTGCATAGGCATGATCAAAATGTGCATAGGCATGATCAAAATATTCACAGGCGTGATCAGAATGTGCATAGGCATGATCAAATTTTGCATAGGCAACATCAGAATGCTCGTAGGTGGCGTTTCTCCTGTCTGCACAAAATTGACAAAAAAAGTGACACCGAAAATATACAAAATTTGATAAAAATGAAGAGAATAAGGCTCAAGGCCCCATGGTGGGTGCCAGAAATGTGTGCTACAAATGTGTCACACTTCTGTGAATCATTACATCCAAGATCACTCAAGAATGAGGTCTCGAATAGCGACTCACAGCTCTCTATTCGTGGAGTGCAGAGGTTGTATTATGAGACCCTCAGATCGACCTAGTTAAACCCATGCAAGTACACCAAGAAATGAGAGATTCAAGGATGAGAAGCAAGAGTGCTAATATCCATTGATCATCAAGTTATTGCATGTAAATGAAAAACTAATCTAGATGATAGCAGTGCAAAGAAGTAAACTACTCTATTGAAATGAAAGTTTTACTCTCCTTTACTAATTAACTATGTGAAGATTAAGCTAAAACAATGAAGGAAACTAAGCTAAGATGCTATGAAGATTAAGCTAATGTAAATATGAAATCTAGAATGTAATAATCTTAAAAACTCCAAATATCGCCAAGAAAACTTGCAGCATAACAACAGTATGAAAATTCAGGATCTCAAATGAGAAGGAGAGGGCTCCTTATATAAGAAACTGTGGAAGAGAATGCATCTCCAAGAGCAATATGGGATAAATGCAAAAAGAGGAAAGAAAGCTCATTTTTAGAAAGTGTGGAGAGAAAAGGAATTTTATTTATTTTATTTATTTTTATTTCTCTTTTTCATCACAAAAGAGCTTTAAGAGGATTTTTTATTTATTTAAAAGAATGATTCTCTAGTAATTGAATAAGATAACATTATTTAATTAAAAGAGAGATATTATTCTAAATAAGATAAAATCATTTAATTAAAAGAGATTTTAATTAAATAAATTTATTTCATTTAAAAGATATTTCTTTCAATTAAATAAGGTTATTTTATTTATTTAAGAGGGAATATTTCTTTTAATTAAATAAAATTATTGATGAACGATCAAACCTTAGGGAAAATTGAAATGATTGAATTATTTAGGATTGATCAAATAAATTGATTTGAATTTTGAAAAGTATTGATTCAAGAAATTTGATAATTTTAATAAATGGGGCCCAAAGTCTAGGAGACCATTTTCGGGTGCATACAGGCTGCAAATACTTTCAATAATGCTAAACCTAAAGAGCCTAAGCCCTTATATGCTATAATTCCTACTTCATCTAGTCCTTCACCATCTCTTCCAAAGTCTTCCATACAATTCTAACATGCTTCCTTGTCCTTAGAAGTGGCTCCATGTCAAGAGGACTCTAAAAATAAAGAAAAGAACATAAAGAAAGATCAAGATCAAGAACCCTCCATGTGATCCAATTATTTTCATGATGTCTCTTATCTATTTCATGGTCCTTTTGATCCTCTACACCCTTCTTCATTCATTCCACCATGTCTTAAGTCTTTTCCTAAGCAAGATCAAGCTACTACTTACGTTGTTGAGCTTATTGATAATCAAAATAACCTTACTACACTTGCGCTTTCCAAAGATGATACTTCCATTAAGGTTATTAAAAATAGTTTTGTTACTTCCAATGTTAAGCCTATCGAAGATCAAGAAGCTCCTTGTCAAGATCAAAGCCTTCCATCTTCTTGTTCTACCACTCCATGTTCGCTTCCACTTTCTACTTTTCCTAAGTCTTTTCAAGCTTCGAACAATCCTATCAAAGAAGTTTCTCCTATTCAAGATGTTCATGATCCTATTGAAAATCTTAATGCTCACTCTAAAGATGTTGATGTCCTTGGTTGTCATATAGATGTTTATGAACTTATTGATTATCCTTTTGTATCTTCCACATCCATCCTTGGACCTCCTCCACCAATACTAAGGTCTTCATGTCTTCCTTCCATCTTAGGACCTTATGTACCTTCACTTTCCCCTCCTAACTCTCCTAATTCATCATCCATCTTGGTTCCTTACATCCCTCCATCTCCTATCTTTTCTCAAGATCAACATAGATGCATACCCTTGAATCATTTTCATCCATCCACCCATCTAAACCAATCATATGCTCCTTCCACAAGTCCCAAGTCTTTTAGAAGTAACTTGAATGTTCAATACAAGGAAAAGAAGAAATACAAGAATCCATCAAAAAAATATCACCATGTCTCCTCTAATCGACATAGAGGCATAAAGTCAAAAGAGATATCTAACAAGAAAACTACAAGACAAGTATGGGTTCCAAAATCCATCATTGAAGATATTCTCTCTAAATCATCAAAAAGAAATGAAAATCCTAAGGCTATATGGATTCCAAAGTCTCTCTTGAAAGAGTCTAATATTGAACAAAAAGTGAAGTTGACATTCAAGCTTTCAAAAGTTTCCGCCTCATCTTTTTCCAAAAATATTCTTCCATTCCATGCGCCTGAACTGCAACCTCTACTAAACATTCACCATATTCTTTCTCGTATTCCTTCATTCACATTTCCTCCATCCTCTCACCACCCTTCAAGGTGTGTGTTGATGTTTATCTTTCCTTCCTTTACATCTACCCTTTCACAATCCTTCCATTCATTATCCTTCTACCTTCTATAATTTTTCCTCATTTGCCTATTCCTCATATCTTCCAACCTCACTCGCTTTACATAAAACTTTATCCTCCATTTTTCTCTTCCATCTTCCTTTCCCTCTCAGCATCTTTGAGCATATCATTTTAAATCCATGGCATATCATGGTTTATCCTTTCAAGGATCATTATCTAAAAAGCTTGCCTTCTTCCAAAAAACATAAAAATGAAAAAAATGAAAAAAAAAAAATGAAAAAATGAAAAAATTGAAAATGTGTCTTGGTGGAAACTTGGAAACAGGTGCCTTGGTAGCAAAAGTAAAGAGAAATAAATTTTTCCTATGGTGAAAACCACTCCTTTATGGTACCTTGGATAAGTACCATGATGAAAACCTGGCAATCAGGCATCATGCATAGTTCTTCTACATATTTCATCCATTCCATCTTCTCTCTTTGATCTTGACAATGTTGACCTATACATGAATATTTGGCTACCTTGTGAGCTATCTTACGGTGATCTTGCTTTCATTCCATTCATGTTTAGCCTTCATATTTATTTTTCTTCATTCATTCTATCATTTCACTATCCTTTTCTCTTTTGGTTTTGATCTAATAAAAAAGAGTAAAAACACGATACTATGAAGCCTCTTGACATGTCTACTCCTTTGGACTGCTTCCTTTCCTTATTTTGCATTACACCTTTGTGACTTATCTTATGCTAGCCTTTCATTGTTTGTCCAAATGTGCTTTGCATAAAAAAAATTTCCCTAGGTTGGGTACTCTTGAGGAGTTTGCTCTTGAGGATTTCTTCCTTTCATTATCCTTCATTCTCCTTCATTTTCTTGTCTTCCATCTCTTCCACCAGCTTGTTAATCCCTCTTGTTCTCCACCTTGCTAGACATTGGGACTACACGATGTGATCTTGCTTGGGAGTTTGATATCCATTCTGTTTGGGGGCATCCTTTGTACATACTTATTGATCCTAAAAATATTCCAAAAAAATTCATATATGATGCTGAAAAAATCTTAGAAAGCATATAATGTCCTGAAAAAATACAAAAAAATCAAAAAAAAATTTTAAAAATAGAAAAAGTGCTTTGGTGAAAACTTGGAAACAGGCGCCTTGGTAGCAAAAATGCAAAAAAATTGAAAAAATAAAAAAATCTCCAAGTGGTGAAACCTTGGAAAAAGACACTACTTGAGGCCTTTGCACCCTTGTTTCTTAGCATGCATCCTCGACACTTAGCCTCTCTCCATCTTGCCTTGACCTTGTTGCCTTGGTTTGGAATTGGTCTTTGTCTTTGTCTTGGTCTCTAGGATGCATTGGTCTTTAGGACATCTTGCAAATGGTGTTTTTCAACACCACCTCAAACTATATTTTTCAACACTACCCTAGCGTCAAGTGTTTATCAACACTTATCAAATATCTTACCTGCAGTCTAGCATGATATGATATTTCTCACTGGCAAATGTGATGCTCAAAGTTTGACTCTATGACCTACACACATGCACTTAAACACTCATTTTGCTAAGACTTGGTTGACTTTATTTCTTTGTGTGTTGTCTATGATGATTTCTTTGATGAGTGTTCTCTCCCTAATAGTTTTTGATGATGCCGAGCTAGAAGACTGGGGGCATGAGGACATGTTTTATTTCTTTTTCTGCTTGTGGGTATATTTTGTTGGTCCTAATTGTCATTAGCATTTATGCTTGTTCTACTTGACATTAGGGTCTACAAGGTATTATCCTTGACTATTTTTGCAAGTGCGTACTTATAGTCATCTTGACTTTCTTTTTGTCTCGATGCGAGTATAATCTTGCCATATTAAACTTAGGAAATCTCACTGCACTAGTCATCTTGACCTATATGTCTTTGATGCTTAGGTGGGATTCCCACATATCTATCTGATATAGATCATATTCAGATTCACATAGTCATACTAGTGTGCATTGTATGATCTTGCGACGCTACCAATAACACTCAAAGATGAATATTAGAGTCTAAAAGCTTTGTGACCTTGCAAGTAAACCACTTTTCATAGTAGCTTGCATTTTTTAGGTTCATGTTAGATTAGTTTTGCATCTTGCATATGGAGAGAGCTCTCCTTCATCTTTCATGGACTTGTCAGTCAACTGCGCTCACCTTTCATTTTCTCAATCATGTCTTTCACTCCTTGTATTTTGCATCACATCCTTTTCCTATCATCACAAGGGGTTCATCTTATCATCATATCTATCCAAAAAAATCATTTTCAGAAACATGAGTCTATATCATAAACATGAGAACTAAACATACATCTATGAGAGAGATTATACATGAGCATATATAACATACATTTTGAGCAATATGACAAGACAATATAAAAATGAATCATAAATCACAAGTGGGAAAAGTACACAAGATCTATCACAAATTTAGTAAATCTCATATATATAAATTTCATGATACAAATACAATGTGGGATCCAAAATCTAGATAATGTCCCAGGGTATGTCTCTATACATCTATCATCCTAAACCTAAGTCTGACTCTCCCCATCCCGAGCTGGTGGTGGTGGTGGAGGTGGTTTCACCACCCTATCTAGTACCATGTCTGACATGCCTACCCTCTGAGAGTAGAGTGTCTCTCTCTATCCCTCAGGTACAACCTATATGTAGAGTCCATGATAATACGTAGCTTGTGCTGCCTCTCACTAGATCTTTGCTACATCGGCCTGTGCCACCCTCTCCTGCCAATCTATCTTAGCTTGTAAAGTAGTCAATTGTTGGTCTCACACGGCTATAGTAATCCCCAAATACTACATCTTTCTCTCTAACACCTGGATCCTTGCCTTGAGATCCTCTCCTCCTCCCCTTGCAGGCTGATCCTGCCCAGCATCCACCTGTCAGCAAGATGGCCTAGCCGTGTCATCCCCCTCATCCTCAGAACCTTGTCTCTATGACCATTTTTAGCCACCTGATCGGGATACCTATCCTATCTCCCTAACCCTCCCTCTCCCTCCTCTATCCCCTCCATCCCCATCATCTCCATCATCTCCCTGTGTTGCTAGCTATGCATCAAGTACAGTAAACTGAGGGAATGGAAACCTCCACTGCTCTGCCCTATAGGTCACATCCATACCTAAATCTTCTATATTTGGGAGATAGTCCCATGGCTCCCTACATATAGCCGCAGTATCCTTAATTCCTACTAGTAGTCCAGCATCGGTAGCCATCCCTGTCCCTCCTCATCTCTCACCTGAGCATAGGTGGTGGTCTCTGTGGGCACCCTCTGTTGTCACCCAAACTGTCTCCAGACTCGAGTGATCCCAAAGTGCTCTACTATATCAGGGTGTCGACCTACTAGTGGCTAACTGCACAACATATAACCTAACTCTCACTCGTGATCACCCCACTGCTCACAAGCCCTATATGGTCTCCACTGAAACGATGTGAGCTCGTCCAGTAACCTGCAGTAATAAGTCACATCCCCGCTATGTGGCTGGCTGATGAAACCTATATATCTATATATATAGGGGCATCTCTTCTCCCTCGGCTACACATGTGAGTGCACAATGGTGATGTTCTCCCACGCTCATACCTATGCTAAGACAGCACCGCATGCCCAAGTTCTACTCTCCCTATATACAATCTCATGGAGCTCATGATACATGTATGCTAGGATGGTTGGGCCCCATGCCATCTATCGTGGGTGTGCTATAAGATCTACCACCAACCTACCCCAGCCCAATGGGAACCCTCTCTAGCTCCTATCGGTGATCAGTGTCTGTGCTACTATGGAGCACACTATACATGGAACTGGGAAGTCCCTGCCGAACTCCTCCATCAACCGATCCTAGCTGAGGTGTCTATCAATGATGGTAACATCCTAGAACATGTCCTGGATGACCTGTTGTCCCTCGGTCAGATCCTGATCGTAATATACCTATGCCAACAAATAATCATGTCAGTTTCTATCATATGGAAACTTTACATCTATGAATATCTATAAACATTATTATACTCACTGGATCTTCATGGCTAGGCACTCAAAGGATCTGATAGACATCCTCCAAGGTAATAGTAGCCTCTCTGGTCGGCAAGTGAAAGGTGTTATGCTCACTGTGCCACCTCTCAGCCAATGTTGTCAATAATCCATGATCTTCTTGAATGTGGGGCATCTGCAGAAAGTACCTGACACCCATCTCTCCCAAGTCTACTCATCTTAGATCATCAAGATCTCGAACACACCGTAACCCGATCACTCTCGGTGCTCTAATGAGGAGTGCAGGAAAGTTCTCCTGCAAGCTGTAAACCCAAACTAGATGTCAGAACATATCATGATGGATGTATAAAATCAGTACAAAACATCTTAAAAGCAAATATTGTCTGGACCCATGTCATTTTGCTCAAAATTTAAAACATGTGATATTTCCTATTTAACTAGTGCGATACTATTTTCTAATAAAATATCATGCGATATTTTCTTCAGTACTAATGCAATAGTATCTTTGACTATGATATTTCACATAGTATCACACGATGTTTCATCCGGTATCATGTGATACTGGATACAACATTGGTGTGATACTATTTCGACCCATGAATTATCGTATGACAAATACTATCAAAGAGTGTGATACTTAACAATTATCATATGATATTTCACATAACAAAAATTTGAAATATTTTAAAAATGTGTTTTAAAATGAAATAAATGCTCATAAATGACTTAAATGGTGAGTTTTTCTGAAAACATAACAGGGCACCATATTGCGAAGGCTGGTTATGCAACCAAGCACACTCAAATCGATGCCTATGAACTAGAATCACTACTTGCTAGGCCATTTTCTCTCTCTAAGCTCTTGAAATTCTCAAATTGCTATAAGACAAATGATTTTGAAAATGACCTTTTTACCCCCTTTTATAGCATTTTGACTTTTTGACCAATTTTTGAAACACCTCAAAATTGTGCAAAAATTGCACCCCTAGCTAATTTCGACGTCCTGGATCCATTTTCGGGATCGAAATCAAAATTTGAGTTCATCTTCATAGTCAAAATTGCATTTCAACTTTCCCCTTCTTCTGCGCAATTGGCTGACCATTTGAGGCCTAATCCTTCGATCTTTGTTGGGGCATCTTCATTTCTTCATCCCCATCTCTTTCAAACTTCTAATATTTCATTCAATTTCATTCGATTCATCTCTCTAAGGTTTGACTTCATTTTTATCCTATATCTTTATCAGTCTGACCTAGTCAAACTGGGGCATATCTTCACTGTTTGATGGTTATCCTATCATCTTTCACCTTCGATTATGATTTCTAGTGACTTGATCAAGTTTATCAATTTACTATTTCTCCTCTACCTAATTTTGATTTCGATTCTGAGGGGGCAGTACCTATTAGCTTCAATCCTTGATTCAGCTTTATCAATCAAACCTTGCTTGAGATTCTTATCTCTTATTTGAGACTTGACAATTTCTTATTTATAGGTATGTTGGTCTTGTCTTTCATCTTATCTTTGTCAGCTTATGCTTATCTTTGTCGTGATGTGTTCCCATCCATCGAACACACATCTAGGTTGTTTTTTTATCCCAAATTGATCTCACACTTTAATTCCATTCTTTGACCACATGTGATCCCAAATCGATCTCACATTAGTCAAAGAGGGGAAAATGTATGCACCCTAAAATGGTCACCTAGACTTTGGGCCCCCATTCAGCAATTTATCAAACCCCTGAATCAATATTTTCCTAAATCAACATTTTTCAATTATATCAATTTCCTTGATCAAATTTTATTTTATCATTTATTCGATTATTCTATGGGCTAACCATTTTATCCTAAGTCTTTATTTAATTAAAAGGAATTTCCTCCCCTGTTATTAAATAAAAAGCCCCCACTTTTCATCTTATCCTAAGTTGCACAAATAAAGCATTATTCTTATTTTATAAAAAGAAGAAAAGACCTTTTTGTCTCATATGGACACAAAAGTCAACTCTTATTTTCTTATTCGAGGATATTTGTGCACATGGATTGCTCCTCTTTCAAGCTCTACCCTTAATTAAATATTTTGCCTCTTAATCTCCATGGTCCATTCTCTCTCAATTCCTTTAAAAGGAGAGCTCTTTTCTCATTCTAGGATCCCAACTTTTTATGCTAATCTTATGCTGTAGGATTTCTTAGAGACTTTGGAGCTTTGGAGATCATTCTTTCATTCTAGTTTCATTCTTGCATTCTTAGCTTAAGCTTTCATGGCATCTAGCTTAGTTTCCTTTATGATCTAGATTAGCTCACATAGTTTAATTAGCAAGGATTTCTAATACTTTCCTTTCATAGCTTAGCTTGCATCTCCATTCTTAGTGTAGTTGCATTGCATTTTCATGATTGATTCTTGAAGATATTGGCATTCTTGCCCTTGTCTCTTTGAATCTCCCATTGTGTGGTTTACTGGCAAGGTTGCATGCTTCAATAGCTCTAGCTGAGAGCACCATCAACATCCTTGTGACTCCATGTCTAGGGAGCTCTAGGTCACTTTCTCAAGGTTTCCCATTCATGGATTCTCTTGGAAGTAATGACTTAGAGAAGTGCACTATTTAGTGTGTACACACAGCAGGCCTAATATAGCACATGCAGTTAGGATTGTAGCAAGATTTTCTGCTAATCCTAAGGAATAACATATAACTGTTGTTAAAAGGATTCTAAGATATTTGAAGAAAACTAAAGATTATGGTTTATGGTACAAAAAGGAAGGCAATTTTGAACTATGAGTTTACACTGATGCAGATTGGACTAGAAACATTGATGACCGGGAGAGTACAACCGATGGAGCATTCTTTTTGGGAGAAAGACTTGTAATAGGGATAAGTAAGAAACAAGCATGTATTTATCAGTCTACTGATAAAGCGAAGTATGTTGCTATTGCTGCTAATTGTTCAAATATTGCATGTATAAAATAATTGTTGGAAGGAATGAATGAGGTGATCATTGATCCATTGATTATATATTGTGACAACACAAATGCTATAAACATTTCTAAGAATTTGGTGATGCATTCAAAAACAAAGCACATATCTATTAAGTATCACTATTTGAGGGAACAAGTACAAGAAAAGCAAGTGAAACTAGAGTTTTTGAAGTCTAAAGAACAACTTGCTCATATATTTACCAAGCCCTTACAGAATGACACTTTTGAGTACTTGAGGACTAGACTAGGGGTCTATCCCCTATCTATCAGTCACTAAGGTGATTAGGAGGTTTCATCAACCTGTACTATATCAGAAAATCATTCAAATTGATGTATGTAGCTCACACTTTAGGATTCCTAAGGTTGTGAAAGATTGTAGAAGCTGGGATAGAGAATTGTATACCAGTACATGAAGGTACTTGATTTGGACTTAACAACAAAGAACTACTTGGCTGCTGAAGAGTTGTTTATTTTCTTTTGGCATTGTTGTCAAAGGGAGAGAGATTTCTATGAAATATTAGGGTGAGAGATTTAAATGAAACATCTATCCACTACAAGGAGAGAAAGAGTCAGAGAACTGAAGAACATTAAATCCATAGGGAGAGTCTACATGAGATGTTGTTGTAGTGATTAAATATATTAAAAAAGGGAGAGCTTACCAAGCTACAATATTTATCTATATAGTTTTAGAACAAATATTTGGTATGGTATGGCATATTTCATATTGTTTATGTTGTCAGCAATGCCAAAGGGAGAGATTGATGACCTACAACTGATTGAATAACTTGATGAGTTGAAGAAACAGTGATTAGAGATCACCGAGCTATTGAAGAGATATGTAAGATGATTAAATTAGTCAATATTTTGTCATTGATATCAACTAGTTTTGACTATACTTATCATGATAGTTACAAATATCTGAACATCTGTAGAAGGAAGAAATGGTGAACAAATGAGATATCTACATAAGTACAAGATGGATATGAAAGATGAGGATAAGATATACATTGGGTGACTTATTGATGAGCCTATGACATTATGTTGTTGACTTGAGCATGTTACATTATTCTATTATGAAGTGTTGGAATTAGGAGAGATAGGTACTGAGAGGGGAGGGGTGAATCAGTGCCTTCAAAACTTTACTTGTAAAACCTTTCTAATCTATAACTAAATATTTTAATAACTAATCAAAATAACTTGAATATAATTGCATAAATCAATCATCTAGTTAACTTAAGAAAGTAAACAACATGAAATCAATATGACAATCACATAACACAAGTATTTTGGCAACACAAAAACCCTTGTAAGAAGGTAAAAATTGCGGTGGGGATGACACCCACAAATTCTTCACTACTGTAGATAGAAAAGGTTTGCCTGTTAAGGCTACAAGTTTTGATCACTTCTGGTGATCTTACCCTGTTAGGAGTAACATATTAGATCAGCTAGATCTACCTAGTTATAGGATTTAACAACACCAAATGAAGTGTGTACTCAGTTAAGAGATTTATACAAAGACTGTTAAGTCTACTCGGTTAAGAGATTTATCAAAAACTCTATCACAATTGTCAGAAAGTAATAGGTAATTATCTGCTAGTTGACAACTCAATTGTCTAAAATAGATCTATAAATGCTCATAAAAATATCACCTTATCTGTGATGGCTCTCCACTCTGTTCTACTCGGTAGCCTTCACTGATTTTGCTCAATCTAATATCCTCTGTGCTCTGTTCTGCTTGATAAATTGATTGTCTTGAAGATAGGCAATGTCTTCAAGTGCTCCTTGATTCATATATATTAGTTCACCAACCTCATAAAAATGGTGTGAACATACATAATATATTAATCAGAAAATAAGTTGGCATTTAGATTAAATGAGATTTTAATCAATTTTCAATTAAGTGTAATGATCTTTCAACTTTGGATTGTCCTTCCAACTTTTAATGAAGAGATGAACATTGTGACTTTTCAGCTTCATTGAAAGTTTATAAATAAGCTCAATTGAAATTCAATAGACAGAGTGATATGGGCATACATCTCATCTACTGAGATAGCCAATCTACATCAGCTCTCACACATAGAGTTCTTGGGCATACATTTCACATACGAGATTGCCCAACTTCTATGGATTTGGGCATACAACTCCTCCATGAATTAGCCCAAATTATATTGATTCATGGGCATACATCTCACTTCCAAGATTGTCCAAAGTTGTATAGATGTTCTATATTTTGAATAAAATGGTGTTGCTCACATTGTTTATTGTATTTTACAATTCTATTTATTCTTCATTTAATATTTTTTCACATGTATTATTGTGTGATACAATACCATTAAATAGTCTCTTGGTATTGTCCTCTGAATTTACAAAATAATTCAGATCATATATAGTGTTCTATTTTGCCACCTTAGCAAAAATTAGGTTTACAAAAATAATCATAACCCTAAGATCTACAGTACAAAATAACCTAGATCAACTATTACAATAAGATAAACATTACATTTAATGAGTATCTATTTACAGTAAATGCTCCTCGATCTTGGTAAACCATTTTACGATCTATTATTACCGTTTGCATAGAATAATGTGTCATTTCAAATTACTATGTCATTTTCTATGATCATTGGTAACACTATATAATCTTCTCAGTGTGTACTGTGATGCTCGGTGTTTACTGACCGTCGGTGTCGGTGTCGCTGGTGCTCGGTGTAAAGGCTTTACCGACTGCTCTATCTTACTTCTAGTTATTGACTGTCTCAATATAAGTAACCGACCGACCTGTTTACTATTCTTTGATACTAATGACAACCTTAAATGCTCAATAGAGATTAACAATGTCCCCCTTTGGCATCAGTATCAAAACTTTGAATGTATATAGACAAAATGTTTCTATATATTTCTTATGTCTCCGCCATATACATAAAAAAAATATTCTAAGTACAAAAAGTACTCCCCCTCGGTGCATGCTCCCAGTAGTATGTAATATACATATCAAAGTATACTTATTTGGCATATACATGGTTTTCCCCCTTTTTGATAATAATGCCAAATGCAAAAAATATATATAATGTATACTTACATCTTATCAAAAACGTTTGGATGGGTTTTCTGTACAGACTCCAAGAGGTTGTCCCACTCCTCTTTCAAGTTGGTAAGAGCAATATGTTCAAGACCAACTTGTGCATGCATGTCAAAGATATTATCCAACACCAAAATCTCTAGTGTTGCCACAAGTTGCTCAACTTTGACAATATGTGTTTAAAAAATATTCAGGTAAGGAATGAGTTCTTTCTGCAACTCTGTAACCTGATCGGTGATAAGCGCTTCTTGTTTCCTTAAGTCTACTATTAGCCATCAGAGTTCCTAAAATCGGTTAATATGCTTTAAGAAAGCAGTTGGCTCGGCGATAGCTTCTTTTGTACTCAACTTTATCTCTTCTTCTAAACCTTTTATCTTTTCACTAACTTCTATAGTGAAGGTGTCTGAAGTACAAAGCTTGATTAGAAGTTGATAGATTATCTGGGTAATAGATTTTACCTCGGTAATGACCTCAGATAATTTTACCTTGTTTAGTGCTACTTCTATGCTTATCCTTTCTGCCAATTTGTTCTGAATCTTGGATTCTACCCTTTCTTCTATTCTTCTGTCTGCATCTGTATCAGGGGCATTGATTTTGTCAGCAAGTGTGGCAAGTTGATCTATGATGGGAGTATTCTCATCAATATTTATTTCTGCTACTATCTGTTGTAGAATATCCCGTACATCATTTAACACTTCTTTGCATTTGTATTCTTTCCTTAACTTCTCTTGTGCCACTTTTCTTGAACATAACTCCCCATACCTACTTAGTTCCTCAGGGCTTAGGGTCCTCGGGTCACATTCTGGTATAATGATAACTTCATCAATGGTGACCGGCCCTTTGGCTTTCTTCTTCTTCTT
The DNA here is from genome assembly GCA_027943335.1 of Chamaecyparis obtusa. Taxonomy (NCBI): domain Eukaryota; kingdom Viridiplantae; phylum Streptophyta; class Pinopsida; order Cupressales; family Cupressaceae; genus Chamaecyparis; species Chamaecyparis obtusa. The sequence goes on from BSBK01001724.1 coordinate 1,292,751, forward strand.
CTGGGCAAGAGGTGACTTCTTTTCACTTATGACAATAGCTTTTTCTTCACTTCTCGGAGTATTTTTCCCAGTTGACACTATATTATCCTTCTTCTGCTCCTTGGTAGATTGTGTGGGAGTCTCGGTTGTAGTGTTAGGTGGGTTCACCTCGGTTGACTTTGTTTCTTCTAGTTCTTTTGTTTCTATAGACTGTGCCTCTGGTTTGTTAGGCTCATTTGTATCTGCAGGTTGCTCAAGTGCTTTTATCTCAGTTGCATCTTTGGTTGGCTCAGGATGAGACACATCAGGTTGTACTTGTGAAATTATTTCAACTGCCTCTGCAAGTATAGGTAGTTCACCTGGTAGTGATGTGAGCACACTAGCAGTGTCTAATGCTTCATCTTTATATGGTGCAATTGTGACATCTTCATCATCCTCATCATTAGGATCACCGTTAGTGATGTCCTCAATGAGTGCATCATCATTAGTTTTCTTTTGCAACTGGATCTTAACTTGATCCGGTGCATCCTGTGAAATTTTGATTTCTTCCTTTTGTTCTGTGATATCAATTACCTCGATAAATGATATACCGGTGTCTACTATTTTCTTACCTTTGTTATCATCAATGAAAATACCTTTATCTTTTGAACTGTGTCTCTTCTTAGACATTTTTAGGAATGCTTCTTGTTCAGCTTTCTCTTCTGATTTCAAGATTGATGTCCATAGAGAATCACATATGACATCCATATCATCCACATTCTCATCCATGATCTGCATTGCTCTATTCTTGACTAGAAATCTAGCCTGATACTTTTTCATGTATTCACTTACCACAGCATAACTAAAGTGTGAGGTTGCACGGCCTAGTGACCGTTCTCTTTTCCTTTTCTTTGTATCTAGTGCAATAGCCCATCTCTCACTTATTTTGTCATCAATTTCTTTTGGCAATTGACATGCAAATTCCATCGGTACTCTTTTGAATTTTATCATCATTTGGACAATAGCATGTTCTATCTTTGTTTTGTCCTTAATTGACATTTTGCCAAATTTGCCTATGCCTGGATCTGTAAGATTTCCATTCTCAATTATATCTTCAATAATTTCTTCTATAGTAATTTCCCTGTTACGAACTAACTTGAATTGATCAGAATCATTTTCAGTTTCTGTATCCTCTAGATCTTCCTTATTTCTTATGTATTTCCTCTTTTTCTTCAGTGGCTTAGCTACCTTCTTGTTCTTTCTCTTTATGTATTTCTTCATCAATGTAGCTGCTCTTCTTTTTTCTACTTTTACTGCTTCTTCTTTCTCAGTGGATTGTGTTGTAGTTGACGAACGTGTCCTCATTCCTTCAGGTTTTGGTAGGTGAATTTCCTCTTCATCATTGGTGGGAGGAACCAGTGTGTGATCCTTTTCTTTGTCTGACTCAGTCTCCTCACTATCATAGGGCTTGTCAGCCAACTATAACTGACCTTCGGTTGCCTCATCAACTGGTGACTCCATTTCCATATTTTGCTGAGAGATCTTTTCTCATTTTCTTTGCCCATCTAGACATTTTTCCGATCTCTATGTCCGTTGTGATTCTAGACTTAGCTTCCTCATATACACCAAACCTACTAGCAGTGATGTCTATTGGTAATGCCAGCAATGCATTAATAGATTTCAAAGCAAAATCATGATTCATTTCATATCCCATCAATGCTAGCCATTTTGTTCTCGGTTCTACTGCCTTTATCATTGAGTGGTCTGTGCTTACCACAAAGCATATGTCATTTTCAAATTTACTTACTAATTCCATTAGAATTATACTCCTTTGTTGCATTTTTGTTTGAAAATCCTTGAAATATGCATTGAATTCCTTGTTCAGGTTGTCTCCTAGACTTTTCATCATTTCACTGATTTGTGCAGTTATTGGTTTGTTTGATTGCCAGTTTACTTTATTGATGCCCGGTACATATTTTTGTAGATAGAGAAATGTATACATAAGCAGTGATCCGTACTTACATGTATTGGACTTCTTTGCTTTTATTGTCTTCATGTTGTCATGCAATTGGTGTAGTAGTATCTCAGCAAGATCAACCTGGTGATCTTTCTTCAAAATTTTGTAAGCCATGTCCACGGCGCTGCAGGGTACACTATTTGGTCTGCTTGATTGGAATATCTTGTACCCGATGACATGAGCTATGAATTTTACCACTGGATCTTTGATAGTTGTAATTTTTAGTGCCCTACCATCCCATTGAGCTCCAGTGTTCTTTTCTATGTCAGGATGAGATGAACTTTGAAAGGCTTTGGCTTTGTTGGTTGTAGGGTACCCAGTAACCCTACTGATAATCTTCTTAGTGACCTCAACAGATTTATCTAACCAAAATTTTCCATCATGAAATCTTCTTAGCACGATTCTTATCCAGTCATTGTGGAAGGATTGCGGGAAGTATGTGAAACACTGTAACCCTAACTCCTCAATCTTCTTGTATTCAGATTTAATCTTACCATCTAGTCCATAGACTTGCTAATAAGCTACAATGGTCTCAAAATCACATACTTCACCGATCTTGCAGTGAATGTAGGCCCTAACATCTTCTGTTAACAAAACCCTATCTAGAATGCTAGAAAATACACCCATATCATCTGTTTGTGTTGTGACCTTAGGATGAGGTTTGAATTTCTCCTCGGCAAAGTATGCCCTAACAATTAATTCCACTTCCTCAATTTGCTTGCGGTCGATGTCGATGCCATAAATTATTTCTAGGGTTTTGGCAAACAATAGATAACCAGTGTTCGGTAGGCAAATGAACTTACTCATTATCGTCGAAGAATTGTCATTGGTTCAATCTACAGAAGCTTTGAATCTATTCAAAAAATCTTTAGCTCAAACTCTTCTCTGTAAGATCTCCTTTCTTCGAAATCACAATGTAACAATGAACTTTGTTTCCGCATATTTATAGGTTTTTTTTCGATATTCTCGCTCAAGCTTTGATGCATTAAATGTGTGACCTAACTTTTGGTATGAAATGACTATCAGCTTGGTAATGTCTACAATATCTTTTGCTCAGTTAACATAGAATTTCTACATCGGTTTGCACTGTTGTCGGTTAACCTTGTATAGTGATTACTGACGGGTAACCAACTCACTTTTCTTCTTTTACCGACTATGTGACATTTGTAAACTTATAACACATAAACCATGGTGCATCTTTATTCATGCAGATTTGGTATTTGTACATCATATATAAGGAACTGTATGTAAAATGTGATTATTTAAAATGTCAGTTCCATACATACCTTTGTCATCTTAAGTGGAGGTATCGATGTCAGCCAATCCAGTGGACAAGGTTTCACCGACAGTGTTACTTGACTCAGCATTCTCATTAGATGCCTTCTTCCACATTGTGTTCCTTAACTTCATAATATTTGCAATGTTATATCCACTCTCAAATATATGGTTTTCATCAGGTGCTCGGTCTCTGTAGTTCTTGCTTACATGACCGACCTTCTTATAGTACATACATGTCATTCCTGCATTTGTCCAGTTTCTTGATTGTCCAATCCAACTCTTTCTGTAATAGTTTGCTGCAATATGTCCATACCAACCACATGTAGTACAATTAGCCCATGTATTATAATCCCAAACATATGAGTTACCTTGTCTCTTCGGTTGATATGGCTTTCGTTGTTGTTTCTCTTTAGGTGTCTAGACTTGTTTCATTTTTGCCTTGCAGTCCCTTGCAGTGTGTCCATGCTTATTACAAGTATAGCATATTTTCTCCTCAGTAGTATTATTAGCAATGTCATTCTTCTTAGCTCTGCATTCATAAGCTAGATGTCCAAACTTCCCACAATAATAACAATATCCATTGAACTTAGGAATGACAGGAGGTTTACGTTGTGCTTTGCTTCTACACACATTAGATGTATGTCCTGGTTTTCCATAGTGGTAACATGTCATCACTTTAGGTTTCTGAGTTTGATTATTGTTGACTTTTTCAACTTGTTGTGATGATTCTCCTTCACTGATGTAGCCTATACCAGCTCTGCTTCTGAATCTCCTCTGATTAGTCAGGAAATCATCAATCTTTTTAGAGTTGTCCTCAGCTATCTTCATCATTTCATTGTGTTTCTTTTGTGTCTTTATTTCATTTCTTAATTTTTCATTATCTTCTCTGAGTATTGAAACTTCTTCAAGTCTTCTTAATAATTCTCCATTTACTCGGTTCATTTCTTGATTAACTATCATCATCTGATTTGATACTTGGAAGTGACGATCACTAAGTCTCTGTATTTCACTTTCTTTTGCTTGAAGTTGTTCAGTCATCAGTCTTCGGTCTTCAATAGCCAGATTCTGATCTTGTTCAGCTTGTCTAGCATTGTTCATGATTTCCACCATTCTCACCATTTGAGATTCATGACCGATTTGAAGTGCTTTCACTTGCTCAGATAGATGCTAATTCTTTTCAGATAACTCAAAGACTATGCTTTCGGATCTGTCAAAGATGCTTCCAGAGCTTGATCCAATATGATCAAATATTTCATCAATAGGTTCTTCATGATAACTGATTTCATTCAGCTAAATTGCAAGGTTCTTCCTATCAACCAGTAATTTCTTCAGTTCTTCCTTGGCTTATTTATACTATTCCACAAACATCTGTATTTGTATCTTCTGATTCTCAATAGTCTTGTCAAGTTTGTATCTCTCCATGACTTAGATCTTTACTCTTCAGTGGTTAGACTATTCAATAAGAGAACTGAGCTCTGATACCAATTGTTGGAATTAGGAGAGATAGGTATTGAGAGGGGAGGGGTGAATCAGTGCCTTCAAAACTTTACTTGTAAAACCTTTCTGATCTATAACTGAATATTGTAATAACCAATCAAAATAACTTGAATCTAATTGCATAAATCAATTATCTAGTTAACTTAAGAAAGTAAACAACATGAAATCAATATGACAATCACATAACACAAGTATTTTGGTAACGTAGAAACCCTTGTAAGAAGGTAAAAACTTTGGTGGGGATGACACCCACAAATTCTTCACTACTGTAGATAGAAAAGGTTTGCCTGTTAAGGCTACAAGTTTTGATCACTTCTGGTGATCTTACCCTGTTAGGAGTAACATATTAGATCAGCTAGATCTACCTAGTTATTGGATTTAACAACACCAAATGAAGTGTGTACTCAGTTAAGAGATTTATACAAAGACTGTTAAGTCTACTTGGTTAAGAGATTTATCAAAAACTCTATCACAATTGTTAGAAAGTAATAGGTAATTATCTGCTAGTTGACAACTCAATTATCTGAAATAGATCTATAAATGCTCATCAAAATATCACCTTATCTATGATGGTTCTCTACTTTGTTCTGCTTGATAGTCTTCACTGATTATGCTCAATCTGATATCCTCTATGCTCTGTTCTACTTGGTAAATTGATTGTCTTGAAGATAGGCAATGTCTTCAAGTTCTCCTTGATTCATATATATTAGTTCACCAACCTCATAAAAATGGTGTGAACATACATAATATATAGTGTTCTATTTTTCCACCTTAGCAAAAATTAGGTTTACAAAAATAATCATAACCCTAAGATCTACGATACAAAATAACCTAGATCAACTATTAGAATAAGATAAACATTACATTTAATGAATATCTATTTACAATAAATGCTCCTTGATCTTGGTAAACCATTTTACGATCTGTTATAACCATTTGCATAGAATAATGTGCCATTTCAGATTACTATGTCATTTTTTGTGATCATCGGTAAACATTGTATGATTTGCTCAGTGTGTACTGTGATGCTCGGTATTTACTAACCGTCGGTGTCGGTGTCGCTGGTGCTCGATAAACTGTGTGATGCTCGGTGTAAAGGCTTTACCGACTACTCTGTCTTACTTCTAGTTACCGACTGTCTCAATATAAGTAACCAACCGACCTGTTTACTATTCTTTGATACTAATGACAACCTTAAATGCTCAATAGAGATTAACATGAAGAAGAGATCATAATTGAACAAGTTAATGTGGTTAGTAATTGAAGATTTTTGTATACATTGAGTTAGTCTTGTGTATACTGAGTGATAGTAATAACTGAGTTTTTTTATCACCGACGCATTCAGTATTAACTGAGTATGGATGAAAAAATTAAATGTTATAACAGTTGATAAAAATTTGATGAGCTAGAAATTGCTTATGATTATGAGGTAAGAGATGATGTTTGTTATAAGATCCACGACTAAAAAATTTAGAGATAATCGAAGGGAAGAGAATGAAATGTGTTATTGACACATCTACCGAGGAAGCTTGAAGAGGCAAAATGGATGAAGGAGATTAAGAGGCAAAATCTAATGGCTGATATGAAAATAGTTTACATGTCTATTTAAGAGACATGAGATTCATTGTTGACTTATGTCAGATGAATAGAGACTACACAATATTTTGCGTGAAGATATTTTTCATGCATACCTAATCAAATTGGTTACAGATATAACCGAGTTGAACTGTAGGCATAAGGGAGCATCAAAGATATATACACCGAGTGAAGTAAGTTGGAGGATATGATGAAGTGAATTGATTATTGATCAGATGAGTTATTTTGAGCTTAGTATAGATCTGAATACTTGAAAATTGAGTTGTATTTGAATCAGATCACTACTGTATCAGTTTAACCATTGTTACAACAAAATCTCATAACTAAGTGGACTTAACAGTCTTTTGTATTTGCATATGATATTCAAGGAATATTAAATGTTTTCTTGTTGACCCCATAGTGAATGCTGGTCAAGAGTTAACTATTAGTGATAAATCCTCTAACTAGGTCACACCTTATAGTGTGCATTGTAACCTTTAACAGGGTTGGCTCCTAACCGAGCTCACTTCAGAAGAGTGAAATATTTTGGGTTACCGATCGTAGGTGGTTTTTCCCTTAGCAGGGTTTCCACGTTAAATCTTTGTGTTATGTGTTATTTTTTATGATTATTTTTCTATCATACGTTACATATTGCATATTTGATTAATGGGTAAAGATAGTTTTGGATATTACTGGTATTCGGTAAATGAACAGAAAGATAGTTATCTTATCTTACCGAGTTGTTTGATTTGTTAAAAAAGTTTGAAAAAGTACATCTAAGAGTTTGGGAATATAGGATAACTGATTTAACTAATTCACCCCCCCCCCCCCCTCTCAGTTATCTAATAGTACTCTTATCTTTAGTTTCAAGAAATACAATCATATTAAATTGTTATGTTGCAACATCATTTTAAATGAATAAAATGGTGTTTTAATTTGTTGCATTTGAGTTCATTTATAGGAAGACTCATCCAAGGGGGCCCACTTGGTGATAATCCCACCCCTTTTGGTTTAGTAGTTACTTTCCTGTTCATTAATTAGTTTAGTCTTAGCAGCTATTTGTTCATGCGGTCATTAGTACTCTATTCACTATATGTTCCTGCAGCCAAGGCAGATAGAGTAACTTCCTGTCTGTTTGTTGAGATTTATATATTTATTTATTTTTTTCAGTTCAATTTAGTTTATACTCAGTATTCTAGCTATTTCCTTTTAATAATTTTACTTTCAGTATTATTTCCTTTCTAGTTATAGGATTGAATGACTACAAATGAGTCCTAGTGCACATGTAGTGCATACCCATTTCAAGTAAACATTTTTGGATTGATGAATAAATGAACCTTCATGGTGAGTGACATAACTACTCAGTGCAGATATTTGATCTATGAGTTGCAACTTAGGTATTAGTTATTAAAGCATTATAGGAGGCCAATAGCATACATGAAATTCTCTTGGGAAAACTTTAAACACTTATGCACATCCAAGGGGACTATTTTCATCGAGACTAGCCAAGGGATACCTAGCTTTATGTGGAAGAGATTCAACTCAATAATAACAACAAAAGTTTTAGATACCACATTTGGTCCCATAAGGATTGTCACATTGGTGGACCTTAGAGGGAGAAGAGTTAGTCTATTGTGTGTATGAATGATGGTAGTACACTTATTGTAACTCACTCAATGCAGTCCACTTATGAAGAAGAACTCCTTCTTAATGAAATAAAATATTCATGGTTGGCCCTTACAAAATTCCCATTGATTTGTGTATGGATGTATAGAGGAGAAGGCTCTCCATAATAAGGATCATCTAGAGGTCTGAATGATATATCCACATTATGATTCCTCTAGTTTGGTGACAAGATAGGAGTAATAGTCACCATGTTAAAAAATGGGATATTCCTTGATGTAGGGGGAGAGAATAATAATGTAAAGATGAGGTTTGATTTTGGATCATGTTAGGTTCACCAAAATTTGGAGACAAGAATTTCCCACCTTTAAGATTGATGAAACCTCAAAGGATAAATTGACCTAATGCCACCTCACTTCTACCAACTCTTTGGTGAGCTAGGGAGACAAATTGATTAAATGAAAAAAAAAACTAATTTTGAATGCAAAATAACTAAAACAAAAATAACTCTATGATATAAAATGATAAAAAAATGTTTTCTTTTGGAAAAGAAAGAACAACTAGTCAAGATTGATTGGAGGGCTCTGTTAGCTCATTGTCTTGGATGCTTGTACAAGTCTAGAACTAGAATGCAGATTCATCTTGTGCATTCATCTTGTAAGTACAAATTATGAAGACTCATACCAAAAAAGTACAAGGCTACTAACTATATTAATAAAACTAGAAATGCAATAAATGTAAACAATAGAGAATATAATACCAAGTAGAAAGCCACTATTTCAATACAAGAGAAAGGGTTAAAAGATATCACAGCCCCTTGGAGAAAAACTCTCAAAAGGTTACTCCACTTCACTCCTCAAATATGCACACAAGAAGCTAAGTAAAGTGTTAAGAAACTCATTTAAGAAGCTTACCGAAGTCAAATACCCATATTGGTGTTTCCTCCTCCATAAACAACCAATAATATATATATATATATATATATATATATATATATATATATATATATATATATATATATATATATATATATATATATATATATATATATATATATATATATATATATATTATTGATAAATTGGTAAAATGATAAATGACAATAGATAGAGATTAAGAGCAATTGATATGCTTTAAATCAAATAAAATCAAATTTTTTTAAGTGTAAGAGCTCTCCCCTTTGAAACCAAGAAGCCATATCTTGGTAGATAAAATGTGAGAACAAGCTTGAACACAAGGGATATGATGGAGCCAACAAATGAGATGATCTAAGGAATTGAGAAAGTCTTTCCAATAGCTTATAAAATGATCAAATGAGCATGAAAATATCAAGAAGCAATTCAAATGACTAAAAAGATCAAAACAAAGGAAAAATGGAGGTTTTAAGGAGCCTAGTAGATTCTTGACATTAGTGACCTATCGTAGGAGGCATTACATTTCCATAAATAAAAGGTGTAATGCTCAAATGGATATCTTTGGTCTATATATTTATGAGATGAGTGTACATCATACAAATATATGTGCAACATACATATGTCTCGAATCAAATATTCCACATGGTTGGGGATTTGGATGAAAAGTGGATGATCGGGAAAGTACGATGAGATAGAAGATTAGGTGGGAATTTTATTTTGGCCAAAGTAGAGGTGCTATGTTAGGATTAACAAGGCAAAAATAACAATTACATGCAAATATAACCAATATCAGAAAATAATAAACCACACAGAAGAGAACACAAGACACAAAAATTTAATGTGGTTCACCCAATCCCTGGGCTACGTCCACCAACAGTGAGTCTAATATTTTATTATCCAGTGATTACAATCTGTAATCCCTTACAGCTCAATTCCACTGCAAGTACTAAAATCATACATCATAATGAAATCCCTAACCCTAAGCCAATATAACAAGGCTTATGTCAGTTAACAAGTTAACCCTAAAATACTTGACGAGTCAACCTAAGAAAAGGCTTGACGAGTCAACCTAGCAAAATTTTTGACATGTCAACTCAAAAATGCTTGACGAGTTAACCCCAAAAAAAAATTTCCCCATGACGAATGAAAAGTGTACAGTACTTTCCTAGATAGTACTTTCCTAGATAGTACTTTCCTGATCAGTCACCACAAGCTAACAATCTCCCGCTTGGGGATTGATCATACTCCACACCAAACAACAATCTCCCACTTGGAGACTGGTCGTGTAGCTAAACCGCTACCCTATGAGGCTCCCACTGGATCCAACCACCCTGGACTCAAGTGTCCCTTTATTCTGTTCAGTCTAGTAGACCAACCGAAGTTGAACAGGAGTTCAACTTCTCCCTTGTTGCTACCTTTATAAACATATATGTTGGATTATCATTTGTATGTATCTTTTCCAGCTTTAACTGCCCATCATCCAAAACTGGCCAAATGAAATGGTATCGCAATTGTATGTGTTTTGTCTTTGAGTGCAAAGCAGAATTCTTTGCAAGATGAATGGCACTTTGGATATCTATATGTAGAAAATTACCCATCTGAGGATGTCCCAATTATTCCATGAAGAATTGAAGCCATATCATCTCCTTGGCTACCTTTATAGCAACAACATACTCCACCTCTGTAGTGGATAAAGCAACAACCTTTTGTAGTCAAGAAATCCAACTCACTGTTGTCCCACCAACAGTAAATACATAACCTGTAGTACTCCTCCTACTATCTATATCTCCTTCCAAATCTAAGTCAACATAGCCTTGTACAGTAGTAGTAGAACCCCCAAAGTGTAAACACTTACTAGATGTACCTCTCAAATATCTGAGAATCCATTTGACTGCATTCCAATGCTCAATACCAAGGTTACTCATTTATCGGCTAACGACTCCCACTGCGTGTGCAATATTTGGCCTAGTACATACCATAGCATACATTAAGCTCCCTACATCTAAAGCATAAGGTACCTTATACATTTTAGTCTCTTCTTCTAGTGTCTTGGGACACATCTCCTTAGTCAATTTCAAATGACCAAGCAAAGGTGTAGTGACAACTTTGGCATCCTTCATGTAGAATCTCTGCAACACCTTTTCAACGTAGTCAGCCTGAGATAGAGTTAATTTTTTGTTCTTCCTATCTCTACAAATTTTCATGCCAAGGATTTTTTTTGCTACCCCCAAATCCTTCATAGCAAAAGATTTTGCTAACTGTTATTTCAACCCCTTAATATGATCCATGTTAGATCCAGCTACAAGCATATCATCAACATATAAACATAAAATAATGTAGTTGTTATCATCCAACCTCTTAAAATAAACACAATGGTCAGAATTACATCGAGCGTATCCATTCTCATTCATAAAAGTATCAAATTTAATATACCATTGTCGAGGTGCTTGCTTCAAGCCATATAAACTTTTTTGCAATTTGCACATTAAACTCTCCTTACCCTTGACCTCAAATCCTTGTGGTTGTACCATATATATTTCTTCATTCAAATCACCATGAAGAAAGGTTGTTTTAACATCAAGCTACTCTAAATGCAAATCTTCAGTAGCCACAATACTTAAAATAGTACGAATAGAAGTCATTTTAACAACTGGAGAAAAAATCTCATCAAAATCAATACCATGTTTCTGTGCAAATCCTTTTACAACTAATCTGGCTTTAAATCTTTTCTTACCTCCATCCTCTTCTTTTATCCTATAAACCCATTTATTCTGTAAAGCTCATTTACCTGCAGGTAACTTGCATAAATCCCAAGTGTGATTTTTCAGCAAGGAGTCCATTTCATCTGTCATTGCATACTCCCACTGAAGCTTTGTATCCACCTACATAGCTTCATTATAACATTCAGGTTCACCAGCATCTGTTAATAAAATAGAATACAAAGAGGGAGAGAATCTCTCTGGAGGTCTACTTAGCCTTGTTGACCATCTAACATTCACTGGGGTGTGTGGTATTTGTTGTTTTTATTGTTGCAGAGCATAAGGAACTACTGGAACATAAACTTTTGGAGTATCATCCAGTACTACATAGTCATTTTCTTTCTTCTCATGCTGCTGCAATAGATCTCTATACAATAATTTTTCATTGAATATGACATCCCTACTTCTTACAATTTTATGATTTTCAAAATCCCAAAGCCTATAACCAAATTCATCAATGCCATATCCAACAAATACACATTTCTTTGACTTAGCTTCCAGCTTGGTTCTATTTTCAGAAACTATAAGTGCAAAAGCTTCACAACCAAAGGTTTTGAGAAAAGAATAACTCACCTTCTTACCACTCCATGCTTCCTCTAGAATACCACAATCCAAAGGAGTAGAGGGGCCTCTATTGATTAAATAAACAACAATGTTCATAGCCTCTACCCACATATTTTTGGGCAACCTAGTATGCAACCTCATACTCCTTGCATGCTCCATTATTGTCCTGTTCATGCATTCAGCCACTCCATTTTCTTGTGGAGTCTTTGGTATAGTTTTCTGCCTATGAATACCATTAGAGGAACAATAATATTCAAATTCAGTGCTGCAATACTCACCACCATTATCAGATCTAAGACATTTTAACCTTTTACCAGTCTCATTCTCAACCAAGCATTTCCATTTCTTAAAAGTTTGAAATACATCAGATTTCTATCTAAGGAAATTAATCCATACTTTTCTTGTTGCATCATCTATAAATGTAACATAATATAGAGAGCCACCAAGGGAATATACTTGATCTAGTCCCCATACATCTGTATGCACAAGCTCTAATATCTCATTTTTCTTTTCCTTCCCACTCTTCACAAAACTAACTCTCTTTTGTTTTCCATACACACAACTTTCACAAAAATCCATATTAACACATTTTAGACCAGGTAAAACTTTCTTTGAATGAAGTAATTTCATACCTTTCTCACTCATGTGCCCAAGTCTGTTGTGCCACAGTACTGTGTCAGAATCTACAGCAATGGTTTGATGTTCTTCCTACTCAACTACAATCACTATTCTTGAACATTCATTATCTTTTGAAACAATTAAAGTAGAAAGAACAGTATGACCTGTACAAAGATATAAGGTGCCTACTTTCACACCTTTTGCTACTACTAAGGAACCTTTTGAAACCTTCCAATTTTTATCATTAAAAGTAACTGTGCAACCCTCATCAGCGAGTTGCCCTGCTGAAATTAAATTTCTACTCAGTCTTGGAACATGTCTTACCTCTTGTAGTAGCCAATGATTCCCATTATGCAACTTAATCTTGATTTTCCCTTTTCCAACAATTTGATAAGGTTCATTATCTCCCAAATAAACTAGCCCAAAATTCCCTTGGACATAATCAACAAAATAATCTCTATGGGGTGTAGCATGAAATGAAGCCCCTGAATCTAACACCCATGAATCATCAACATTTTCTAAAGACAAGAGAAAAGCATCCTCTTAGGATTTGTTACTTACCACATTTGCCTCCTTGTTTCCATCATGTTTGTCTCCTTGATCTTTCTTCCGAGACTAATAATATTTCTTCTTATGACCTGGTTTTCCACAGTACCAACAATCATTTGGCCCTTTGGATTCAAAACTCTTTCCCTTTTATTTTCCTCTTGATTTCCCATGATTTCCAAAGTTGTTTCCTCTATCTCTTGTTCGACCTCTGCTTTCTGTGTTCAATACACTACCTGATGTGGATTCCCCTGAGCTTTTCCTATGAATTTCCTCACTCAATATAACACCAACAACATCATCAAACTTTAGGGTATTAGAACCAGAAATAGAATTACTAACAGCCATTACCAAGCCATTCCAGCTTTCTAGCAAAGAACACAAAATCAAGAGAGCCCTAACCTCTGCATCAAAAGTAATTTTAACTAAGGCTAACTAACTTGTAACTATATTAAACTCATTCAAATGATCAGTGACAAATCCACCTTCTACCATTTTCATATTAAATAAACGCTTCATAAGAAATACCTTGTTTGACGCTAAAGGCTTTTCATACAACTTTGCTAGGGTATCCATCAGATCTTTAGCTTTTGTTGCTCCAGTAATATTGAATGCCACCGATTGTGCTAGGCATAAACAAATACTCCCCAATGCCTTCCTGTCCAAAATATCTCAATCTTCCTGAGACATTGTTGCCTCTTTCTTGGCTATTCCCTCTAATGGCTGCCATAGATCCTTTTGATAGAGATAGTCCTCCATTTGCATCTTCCATAACTGGAAGTTCTACCCATTAAACTTTTCAACCTTCAGCCTACCCTTGTCTGCCATTTCTCCCACTTAACCGAGAGACTCTCCCACTAACTCGTGAGACCTACTTCAGAGAATAGATGAAAGAATTAATGAAATAACCTCGCTCTGATACCACTTGTTAGGATTAACAAGGTAGAAATAACAATTGCATGCAAATATAACCAATATCAAAAAATAATAAACCACACAGAAGAGAACACAAGACACAAAAATTTAACGTGGTTCACCCAATCCCTGGGCTACGTCCACCAACAGTGAGTCCAATATTTTATTATCCAGTGATTACAACCTGATTACAATCTATAATCCCTTATAGCTCAATTTTGCCGCAAGTACTTAAATTATACATCATAATGAAATCCCTAACCCTAATCCAATATAACAAGGCTTATGTCAGTTAACAAGTTAACCCTAAAATACTTGACGAGTCAACCTAAGAAAAGGCTTGACGAGTCAACCTAGGGAAATATTTGACGTGTCAACTCAAAAATGCTTAACGAGTTAACCCCCCAAAAAATTCCCCACGGCGAATGAAAAGTGTACAGTACTTTCCTGGATAGTACTTTCCTGATCAGTCACCACAAGCTAACATGCTATGCAATGAATAATTGTACATGATGCAATTCACAACATTAAATTGACAATAATGTGACATATTGTGCTAGATATCTACCATTGTTATATTAATGCAATATTTATTGCATGGGAAACATAAGTGTCTAAGGTATACATTCTTAAAAATTTCTATGATAGAGATAACCTTGGAATCCATTTCAAAACACCCACCATAAGAATTATCCACTTGCAAACCTGTATCTTTCATTATATCTACTATAATTGCATTTTAAGATGCCCCGGAGTCAATTATATAGCTTTTTACAAGTTTTATATTGATCAATAAAGTCACATAGAATGGGTCTATTTGTGATGGAAATTTAGTAAATTTGTTTCGTACATATACTTTAGGAACTTTAGTGTTCTCCTTATCATAAATTTCATTTACTTATGCAACTCCCCTTTTAAATTTTTGATTTATCTAATTTCCATTAGGTGCCATAAAATCATTTGAAATCAAGGAAAATGATTTTTATCAATGTTCCTCTATCTTCACTATTTATAACAAAGGAGCCAACAACTTTATCACAGATAAGGTTTGAATCATGTCAAATGTAGGAATTGTTGGTATAATTAATTTCTTATATAATTACACTTTACATAACTTAGGATAATGCATTTCATAGTAATTTTCATAGGAGTATTGGATTCTATTAACATGGCCTTGTTGCACAGTATGCCTATAGAGTAAAGAGATGTCATCAAGTATCACAATACTGACCAACTCCACCTGAAGGAGTTTACCGGGGAACAAGTTCCCCTAACTCCCAAGCATCTGGTAGTTAGTTCATGATGGTGTTGGATGAGATGAGTTGGGTGTGTGACTAAATATTCAAGGGGCCGACTGGTTATGATTTTCCCATTATACTAAAGGGGTGAAGTTCAAGGGTATTCCTACGAGTAATCACTATCAACAGAAAAAGAAACTACAAAATATAAGACAAAGAATGAGAAATGAATCTACCTAAGTTCACTTTGCATACATTAACATCAACAATACTCAAGTAAAAAACTAGTAACCTACTTAACATATGTGTGATCAACAACCATTGACATATGCAAGCAAAAGGGATTCAATTCACTTGATTCATTCACTAACAATGTCATAAAAACCTTGAGTAAAGTATAGGAACATATGCAAATGAAACAATCTCACCAAATATGGAATAAAAAATACAAGATAGTGAAGCACAATATTTATCTATATTTCTTCATTAATGTAAAGGCCAACATCACTGGTTTGAGCTTACACATCTCCAAGGGAGAATTCATTTTTAATCATAAGGTAGGGACTATTGTAAACAAACTACACTATTTCCTATCACTATGGACTTCAAAATCATCAATTTTTCCAACCCTATGAAAGGCTTCAAACTTCTTATTTATAGACATTCAAAGTTTACATCATGATTTACAATCTATAGTATCTATATATTTTACATTATTCACAATAAATACAAGTATTTACACTCTTTGAATTTACAATTCAAAAAGGAAAGAAAGAGGCAGGAAAAGGAGAAAGGAAAGGGAGAAATCTAGGGACTCAGCTCTCGAGGAGGGATTACCAAGTGTGTGAGTCATGCCATGTTGTACCAGTACCCATTCCATCAATGTGCAATAGTTTCTTGTTTGGTAGCACTATGCATTGGCACTACTTTGGTACTCTATATCCTTAAATGTTGATCACTACCTTGGGTGGCGTGAAGGCATCGACACTCTCATCTTGGTCCTATCACATCCCTGTTAGTCTATACCTATCAAATCTTCTAACATGATACCTCTAACAAATCTTCTGTGGATGGTAGTCAGTCGACTTTGGAAGGACACATCAACACATACCATCATAAAAATTTGAAAGAATAAAGGAATTATGTTCCACAAAACTCTGAGATCCGACAACCTAAGAATGAATGAAATAATATGGGAGGAAGGAACGATGGAGTCTGTTAACCTAAAGGTTGATCTTCCCTAAAAAATTTATATGCCTCGGGGAATTTGCGAAGTGCATCCTCATCTATTTCCTTTACATAATGGAGGTGACCCTTCACCTCCTCTAATGCATTACGGGCCTCCCTAATGATGTCTATGTCTTTGTTGTGACTTTGTTGGCCTTGTATATCTCCACCATAAAGATAGTGAGCATCTTCATTATTCTGCCATCAAAACCTTGGGTTGCTTGGTACTTCAACTATGCTTTCTCGTCAAATTTAACATGCAAAGAATCTATGGGTGCAAACCCATCCTTGATTCTAGGATCTAAGAAGGTGGTAGTCTGAACAAATAAATAATATTTTTCCATAGGTTCATAGAAAGTCATGGAGTGGATTCGTACAGACTCTATCAACTACTTCAGTATCTTTACTTGAAATCTGGGTATCTGGTAGACGAATGTAAAAAACTCTGTAGTCTCGCTACCCAGAATGCCTGACTCACTCATTGCTTCCTCTCTGAGCTCGATAATATCTCCCACAATTTTCTTTTTCTCAGAGTACTTATCCACATCATGTTGCCACAACCCCAATGTATTGTCCATATCATTGACAAAGTCAATGAACTTGTAATACTCTAGAAGGGACTCCATAAGAAAGCCTCTAATTATACTTAGCTGGTCAGAGATCCAGTCGTCTACTGCTAGTGCTTTCTTCATCATCATCCATAGAGCTTCCATATCACCCTATGGTATTGGCGCCTTTGAAGTGGAGGCTTTTGGCATCACCATGGAGATAGGTAATGTTAGCTCCTAAAGGAACTTCTTTATGTGGGCCTCTGAGGCTTTTGTCATCTTCTTCCTTTTGTGTTCTTTCTTGTACCTCTCATGTATGGCTCAATTTGCATCATCTAGGAGATCTATCTCTCCTTTCTTATATCTCTTTCTAAGGGGGACCTTTATGATAGTGTATTCCTCAAGCTCCTACCTTAGACTCATCCTTATCCTTGAGTGGCATGAAATCCATCACAGTAACCTCCCCTTCTGCATTTCTCTAGGTCAAATAGAGGGTTTGTGCCTTGTTTGATTTCTTGATCGGCGGGGCAGTTACTTCCTTCATTAGTTCAACTAGTGATGGTGGGGATGAAAAATAATTCATCCTCTTTCTCCTTCTAGATCCCACCAACCATTGGGATTGATCTAGGACAACATCACTTATTTCCCCGATATTCAAGTGATTTTTTGTGGTGCCTTATTTCGATGTGTGTGGGTGTTTGGGCTCCTTGTCCTTTCTTGGTGTTTCTCCAAAGGAAGGCCCTCTAAGGCCCAATTGTACAAATGCCTCTTTTGCAAGCCAATTTTCTTCTTGCACTACTTTGACTGAAGATTCTTTATTTGATTCAGGCTGGGCATTATGTCAGGTTTGTTGGACGATGTGAGTACAGTTTCTCTAGAAGGTCTGGTTTTCCTTTTTCTACATGCTTGCTCCTCAAATTTTCTTTTCTCTTCAGCTTCTCTTTTTGTCCTTCTTTCAGCAACTTCAGGCGCTTGGAGGTGAACATCATTATCCCTTTTCTTTTCCTCCTTCGCCTTGCATCTTTTCTCATCCTTGATACATTTATTCTTGGTCTCTTCCTTTATTTGGGCATCCTCTTCCATGTGAGCTTTATCTTTATCTTATTCTTCTTCCTCCTAGAGATTCTCATCTTCCTCCTTCCAGAGTCTATCATCTTTTCTTCCACTTCCTGAAAGATGCACTCTTGATCATTAACGGTGAGGATGTCATTGACATCTACTACACCCAGGTCGTCTAAGTTTTTGATCTTAGGAAGCTGATTTGGCATTGGTTGATTGACTTGTTCTACTTCCCTTGGCATCTAAAGATCATCCATCCCTTGTTCCTCCTCAGGATCTGGGTTCGAGTCATTTGTGACTCATGTGCTCCTTTGTTTCTTGTTCTTTGGCCTTTACAAAGGAATATAATCCTCTATCTTAGCTCCCTCATCAACATATAACACATTTAATGGAGGAAACCTAAGTGATGGTGCAATGAAGGATGTTTCCATTTCTCCCAGGGACTAGGTTCTCAGTGGTTCAAATCCAAGACCGACTGTGACTCCTTCTTGTGTTGTCGAAGCAAGCCTGTAGGACTTATCCACCTACTCTCCAAGTTCCTCAAGAATTTTCCTAATAGGAGTTGTCTATAGGGGACCAGGCTGGTTGGATGGCTCTCCAACCTCCTTCTTTGACCAATGCTCATACTAATGTGCTCCTGGTTGTCACAACTTGGAAACCATTATGTTAATAGGGGCTGTGTCCAGATGGAAACTCTTTGGGAAAGCTAGTTCAAAATGAGTATTACTATGCTCCACCACATCCCTCGATACTGCTTCAATTGTCAAAATCTTTAGGGTTCCCCAATCCACTAGAGGGAGTCCTCTCTTATCAATACCCTCCTTGTAGACTAGGTCTTTGATGACCTCTATGTCAGAAAATATCTTAGGGAAAGAGAAGAGGCCATAGGATTCCATTTTGACTTTTGTAAGCCAAAAAAACTCTCATTGACAGACCTCAAAATCATCTTGGCAGTTAGCCCAGTAATCTTCTAAGTCATGCATGTGGGGCTACCCACCCCAAGGCATTTGTTGCACTATGCGGCCCTTAGGATCAAAATCATGTCGCTGAAGGTAAAACTAATCTAGATTGAGATTGGTCAACTCAGCCTTGGCTTCCTTGCTAGCATTGAGAGAATAGGTGTACTTCCCACAGGTCATTGGGAAGGACACCTTCATTATTTTCTTGGCCCCAAAAAGGTTATGGATCTCCAAAATTTGTTGGTAAAACTCCAGTAGTATAATCTTTTCACTAAAGGCTTCCTTGAAAATCTAGAGACCTTGATATATGTAAACTATCATAACTAAATAAAATAGCATCTCCATGACTCTACTAAAGCCATCACCTCCTTGGAGAGCCAGAACCCCACATCGTCAGTGAGCGCAGTTATTCTATTGTACAAAAATGCATCATTGACTCTGCAAAATGCCTAGAAGTAGGCATAAAAAAAAAACTAGGGATAGTGTTCACAGGGGAGAGCATGATTCATCTCCATACTAAGCTTTCCCTTTGTCTACCATCCTTTGATTCCTCGAGCTTGGCAAGAAAGGATCCACACAACATAAGATGTCATATAAAATTTGTTGTGTTTCTTTAGGTTCCAAAATTGTTGATCAATGTGGTTTGAAATGATCGTGGCCTAATCAAAATACACCTTCTCTATAGTTGCCCCATATAAAAAGTAATACACATAAGGATAAAATTCTTTAGCATTGGGTTCACCAAATATCCTACATAAATAAATGATGTCCTCTTGGATGGGCTTGATGAATTTGAACCATGAGATGTTGGAGGACATCTTCTTCAGCTCCTTGCGTAGGTTCCTCAACCAGTTCCTATTCAAGTTCTTCCATGCACCCTCCTCGTGGGAGGTGTATTCCTTCTTCATATGTGCCCTGGTCATGAAGGTAGCTTGGTTGCGGGTAGGGATCCAGAATGTGATTGCAATAGAATCAAGATCGAATGATGTAATGGGATCACCCGTGGGGAGAATAAAAAGTGAGTGAGAACATTGTAGTGATGTGCCAGCGTGAGGATCAACTTTGGGCATTACATAGAGAGGAAAATATATTGCCTCAAACAATCTAGCCTGAGATAGGTGAGTGGAAAGATCTTCGCCAGCAACCTTTTGGTTGCTAACATTATGCCTGTGTTCTACCAATTCTACCCATTCACCTACATCTGACTCTATATAATTTTAAAATTTGTTTTATATCTGAGAGACTCAAAGAAATCTATCCTTCTTTTACTTCAATGATAACGAGAGTTTCTCGTGTTCTCATTCAACCTTTCTTTTCCTCCCAGAGGGCATCCTGACATCTAGATTTATTCTCGCACATGATGAAGGTGATGCCATTGTGTCCTCATTGTTCCTACAACACTGGACTAGCTTTAATAAGATATTCAATATAAGCAAGGGAAATTATTAAGTAAATGAAAATTTCAGACCTTAGGTTCCGGGGTCAGTAGGAATGTTCATCATAATCATCAAAGCATAGATGAAATACCATAATCTGAAATCTGAAGTTTTCAATTATGAACTATACTTAATAATAAAACACTAGGGAAATGCTTTCCATGGGGAAGAATTGATCTTACCATGATAGCAAGAGGGATAAAGAATCCCAGAGTCTGAAGATCAAATATTCTACCAAGTGATGTGTTCTTACCATGGTAACATTTCAGGACTTAACCAAATATTGAAAGTGTGAGGTGTCTTTGTTTGTAGCAACGATTAAGTCCAAAGCTTTTTGAATTGGTTGCTTGAAAGCAATGGGTAGGTCAAGGACCAAAGTCCCAGCTATGCCAACCACCAACGACTGGTAGGGTATAGTTTCATTAATGATATGGTGTTACGACATGTTGATATGTGGTCCTCCATTGGACCTAAACTAGTTAGGGCAAAAACCAAAGAGCCCTTTCATTTCCCAAAATTTAGAGATGCAAAACATAAAATTGTGACTCACCTTACCAATGCAGCATGAAATATCAACATTAAAGGTAACAAGAACCAATATCAGAAAGCCCATTTTCATAATTAAAGCACATACTCCATGACTGCAACATCTTGAAACAAATTAGGGTGGGAAACAAAGCCAGAGAGCCAAAGCAAAAAGGCCCTAACCTGACAAGAAAAAAAAATTGCAGAGTCGAACGCATGATGTCTATGAATAGGTAAAAAAAATAATGAAAACCCTACAAACATAAAACCAAGACCTTGAACTAAGTTCAAGACATTGGAAATTTCACATAAATTCTACTTATTATCTACTGCCATAAAAGGAAAGCTACTCTAAACAAAATAAGGGATGAAACCCAAAAAAGAACAACGAAAAAAGAAAAAGAAACGGAAAGAACAACAAAAACCCCAAAAATTACCATAGAAAGGGAGAAAAATGACCTATCTAGAATAACAAATAGTCAACTTTAATCAAGAATCTCCCCACAAATAAGCTCAATCACTCAAATTTGTAGTTGGAAGGTGGAATTCAAGTGCTCAAATTGCTAGGTCGTTGAGGGCTCAATGTGCTCACAGAGAGAGAAGACTTAATTGCTTGGTAAATTTAAAATGGTCTAACAAAAGCCTTTTATAGAAGTACAGTGGAGGTGATTAATTACAGGCATGATTCTCGAGGTAGTAAATTTTGCACTCCAAGTTCTAGATGTCCACCATCATCCATACTCGAAAGCAGCAGAAGATGTCAACCACCTGAATCCCAACTTTGGTGTGGCAACAGGTGAGAGACTTTGGGGTCCCGAAGCTCGAAGGATAACCAAAAAGGAAACAATCCCCGACAATGGGACAAGATAAAAAGCAAAGCAGGACTCAACATTTTTCTTGGCAAAATGTAAGGATGGGTATGCAGGGCCTATAAGATTCTTAATGGGAATACAATTTATTCTTATCATATTCATCCTCTCTTATTATTGTGCTTTTCATTGCCTCTAGTTGTTGGGTTTCTATATGAAAATTATCACAAGAGCATTATAATAAATAGTGGTATGAGTTTTACCTACCTTAGATTTTAAAATATTTTATTTCTTAGTTGAATAAGTTGCTTTGGAAAAGTCACTGGTAAGATTTTCCTTCTCCACATAGCCAACCTTCTGCTCATTTTTTGCATTTTCAAACTGAACTTTCTAATTTTTAACTACCTTGTTCTTTTCTTCAAACTTCTTGGCATCTTTAGGAATTTTACCAACATTTTGTCTTTCCTTAATAAGAATACTACCTAGTTTCCCTTGATCAACATTAAGAACACTATAAATCTCAAATTGTAGTTGCTTCTTGCTTGGACAATGTAATGATGAAGAAAACATGTGTTCACTAGCTTATGCATGCAAACTCAGAACTAGGTCTATTTCCTTCCTGGTTCAATTAAGGAGAATGGATCAACTTGGCTCAACCTCAAATTTGATTGAAAAGGATTTGGCACAAGGTGAATCTAGTCGTTCTTGATTAAGATAAAAATGAACCATTAAAATATGTGAATTGAAATCCGGGTCCAAAGGTGTAAAATTGATAGTAATTATGTTAGAAGTATTAAAAGAATGAAAAAAAGTTCATGAAATAATCCAAAAAAGTGAAGTGCAAGAAGGAATATACCATAAGCCAAATATGAGATGGAGTTTCAAGATCAATCACCAAAACATGAGAATGCTCCAAGAATCCTAACAAAGAGCCAAGAGATTTTGAAAGGGGAAAAGCAAAGAAAAACCCCCTGTGATATTATGAATAAGGCATGAAAAGCCTAAAGAGAGGGAGATAGAATATGAGCAAGAAGCTCAATAGAATAATGAGAGAACTAATATGTGAAGAAGAGAGAAAATTGTGTGAGAAAAATTGTGTCAAGTGTGTGGAGAAGCATCTCTTAAGTAGAGATGAGTGAAGGAGTTTGCATGTAACTCTCATGTGAATGAATGCCACAATCATACTAAGTATGTGCCAAGTGTGAGCACCCTCACAAGGAGGAATACACTATTTTTCTTATTAAAGGAATTGCAAGAAATGAGTTGTCCTCCCACTTGGACTAGAGGAAAAAATTACATGTAGAGATTCCATAGGAATATCCTAAATTAAATAAAAGGAGGATACCTTGGTTTATCCTCAAAATAAATAAAACAACCAAGGAAAGATTACTAATTCTAACATCCCCCTTTAATCTTTAATTGGGGTGATTAGAGCAATAGGTATCAAACCCAAATGGTTACAATGATTTTGATATTTCTCTTTAGAAAGAATCTTTATTAAGATGTCGACAGTTGGATCATTTCCCTTGCAATGGATGAGGGACTCATGTGTATCTTCAACTTGATCTTTTATGAAGTGATTCTAGAGTGATATATTCTTAAAGGTTGAATGGTACATAAGACTCTTTGAAATAACACTTTGATTATTATAATACAAAGGTGTAGATGCTTGTAGAGGAGGACCCAAATCTTCAGGTAATCTTTGATTCCATAAAACCGCTTTAGATGCATGTGTACATTTTGAATATTCATTTCCAGTAGAAAATAAAGATGAAGATGGATCAACACTTGAGCATGCAATAAGGTAATAACCACTAGTCGATCTCCCATCATGGGGATCTCCTAGTGTTGAATCAATAACACTTTGGAAAGAAAAATCATATTGCTTATTATCAGTCATAGAATCAGAAATGCAATCTTCAATTGCATAAAACAAATCTATAATATATTCATCATAATATGAAATATCAAGAGGAGGAGAGCTAATATAAGCATCATCATCATTATTATTAACCTCCACAACAATCATAGGATTAGTACCATCATCATGAATTTTATCTCGAGTAATAAACACATATTTAATAGGATAATCAAAAGAAGGCAAAGTGACATTAAGAAAGTTATAAAAAATTTCCTCTTGTTCAAAAATATCATCAAAATGAGAGCAAGAATCATCAAATTGGAATTCATCATAAGGAGAGTGCATAGTATCACTTTGAATTAAATTTGTTTGAGTCTAGAAAGATAGTAATCTAGAGGGTTATGTAGTACCCCGCCCCTAGTCTGATTTTATAAATGTTATGATTACCTTAGGAATCTTTGCATTAAGGTTGTTGTGAAGTTATTAAACTTGGGTTAAATAGTTTAGGGAATTTTGCATGTGCAAAAGTTGTAGTAAGCATATATTTTATGTTTAATTATTAAATATAGGTACAATATTGTATGTTTGTTTATGAGTTAGTTTTATGTCTGCATGGAGTAATTGGGCGATAATATGTCTTCTGCATAGAAATTTAATTTCAAATGTTCTTATTGGCAACATGTATTTTACCAGTGTTATGTTTCTACTAAAAATGGGTGTTTTCATTTTGTTGGACTTGTAGGATGAATATAGAGATTATTCTTTAATTTTTGCATTATTATAATGTATGTGTTAAGTATCTCTTAACAAATTTATGTGTTTCTGCATGTGGATTCAATTGCATTCATTATGGAATCTAAATGCTTAAGGTTAGATTTTAATCTTCTATGGTGCAAATGTGTCTTCTTTGTGCCTGGAGTGTCTTCTTGTGCTTACTGTGATTTTGGGATACTAGAAGATAGAGGCCGAGGTATGAGTCAGTTGTTCATGTTTTTCAGTATTATATTTTTGATGTGTGAGTTTATTTCGATTATACCCCCAACTTGACCATATAGGCTCATGATGTTTTGTTTCTTGCTTTTGGTGCCTTTGTAATCAATTCTAGTTCTTGTATGTGAAATTGGATTTGGAATTACCTGGTTGTGTACCTGATTTGATCTATGTGAGATCTGTGAGCCTAGGGTAGTTTACCTAGATATGTAGTAGGAGGTGGCTTGCAATAAGTGTCAGGGCCCACAAGTGGCTGCCAAGATCACTTATTGTTAAGTATCTATAATCAAGTGATAACATAATATAACATTGAGAGATTTTAAAATGAACCTAATAAGATGTGGTCCTCACCCAGGTGTTAGTGCTAGTACAGACTAAGATGGTGTTGAGAAGATGACTAGCCACCTTTAAAAGGCATGAGTTGGCATAGTTGATGGCTTCATCTATACAAGAGGTCATTGACACCGTGTAAGGTCACTTGGGTGCCGGGATCTAGAGAGATTACCGAGACAAAATGCAAGGGTTAGACGTACATGATGACACCTTCCTATGCATAGTCTAGTTATTCTAAATGTGTTGGTTGCCTCTGGATTAGTAAATGTTACCTTGCTTTCTCTTGTTTGCATTGAGTTAAAAAGATTTAAAAATCCTTTCCTTTGCTTGATTTGTTTGATGTTTTTTGTCCGAGTGGGATCTATTGTTATCTCCTTAGCACGGTGGGAGTGGACCATTTAGGTTCACGAGGTCGGGTGGTAGTGATTCTTTTACCATTTGAGATTTTGACATTCGTGTACTAGTGCTGCATGATCCCTGTGGCAGTTGTTCCTTCTTGATATTCATTGATGGAGTTGTGTTCTTCTTTCTCATCTTCTTATGATCATGTATCTTTGTATTAGTTATTCAGAGATATCATGTGTACTTCTTTTTGGTTATTATATTACATACCCTACGACATGTGTAGTGGATGTAGATTTATGGATGCCTTATGGTACCAAATGTATTTATGTTATCTTATATGTGATGTTGCTTTTATCTTTCATTTGTTTATATAAGGTTTGTAATTGTACTTAATTTAAATTAATTAATTAATGTTAACATAATCTTCATTGAGGAACCCTCGATAATTGTAACCTGTGTTGGTTGTTTATATTAATGTGAGTAAATGGTAATTGCTTCCGCACTGATGTTTATCTTATATGTTAACTTTAAAATAAATAAATAAATATTCTGCAAACTTAGATACATGTTTAGGTTATGTTCTCCTAGGTTCCCTGGCGGGGCATTACACTTGTTATCAGAGTACCGGGTTCTACACTGGGAACTCTGGGAAGTTTTGTGCCCATTAGATCTCTAAACTATTAAAACTTGAAACCAAACATAAACATATAACTCTTTTGTGTTTGATAACCATTAAATTACATCTAAACATTTATGTTCTTGCTTCTCTTAAATGTCTTTGAGATATCACTTGCCTAGTGATTGTCATAGGTGATTGGATTGTTTATTGTGTATGGTTACCTTCTCTAATGCATCTAGGGTGAACTACCTTTAGATGTCATAAAGTGATTACTCCCTTGAATGTGGCTATCAATATTCACCTTGTTATGTGAATGTTTTATGATTGATAATTTATTATTGGTTGATTGATGAGTTGTTCATGTTGTGTATGGGCTAGCATTGAAATTTTGAACTTTCTTATGATTGGATTAGTCACCTAACTATCTTTTCGTTATCTATTTTGTGACGCTAGTCACACTTAATTTATTTTTGAAATTGAGAGCTCTCATGATTTAATGTTGGACTTATGATTCACCCGCTTGGGTTTTACCTTTTTGAGTTTTATGGTGGCTACTTCGAATGTTTGGTATTGTTAGCCTTGTTTTGTGATAAGTGTTATTTCTATCATGTTCATCATGAAACCCTGATAGTATGTATAAGAGAGGACATCACAAAGATGGTACTATATATGTTGTGTGAAATTAAAATCATTGTGTATCCTATATGTTTGCATAAGTGTTGCATTAACTAGACATAATTTCATGAACTTCTCAACTCATTATTAGATGTAGATGTGAATGTGTGGTTTATGTAATTGATCCTAGATGTTTCCTATGATGATGAATGAATTAAGGTTTAGATCTATTTTGAATTGTAAATGAACGATTGATCAATGTGATATTTTTAATTTGTTCCTAAACTAGATATTATATTGTTCTTAATGATTGTATATCATGTTCTTATTTTATGGCTTGTTTTTAGATGTTATGTTTTGTTTTTAGTAAATGCTTTGTGTTTGGGGGATACATATCCTTATCTGTTTGTAGGCTTCCAAGAGTAAGCCTAATCCTAGCAAGGGTGGATGTAGTACCCCACCCCTAGTCCGATTTTATAAATGTTATGATTACCTTAGGAATCTTTGCATTAAGGTTGTTGTGAAGTTATTAAACTTGGGTTAAATAGTTTAGGGAATTTTGCATGTGTAAAAGTTGTAGTAAGCGTATATTTTATGTTTAATTATAAAATATAGGTACAATATTGTATGTTTGTTTATGAGTTAGTTTTACGTATGCATGGAGTAATTGGGTGATAATATGTCTTCTGCATAGGAATTTAATTTGAGAGTTGTTTCAAATGTTCTTATTGGCAACATGTATTTTACCAGTGTTATGTTTCTACTAAAATTGGGCGTTTTCATTTTGTTGGACTTGTAAGATGAATATAGAGATTATTCTTTAATTTTTGTATTATTATAATGTATGTGTTAAGTATCTCTTAATAGATTTATGTGTTTCTGCATGTGGATTCAATTGTGTTCATTATGGGATCTAAATGCTTAAGGTTAGATTTTAATCTTCTATGGTGCAAATGTGTCTTCTTCGTGCCTGGAGTGTCTTCTTGTGCTTACTGTGATTTTGGGATACTAGAAGACTTAGGGGGAAGACAAAGGCCGGGGTATATGTCAGTTGTTCATGTTTTTCAGTATTATATTTTTTGATGTGCGAGTCTATTCTGATTATACCCCTGACTTGACCATATATGCTCATGATGTTTTGTTTTCTGCTTTTGGTACCTTTGTAATCAATTCTAGTTCTTGTATGTGAAATTAGATTTGAGATTACCTGGTTGTGTACCTGATTTGATCTATGTGAGATCTATGAGCCTAGGGTAGTTTACCTAGATATGTAGTAGGAGGTGGCTTGCAATAAGCACCAGGGCCCATAAGTGGCTGCCAGGATCACTTATTGTTAAGTATCTATAATCAAGTGATAACATAATATAACATTGAGAGATTTTAAAATGAACCTAATAAGATGTGGTCCTCACCCAGGTGTTAGTGCTAGTACAGACTAAGATGGTGTTGAGAAGATGACTAGCCACCTTTAAAAGGCATGAGTTGGCATAGTTGATGGCTTCATCTGTATGAGAGGTCATTGACACCGTGTAAGGTCACTTGGGTGTCGGGATCCAGAGAGATTACTAGGACAAAACTCAAGGGTTAGACGTACATGATGACACCTTCCTATGCATACTCTAATTATTCTACATGT
Organism: Chamaecyparis obtusa; assembly: GCA_027943335.1. Taxonomy (NCBI): domain Eukaryota; kingdom Viridiplantae; phylum Streptophyta; class Pinopsida; order Cupressales; family Cupressaceae; genus Chamaecyparis; species Chamaecyparis obtusa. Next base: position 1,321,215 of record BSBK01001724.1, read on the forward strand.
GTCAGTTGCCTCTGGATTAGTAAATGTTACCTTGCTTTCTCCCTTTCGCCTTGAGTTAGAAAGCTTTCAGGATCCTTTCCTTAGCTTGATCTATTTAATGTTTGTTGTCCGAGTGGGATCTGTTGTTATCTCCTTAACATGGTGGGAGTGGACCATTTAGGTTCATGAGGTCAGGTGGTAGTGATTCTTTTACCATCTGAGATTTTGACGTTCGTGTACTAGTGTTGCATGATCCCCGTGGCAGTTGTTCCTTCTTGATCTTCATTGATGGATTTGTGTTCTTCTTTCTCATCTTCTTGTGATCTCATGTATCTTTGTATTAGTTATTCAAAGATATCATGTGTACTTATTTTTTGTTATTGTATTACATACCCTGCGACATGTGCAGTGGATGTAGATTTATGGATACTTTATGGTACCAGATGTATTTATGTTATCTTATATGTGATGTTGCTTTTATCTTTCATTTGTTTATATGAGGTTTGTAATTGTACCTAATCTAAATTAATTAATTAATGTTAACCTAATCTTCGTCGAGGAACCCTCGAGAGTTGTAACCTGTGTTGGTTGTTTATATTAATGTGAGTAAATGGTAATTGCTTTCACATTGATGTTTATCTTATATGTTAACTTTTTTTAAAAAAAATATTCTGCAAACTTAGATACATGTTTAGGTTATGTTCTCCCGGGTTCCCTAGTGGGGCATTATAGGCTATCCCAAGAATAGCCATCGTTAGAGGGTGCATCCCAAATAGTATAAGTATCATAGTGAGGATTAAACATCCCATAATGAGAAACATAAGCTTGACGAGAGTTATTATTATGAGAGTTTTGATTAGTTTGATTATAAGGAGTAAAAGGTTGCTTGTAATTTTGTTTCTTAAAATAATTGTTGGACACATGACCATCTTTCCCACAATAAGTACAATGGGGTCTATTATAAGAACGATCATGATTATTATGATAATGATTATTATGACTATTATTATGCCGAGAATTATTATTATAATATTGAGAATTAGAATGACCATTATTATTTGATCTATAATTATTATGATGATTATAACTATCATAATTATTATTAGAGGTATTACGATTATAGGATCTATTATTTTGAGTTTGATGTTTAGATGTAAAAACATGTTCAGAAGATCTAAGAGTACTAAATTGTAATAACTTAGATTTCTCTTGACGTAAAAGATTTTGAAATATACCATAAGTTAATTGAGGAGCTAAACTAGGAATAGCAAGCTGAGAATGTATGTTAGTAATAAATGGTTGAAATTCCTTAGGAAGACATTTCTTTAGAATGATAGTAATTAATCTAATATCAGTTAAAATAACGTCTATACCATTTAATTGAGTTTTAATAGCTTCAAATTTAAGTAAAAATTCATCCATGGATTTGAAATCAATATACCTTAAGTCTTCCAAGTTGTCTTGGAGTTAAATCCTATGTGATTTCGTGGAGCTATCATAAGTTTGTTGCAAAATGCCCCATGCTCGATGGGCTTTGATGCAATGTCCAATTAAGACATATAAATCAAGAATAACCAAAAGACCAATTAATCCAAGGGCTTCTTCATTTTTAACTTGCCATGCATCTATGTCCATATGAGAAGTAGTGACATCTGGTTCAATAGAGGCATCTGTAGCAACTTGTAGTAAATCTTTAAAATGAAATATAAAAGAGATATTTGTTTTCCATTGGTGATAGTTAGAGCTATTTAACTTGATTTCTAGAATTAGGGTAGACATGATTAACTAATTAAATGATTAAATTAACTAGAACAAAGTGAAATACAAATAATATCTAAAGTTAAAGAACAAGAAAAATAAATTTACTCTAAGGTTAAATATGATTTGAATAATACAAACTAAATTTTGTTAAAAAATTAAAATTTTATTAAATATTTTAAAGAAAAAAAGAAATAGATTAAGAATTAAAATTAAGAGTGTATTAGTGAAAAAAGGTATTAGAGACAATGTATTAATGTTAATCAAGCTTTGTTTACACAAATTAATAGAAACAAAATATTTTAAATTAAATGCTTTTGTTAAATATAAACTAAAATGGATTTGATAAATTAAATTTTAATTTTTTTAAAAAATTAACAATGTGAATTTAAATGAAAATTAAATTAAATTTCAAATATAACAAACTAATTTTAAAAATCAAACTAACATTTAAATTTAATATTAGACTAACTTTCAAATTTAAACAAATTAAAAAGCAGTCAAATTTATTAAAAAATAGTCAAATAAACATAAATGCTAAGCTGAAAATAGCTAAGGAATTGAATTGATTCCTTGACAAACTGAATTTGTTGCAGATGTTGATGGGCTACAAAGTAACAACTCAAGGAAGAGATGTAATGATATTAATTCGAATTGGACTTCATGCAAGGAAGAGAAAATATAGATGTTTGTTTGGACAAAAAAAATCAGACATATTACGAGGGTCGTAACTTTGTAATGCATCGTTGGATTTTGCTAAGATTTCTATATGTTGTTAAAGATAAAGTTTTCAAGGTTCTAACTGAAGCAATATTCCTAATATATCTAGGTTCAAAAGATATGGGAGACTGAGTGCTTGGTACGGTCAAAATAGAGATTTATGAAACTTGCATGCACAATATTATAAAACCAGATATATATGAAAGAATAATGGAGATAACATAAACAAAGAGAATGAAATAAGAGATTAACTGAGATATAAAACTGAGATAGAAACAATGTTAGAATCAGATCAAATACAAAAATATGCAAAAAAAGGTGAAGTACCCTGCATACAAGGGATTAGAAAACTGAATAAAATGGTTAGTTTGAATCCTGCACAAAAGATTAGATAAGCTTGTGAACCAAAATGAAGATGAAAACTGCAGGAAAACTTGTTAGAAAGAAGATTAAAATTTGAATGAGATAAATGAAACTTGCAAACAAGGTTAGAGAAACCATGCAAAAAGAAAGGTTAAATGAAGGAACTAAGCTGGGTTTGGTGGAGAACTGACCAAACCCAAAATTTTTTTTGAAAATCTACTCTCTGGCAGCAAGCCTTCCAAAGAGGGTTAGACACTAAAAATAAATAAAATGACAAAAGAGCAAGAAATAGCTACAACAAATATTGTTAGGAATAGTCCCAAGAGATAACTGAGAGGGGGGGGGGGGTGGTGAATCAATTATCTACAAGATTCAATTCTTTATCCAATTAAGTATACTAAAACTTAAAGCATAAACACAATGAAAGAACACATGAACACAACACTGATATTTTGGTTATGGGGAAACCCAAATAGGTAAAAACCCTGGTGGGAATTGACACCCACTAATATTCTGTACTGGTGTATTATGATCCTTGTTAGAAGATCCTTAACCATGTTAGGAGTTGCTTTACAATATATTAAGTACACTAGACCTAGTCAAGGGTCAGACCCTGTTAGGAGTCTTTTACAATTGTCCCTATTAGGGGAGAGGACACACTATTCGAGAGCTCACTGCTTAAAGGGGCGAAGGCTACAACCTTCTGAATAATAGATACACACTATATCTGGATCTTGGTGAGCTGCGCTTTGACTTGTTGTCTAGATCAGTTCCAATGTATAGCACAAATACTTTACTTGGTCTCATAGACCTTCCTCTGATGGTTCAACACTTTTCACACTCTGCTCTGCTCTACTTAATCAACCATGAACCACACTCAAGCAATCATAAATGACTGCCTATAAATATCTTTCCTCTAAATGATATAATCAAGTTGGCCTATTAGAACCACCTTGAAATCATATTAGAGAAACCATAACAAAATTTGATAATCATTCTATCGGCTCTACTATGCATGCAACACATTTTGGGACCTGTCTAATAAGATAATTGTAGACGCACCCTACACACTATCAGCTCTACCAAAACAACTGGATCTTTCTCCACATTAACTCATGCACTCTTAACCAAACATCAATAACTCTTCTCTAAGCTTAACTCCAATAGCGCATACCCTAAAGATAGGTGCAACTCAAGAACCAATAAAATCTTTGTTGGCTCTTCTGAATAAACACAAGAAACTGCTATTGGCGAATAGAGACTGCATAACTTCACTTCTACTGATCAACAGACTATACATCCATAACTAAAACATCACTAACATTTCTTCAACATATATCCAAGCGTGCAAGGCTCCATGATAATTGTATGGACAACTATAGACAGAACACTGTCTGTTACTCTGTTAGGAACATTGCTGACACAAGCTGCTATATAACTGTCTGTACTAACAGTTAACCTTTGCGCCCATGAGGTCATGCTGATATCATGTCCATGCTACATATACTAAAAGCTTACTGCGTAAGACTTCCACGCATGCTACTTTCCATATGTTGTCATCAATGACAAACATACAGTCAATACTGGCCTGTTGGCAAATCTCCAACAAATATTAGATCAACAAGAAGAGTTTTCTCCTTCAAATGACACCTTCCTACAAAACACTTAAACAAGGATTAAATAGCTCTAACACCATGTTAGAAGTATTAAAAGAATGAAAATAAGTTCATGAAATAATCCAAGAAAGTGAAGTATGAGAAGAAATTCACCTTAAGCCAAATATTCAGATAGAGTTTCAAGATCAATCACCAAAACATGAGAATGCTCCAAGATTCCTAACAAAGAGCCAAGATATTTTGAAAGGAGAAAAGCAAAGAAATTCATTTAGATGCCATCATGAAATTCATTTAGATTGTCAATCGAGGGACGTAGACTTGAAATGGGATAGCACAGTTTGTGCACTAAGTTCCTCTAAGAGGCATAACACCTATGTTGTAGGAAGATAGAATGCATGAAAGAAACCTACACTATTGTTGCAGGAAAGTAAACACACTTGACTACTTAATGGAATTATTGCAAAAATCTTGTGAACTTATTCTAAACCTATCTATCAACTCAAAATATTCACTATGTGTATCTTTGCAAGTGTTGCAAGAACATCCACAGTAGTAATGTTGTAGGAATAAAACAATAACTTCTACTTGAAAGCACAGAAAATACAGTAAGCAATTATACTCTAACTTAATCTAATCCACCTCCCAAATGGGCCCCCTTGGTTGGCTTCTACTAACTACTAACACATAAGATACTCCAAAATTACTCTTCCATTAAATTCTTCTTAACTAGTTACATAACAATTGAATAGTTCATGAAGAACATAACAGAGCAACTTCTTCTATACTGAATACATCATTCTATATTTTCTCATTACCTAGCTAAGTCAATCAAATCCCTTTATAAAGAGGATTGACACTTATTGAAAACATAAAAAAAAAGTGTAATTAAATCTCGCCAAATAAGAAGGAGATATAATAACCACGACACATTATAATAAGTGCAGATAATAGAATAACAACATTGAGGAAATATAGCATAACTATTTCCTATATCTTCTAGAATGACAACTCCTTCTTAGTAGCAGCATATCCCTCAGAATCATGTTGGATTCTTCCACCATGGCTAGTCTTCTAACACTCCTTTAATGCGATTGCACCACTCTTGAACCGCTCCTTGCTTACCTGATAGGTTAGTAGCATTTGGTGTACATATATACAAGTCAACATTTCAACTCCTACTCAAATGTTAGAACATAGCTTAAAATAGCTATATGAAGTACTGCATTATATATATAATAGTCAACAAAACATGTCATTCTAACTACCCATAATCTTTGCGGCTCTAGTTGTACTTATAACAAGTTCACACAGGTATAGGTTCATAGATGTTTTAGAAATGTCTTATCAGAGCATAAAGAGTGTTAACAAAGTATAAAGATTATAACAAAATAGAGACAATAAATTGTCTCATCATTTGCCCCCTACTAAACATAATGCTTATCCTCAAGCATTACATTTTCTAGCTATAGACCTAAAGTCACCGACAACTGTCTTTCCTTTCTTTCCACTCTTAAAAGTGTAATAAAATCCCCTTGTTCTAGCCAAGTATTCTACTCGATGCTCCTCCTGCAAATGGTCCAATCTGGTAGCCTTGATATCATATAGAGGCCATAACAGTGTAGGTGGCTGGAAAGACAAGGGAATCCATAATTCTCTTTTGATCTGACGCCCCAACTACATATATTTAGTTGCTTTTTTTGCTGCTACTTTGAAGTTGATTGGGCTATGTGGCTCTGCTAATCTAAAAGCCTCTGGAAACCTATTCCACCAGCTCCTTACCCCTGTAAGAGCTATTTGAAATGAAAACTAGGGAAATCCATGATACTCTCTATAAACCTTATCTCTTAATGCAAAGACTCTCTCCCTGATCTCATATTTATGTTTCCCATAGGTTAAAGTGAGCCACTCTCTTAAGAGGACACTAGGCTTGTGTGATTTAGCTTTGAAGGGTAAGGGTTCAAAATTTTCTAAGTCTATGTAATCATTTAGTTGCCTATCATAGTTCTCTTCATTGTGCATCCATAACATCAGAGCTCTGAGATGGATATCCCCTATATAGAGCAGAGGATTCCATTATGTTTCATTTAGAATGATAAAATTGTGTAAATAGAGCTCACATAACAAATTTTGTTTCCATGGCAATAGATTTTGGTACAAACCATAGAATTCCTAGGCTGATTTAAATTCACATTCTATACCCTTCATAGTCATCATAAGCTGAAACAAGAGGAATTGTTCTTTTAGACAAATAACATATAACCTGGGTGGTGGTCTACAAGCTATGACCTGATCTGCTAGCTTAAGGGTTGTATCCATTTGTTGTTTTTGTTTCTTTAACTGTTCTTTAAGAGATTCAATTTCCTCTTCTTTGTCATTTATCTCTTTGTACAATCTGTTTATCTCTTGTTTCCACCAGGTCTTCTGGAAAATAAACTGATTGTATAAATTAAAGAGTATAGATTGTACCGTAGGTGGGCTAAATTCTTGTTGATGGGCTTTCTTTCTCTTTTCTTTGGAAACTTGTTGAAAATACTTAGTGAACCAGGTTGATTTATAGGGCACAACAGACATATTGGAGTAAATAGGGCTCTATGGAGGAGTCATCTGAACATCCTTAGAAATGCCTTCTTGTGCCACATTAGGGCTCTGCTTAGATATACCCTGATCATCATGTGGTATGTTATTGCCAGGCTCTTGTAAATTTTGGGACTCTTCCATATTTATGGGAGATGAGGACACCTCTGCTTTCTTGGGAAAGTCATCAGGAATGTATTCAACAGAAGGTTCCGGAATAGGTTTTGATGATGGAACTTTTGGATTTTTAGGGGAAGGTGGAGACACCTGTCCTCGCATGCGAGGACTTCTTCACACCACTATTTCCTCAACTATTACAGTTTTCCTTTAGCAGGATCTTTTTGGTGTTTGTGCTGTAGGAGAAGATGTTGCAGGATTAGACACTACAGGACTAGATGCTACAACACTCTACCTTTTCCTTTTATTCTTTTGAACTGCAAGGTTTTGAATTTCACTTTCTAGGTTAAGGGTTTCTTTTTCAACCTTCTATTTTCCTTTCTTTCTGGAAGAAGTAGGAATATTGGTCTCTGGATTAGACTCAAAAGACTCATTTTCTTGGGCTACCTCTAGCTCTTTTTCTTTTTCAGTTATTTTAACAGTAGGCTCCGAAGACTCTACTTCATTTCCTAGAGGTTGCTCAGCAGGATTGACCTGGGGTTGCAAAGTTTTAAATTGAACAAATTTTGTCCAAGCCAGGGGTGAGACATCCCTAAGGGATCTTTCTAATAACAGTTTTATTAGGGCATGCCAGCTTACAGAATTTGCATTACCCTTCTATGTCTCCTCAGCACTAATACTCAACATATTGTATAGAAAATTAGGGACATTAACTTGGAGATTATGCCTTATGCAACTAAGTAATTTGAATCTCCCTTCACAAGTTAAATACCTGATAATGTGTGTCACCAATTTTGGAAATGGTGGAGGAAGAGACAGTCTCTTGCAACCTTGCTTGGTAATTTCAAGAGGAGGATCAGTTGGTCAGGATAATTGAGCTCGAGATGACCTGGCGTCATGCTCGTTAGGGTAATGCTCCCCAAGAAGAGGTAACCCAGTGACCTCTATAATTCTTTCCTTGGTGGCAACAACTGTTAAACCCCACATAGTTGCTTGCCCCTCCTCAAAATTACCCATAAATTATGTTGCTACTTCCTCATTAAACTCGGTTAATTGAAGAAAATATCCCAACCAGCCACATGCGTTGAACCTACGGACTACTTTGACATCTGCCAGTAAAATGCCATGGTGAACTAGTTCATGCCTCTACAACTGTCCACCCATTTCATTAATAATTTGTTGCTCTCCAATTTCATTGTTAACCCTTCAGTCTTTTATGCTTTGTAAATACCTTCTTCTTGAATTTCACTTGCATTTCTTGAAAACACCAATTTTCTTGCTTTTATTTCCTCCGCTATGCTTAACATAAATGATAATGATGACATTGATTATAGAGGACATCAAAACTTTAAGTGTGAGTTACCACACAATTTAATCATAGTCCTTTCAAGTCATATCAACTTTAGAAAATCAGAATTTTGCAAGTAAGATGAATGTATGGGAATAAAAGAAATGAATAGAACAAAGCCTAAGTACAATGTTGAAGTGACAAGGATGTGACTGGGATGGCTTAGTAATAACACTTGGAATTTATTACACTTCCCCTGCCCCCTACTAAACATTGACAAGTGTCCTCACTTGATATATTTTAGCACGAGAATGGGAAACTGGCGTAACGCCTATATTATACATTTAGTGCAGTACTATATATAATTATTAAAACATGTGTGCTAAAAGTGAGTAAGGATTGAGGGAGTTGTACCTGGGATTTATTTACCATACACATGAATGCAAGTTGATGAGACTTCATTGATTCTGGTGGCCGCATGTGAATGTTGACGTGGTGTTTATTGAAAGCATTGAAAATAGAAATTGTGGGTGACGTGGATGGTGAGTGGGTGGAAGAAAGAGAAATGAGATGAATTGGAGAGAAGAAGGAAGAAAAGTGAATGAAGAAATGTACTTCATATTAAATGAAGCTTTATTATGGTTGGTTTTCAAAGGCATGTTATTGTGAAGCTGCAGGAGGAAGGCTTTCACCTTCTGTTGTAGGAACTATTACCTGAGGTGCTATTGAATTGTGTGTGCTGAACTATTGCAGAAAGTCTTCCTTTGTTTGGGGCTTGTGGTATAGACGCAAGCGGTGTCCATTGACAAGTAGTTTGAATTAGACTGGATCCAGTGTGGTCAATTAGACTACTCCATTTTCAAAAATATACTGAATTTCATATGGTCCCAACCATCTAGTCTGTAGCTTGCCTAGAATCTCCTTGAATTGAGAATCATATAATAGAGCCCAATCGCCCACTTGAAAGTGCTTATTTTTTATGTGTGAATCATGCCACCTCTTTCTTTGGTTATGGATTAGCTCAATTCACTCCAATGCTAATTTTTGCATTTCATCCAAGGAGTTGAGGTGGAGAAGGCATTTTGATTGTGCTGCAGGAAGATTAATATTCAATTTGAGAGTTGTGCGCAATGTTTTGTGTTCAAACTCTATGGGTAACATTGTTGCCTTCCCATACACCAATTCAAATGGTGTGAACCCAGTAGTTATTTTCCAGGTTGTGCGATAGGCCCATACTACTTTAGTTAATCTACTGCTCCAATCCCTTCGATGTAATTGCACTGTCTTTGTTAATATGGCCTCAATTTCTCTGTTTGTCACTTCTGCTTATCTATTTGCCTACAGATGGTAAGGGCTAGATTTACAATGCCTGATACTATATTCCTTCATTAGCTCATTGATTAGATTTGAAGTGAACTATGCTCCTTGGTTTGTTACAAGCTCTCTCAGGACTCCATAACGGGTGAAAATATCCTCATACAAGAATTTTGCTACTTTTTGATTCCTGGCATTCTGCATAGCTTTCACTTCCACCCATTTTGTTAGATAGTTTGTGCATACCAGGATGTAAGATTTTCCATTTGAGGGAGGATCTATTGGTCCTATGAAATCCATACCCCATTTGTCAAATGGTTTTATTACCACTTGTGGATTGAGTGGCATCTCATTTGATTTTGTTGGGCGACCCATCCTTTGACATTTATCACATTTTGTTGTATAACTGGCTGCATCCTTGAGTAGTGTTGGCCAATAATATCCCATTGTTAAGATTTTTAGAGTTGTTCTCTTTGCTACAAAGTGACCTCCACATGGTTTATCATGACAAGTGTGGAGTATATCATATATTTCATCTTCTCTCACACACCTCATAATCTGATCTGGACCAGCGTAAAATTGATTGTTATCTATCCATGAAAATTGGAAGCTTTCCTCTGCAAGCTTTTTCTTGTCCTTCTAGGAGAAATGTGGGGGCATCTTATTTGTTGCAAGATAATTGGCTATGTCAGCATACCATGGGTTTTTGATTGCTACATGGAATATGTGTTCATTAGGGAATGCATCTTCAATCAGAGTAGTGTCTGCATCAGTATTTCGAGGTCTGGACAAATGCTACTACGTTTGCTTTCCATAGCTTATCAATAATTGTTATATCAAACTCCTATAATAGTAGTAGCCACCTTGCTAATCTGCCTGTTATAGCAGGTTTTTTCATCAGATATTTAATTGTTGAGTGATTAGTGTGCACAAAGATAGGATAATCTGTTACATAGTGGAGAAATTTTTTCAACGCATAGACTATAGGTAGGAGTTCCTTTTCAGTAACTGTGTAGTTTAATTCTGGTCCATGGAGGCTTTTACTGATATAGTAAATTTCATTGTCAAGTTTACTAGGCCTTTGTCCTAGGATAGCTCCTATGGAATAATTTGATGCATATGTATGGATGTGGAATGAGATAGACCAATTTGGTCCTTTGAGGACTGGTGCAGTTGTTAAAAGTGTCTTAAGCCGTAGAAAGGACTCATCACATGCTTGTGTCCATATAAACTCAACCTATTTTGTTAGTAATATGTATAGAGGACTAGCTACTTGACTAAAATTATGAATGAAGCGCCTATAGTAACCAACATGTCCTAAGAATGATCTTACATCTTTTTGCTTACTAGGGATAGATAGTGTAAGTATTACCTCTACTTTGGCTAGGTCCACTTGGATTCCTGCTACTAAAATAAAATGCCCAAGCACAACTCCTTCTTGCATCATCATGAAGCATTTCTCACTATTAAGGGAGAGATTGTGTTCCTTACATCAGATCAACACCTTTTCAAGATTCTACAGAGCCTCTTCAAATGTTACTCCAAATGTTGTAAAGTCATCCATATATATCTCCATCCAATCATGTGATATGTCATCAAAAATACTAATTACAGCTCTCTAGAATGTTGTTGGAGCATTGCATAACCCAAATGGTAGGACAAAATATGCATATGTCCCCCATGGACACGTGAATGTAGTCTTCTCCTGGTCCTCTGGAGCAATAGTAATCTGATTGTGTCCACTATATCCATCAAGAAAGGAAAAATACTTTTTTATTGGCTAAAGTATCAAGTACTTGATCAATGAATGGTAATGGGAAATGATCTTTCTTGGTAGCTTTGTTTAACTCTCTGTACTCCACATAGATTCTCCATTTACCCCCCTTTTTGGGCACTATTACCAAAGGTGATACCCATTTACTATCAGATATAGGATATATAAAGCTAGCATCTAACAATTTTTGTAATTTTGTTTTGACTATCTCTCTTAATGTTGGGTTAATCCTCCTTTGAGGTTGACGGAGTGGTAGGCTTCCTTCATTTATATAAATCTTATGGGTGCTGAGTGTTGGGATTAGTCCCTTCATGTCCCCATAATCCCATGCAAAGGCTTTCTCATGTGTTTGGAGAAGTTTAGTTAATTGCTCCACCTGTTGTGAAGGCAACTTATTATTTACATGGAGATTGTGACCCTTGGAAAGCTCCATAGTAGTTGTAAGGTCAAGCATGGATACTTCAGTGATAGGATTTGTATTTACTTGATAGGGTAGGAGTTGATGAATAATATTGGGTTCTGAAGGCAAAAAACTATTCTCAAAATGGTCCTCATATGTAGTTAACTCTAACACAGAGATTTCAGATATGTCTTTGATTTCAACACAGTCATTATTAAGAATGCTCTAGATTACTTCATCTTCTTTCTGCAACTTTAGAAAAGATTTCCTATGTAACATCATGAACTGAACCACAGAGTTCAATTCCTCTTCCCCATCTCCTAGATCTGGCCATATAGGGGTACTTAAATCTAGCTGAGGTTGAGCTGGAGGATACAATGCTAGTTGCTTAGTGGCTTGCCCATATGAAATTGTCATATTCCCTGATCTACAACTAATGTTTGCATCAGTTGTTGCCAACCATGGATGTCCTAAAATGACATGATAACCAACAAGATTGACCTTTGGTGATAGAATCATGAAATCAACAGGGTATTCCTAGGAATCTAGAGCAACTATTATATCTTCTATCATTCCATCAGGGGTGACAGTAGAGTTGTATGCTAATTGCAATATTGTTGGAATAGCTCGTAAGCCTTCTATGCTTAGTATATTCATAGTATCCTTAGTCATTACATTAATGGCAGCACCCAAATCTAGTAATGCATTTTTGACAGACTGACCATTAAGGATGATGTTAACAACTGGACTCCCCGGATCTATATATTTCAGAATTACTAGTTTTCCCAACATAATATCAGCTAATTGTCCTATAACATGAACTGTTGTAGGATCCTTTTTCTTTCTTCTAGGATTTTTAAGGCAAGCTTCTTTTATTTCTTTTCCATAGACAAGGACGTCTTTTATTGCTTGAAACAGGGGAATTTGGACATGCATGTTCTTTAATTGGTCAAGGATATCAAATGGTTGGTCTTCTTTTGGTATGGGCTTGTCCATGCTGAGCCTTTGAGGAAAAGGTGGTTTAACTGATGTTTGAACATTAGCTGAATTGGTAACATTATCTGGGGCAACAATATTTGGTAAAGCATTCTCTGGAATTGGTACTGGTGTTGCAGGAAGGTCTGGCACTTTAGTAATAAGAGGTGGTTCAGGTGCAGGCAAGGTAGTACTCGATCTTAGGTGTATATTGGCTATGTTGAGTGCATAGGCAGGGTACTATTGAGCATCAGTAGCATACATTTGCTGATGTGGTTGTTGACTATTGGGATTCGGCTATGGCTGAGAAAGTAACTATATTTGCTTTTGAGGACCTGTGTTTGCAGGTGGTGGCATTATTGCAGGTGTGTTTATTAGAGGTGGCAAAGGTGGATATCCAAGATTTAGATTAGCCCATTATTGAGGTCCTCTCCACTGGTTAGTGGACTGTCAATTCCCTTGTGGTTGTTGCCATTGGTTTGGAAGTTGTGACCATTAGGGTTGTTGTGGAGGATACCATTGATTCTGTTGATTATTAAGCCATACATTATTCCAAGTAGGTTGATTATATTGGGGAGGACTTTGGTTATTCCAGTTTTTCCACTGACTATTATAAGGATTTGAAATTTGTAATGGGTCTTGAGGCATACCTTGTCTTGTGGCCCATGGCCGACGTTGAGCAACAAAGAACACTTACTCGTCCTCTCCTTCTATCTTTAAGTATTCAATTGGAAGATGTTGATTCTCTAGGTTTGTGACCAACTTGCATTGAAAATCCTTTTTTTGCTTGCGGCAATGGGGACAATATTCGACTAGTTGCGCCTCCGTGTCTACATGCTTCTTCTTGGTAGTCATCGTGTCCAGGTGTGTAGCATGTCTTGCTTGAAGTCTAATAATAGGTTTGAAATTTCCATCTTTAAAATACCAGAGCCACTTCCTTTTGCCAGTGTTGGACATAATCCCCTTCCTTTCTTTACTTCTGATCTGGAATAGTTCAAACAAATCTTCTTAAGGTCATCCTAGGAAGATTGAGATATATCTCCTCTAGCCATGAGGTCCAATGATTCCAAGTAGTTGTCATTTAATCCTCTTAGAAAAATTAGCTTATGTGAATCCTCCTGCAGTGCATGTTGAGGGTTCTTTTGCAAGTTGTATAAGAAGCATGATATGTAGTCCTCCAGTGTCTCGTCTTCTTTCTATGACATTCAGAAGATGTCATCTCCTTTTGAATCACCTCCTTTGCAATATTCCTTATACTTCCTTAGAAACAAATCTCTCATTCCATCCCAATTAGTTATTGCATTTTCTCCTAAGCCCATGAACCATCTGAGAGCTGATTCATTCAGTGTCACTGGAAACAGCTTAAGCTTATGACTGTCAGTATTATAGTCAAAACTTTGACACAGTATGTCAAAATTGAACAAAAAGGTGTTAGAATCCTCTATAATAAGGCCATAGAACTTTGGAAGTGCTAAAGCAGGTATGTTCTTGAGGTTAGGATTGTTGATAAGACTTGGAATAGGATATGGAAATGTAGGAGCTGCCATTACTAGAGGTGTTGGATAATGAAACTGCGGCTGGAAAGTATTATTAACCAAAGGATTCTGGTCAACAAGTGGTTTTGGATTGGAATTATTGAGGAAACTGGCTAATATTTTTGCAAAAGGATGAAGGTCAAATGGATCATGAGGGTATCCTTCTATTGAAGATGATGTAGCAAACTCAAAACTTGCTTCAAGAAATGGTAACTCAAGTTCTTCAAATTCTTCTTTCAGTTCAACAGGTTCTTTTGGAAGAAATCTACCATGAATATCTCACCTTCTTTGACGCATGCAAGTAAGTTAATGAACTTGTGAATCAAGCTCACAACCACTTGGTGTTGGCTAAAAACAAGAAACTAATCTGAAAAATAAATGACTCATTAAGGTTCCTAGTTTGACACCATCCCCGGCAACGACGCCAAAAATGAATAGTCTCACAATAGGTAATGATAATCATGCCATTGTCTCTCTTAGTAATAATATACTTATGCTAAGGATTACTTTTCCCATCATGAAAGGCATTTAGATTGTCAACCTAGGGACGTAGACTTGAAATGGGACAGCACGGTTTGTGCACTAAGTTCCTCTAAGAGTCATAACACCTATGCTGTAGGAAGATAGAATGCATGAAAGAAACGTACGCTATTGCTACAGGAAAGTAAACACACTTGACTACTTAATGGAATTATTGTAGAAAGCTTGTGAACTTATTCTAAACCTATCTATCAACTCAAAACATTTGCTATGTCTATCTCTACAAGTGCTGCAAGAACATCCACAATAGTAATGTTGCAGGAATAAAACAGTAACTTCTACTTGAAAGCACATAAAATAAAATAAGCAATTCTACTCTAACTTAATCTGATCCACCTCCCAAGTGGGCTCCCTTGGCTAGCTTCTGCTAACTACTAACACATAAGATACTCCAAAATTACTCTTCCATTAAATTCCTCTTAACTAGTTACATAACAATTGAATAGTTCATGAAGAACAAAACATAGCAACTTCTACTATACTGAATACATCATTCTATATTTTCTCATTACCTAACTAAGTCGATCAAATCCATTTATAAAGAGGATTGATACTTATTGAAAACATAATAGAAAAGTCTGATTAAATCTCGCCAAATAAGGAGATATAATAACCATGACACATTACAATAAGTGCATATAACAGAATAACAACACTGAGGAAATATAACATAACTATTTCCTATATCTTCTGGAATGACAACTCCTTCTTAGTAGCGGCATATCCCTCAGAATCGTGCTGGATTCTTCCGCCATGGCTGGTCTTCTAATGCTCCTTCTTTAATGTGGCTGCACCACTCTTGAACCGCTCCTTGCTTACCTGACAAGTTAGTAGCATTTGGTGTACATATATACAAGTCAACATTTCAACTCCTACTCAAATGTTAGAACACAACTTAAAATAGCTATATGAAGTACTGCATTATATATATAATAGTCAGCAAAACATGTCATTATAACTACCCATAGTCTTTGCGGCTCTTGTACTTACAACAAGTTCACACAGGTATAGGTTCATAGATGTTTTAGAAATGTCTTATCAGAGCATAAAGAGTGTCAACAAAGTATAAAGATTATAACAAAATAGAGATAATAAATTTTCTCATTAGGGTACCTTTTGTGTAAGTGTTCTACAGATGATTTGCCGACGGCACGCTGATAAGATTTGAAATCACCTTCAAACAAATAGGTTACACGCACTCTGAATCACTCAAAGAAATTTCACTTCATTGGTGAAATGAAATGAATGGTAACATTTTGCTTTAAATAGACTTCAAACGGTCAGATTAGGGCTTCATAAATGTTCCGTACATATTCTAGGTGGAATATAGTTGTCTCAACATTCTTATGTTAAGCTTGATTAACACAAGCTCGGTCGATACAACCGTTCGTAATAGCTTGATGTACATCACATCTCGGCTACCACAGGTGCTCAACATACATTGATAACTCGGTCAAAACACTGATGCTCAACATAAAAAATGAATTGCTCCACTTTGCTCAAATATGTCCTAATGCATCTTTATCTATGTAGATATGGACTTTTACTTAACTTATGTTAGGAACTGATATAAGATAAAGCATTGTAACACTCAGCTCCAAATATACCTTATTGCTTAGTTCGAAGAAGTGTGATCACCTGATCCATCAGATTGGGTGACCTCAGGTGCACTAGCTTCACTTGTGATTCCTTCTTCTTTCTTCTTTCTTCTTCCATGTTTTATTCATCTGATTTCTCAAATTTTCACGAATATCTTCATTCTTGCTTTGATCATTGCTCAGTATGGGTGATCTACAGTCTTTCTTTAGATGACCTATCTTGTAACATTTATAGCATATCATACTTCCATTCATCCACTTTTAGATTTACCTCTGAAATGAGTCTTCAAACAATTTTCTCCAATGTGTCCATAATTTCCACAGTAATGACAACTGTACCAAGTGTTATCATCCCAATTGTATGAGTTACTCTTCATAGGTGACTTAGTCTGTTCATTTGATGACCACTTAGGTTTAGATCTGCATTCAAATGCTCTATGTCCATACTTCTGACAGTTAAAATAGTGTCCTTGAAATTTTGGTGAGATAGGTGGACTACTGACCTTAGACCTGCAATCTTGTGCCTAATGTCCAAGTTTCTTACAATTAAAGCAATGCCCATTAAATTTAGGTTTAGGATCAGACTTACCATGTTTGCTTCTGCATATGTTAGTTGTATGTCCTGGCTTTCCACAGTGATGACATGTGGGCTTGTTGTTCTTTGGTTTTGCATTCTTTTGCTCTCCACTCTTTGATGATTCTCCTTCCTCAGTGGATGATGAGTGCTCATTTAGTCTGAGTCCATATCTATCACCAGATCTTCTAGGTGACCTTAACAACTCTTCAAAGTATTTTGCAGCTTCATTTGGTTTGTTCATCCTTTCATTAATTTCCTTTTTAGATCTCAGTTCATTTCTTAGTTGATCATTCTCAGATCTCAGACTGTTGATTTCCATATCTTTCCTGCCCATTTCTTGATTAACCAGCAGTAGTTGATTTACCATGTCTAGTTGATTGTTAGTCAACCTTTGCATGCCACTTGTTCTTTCATCAAGTCTCATTGATATTTGTCTTTTGTCTTTTTCAGCTATTGTCTTGTCTTCTTCAACTTTCTTTTTCTGTTCAACTACTTCACAAAGTCTAATAGACTAAATTTCTTGTTCTCTCTTTAGATTTCTGATGTCATCACTTAGTATGCTATTTTTCTCCAGTAGCTTGTTTATGGCTTTGTCACTTTTTCAAAATTCCCATTATCAAATAGTCCAATCGTATCTTCTTCTTGATATTGTGATTCATTTTGCTGAATAGAAAATTCTCTTCTCCTGCTTAAGGATTTCTTCAGTTCTCCTCTGGCTGCTTCAAGTTGTTGTAATACAAGCTAAACATCAATCTTCTAATTCTCTATAACTTTTCCCAACTTGTAAACTTCCATCTCAAGATCTTTATCTTCAAGTGGTTAGACTTTCTATAAGAAATCTTGATGCTCTGATACCAACTGTTGGAAATTTAGTTGGGAAATGTGATACTGAGAGGGGGGTGAATCAGATATCACCTATTAATCTATCTTTGTATTACTATAAAACTTTTCATAGCATCAACAAAACTTTATCAATGCAAAGGAACTAATATACTAAACATCATTCAAGAAAGTACTCATAACACATTAACTTTGGTTACCCAGAAACCCTTGAAAGGTAAAACTGGGGTGGGGATGACACCCACAAATCTTCACTACTGCAGTATAAAGTTTGCCTGTTAGGGCTACAAATTTGATCACAAAATATGATCTACCCTGTGAGGGGTCTGCCCTATTAAGAGCTAAAAGACTTATACAGTCTACCTTGCAAAATGATTTAAAACTTACAACTAAGTAAGCACTTGGTTAAGAGATTACATAAGGTCTATTAAAACCACTATGTTAAGAGATTTACCTTGATACACTTGTTAGAATGTCTCAGTACCTGATCCTTTGGTCTACATTATATGTTGATTACATATCTTCTCCTTCCAGTATGATTTGATCTTTTCTATCAAGTTTATCTTTGTTCTGTCCTTCACTACAATATTCTGATTCACTCGGTCACTAAAATCTATCAGAATGCTTCACTGATCTGAATGTATTCTCTGCTCATCCCTTTCATTCCTTCGCATGCTCTCACACACAAATTAGGGTTTAGGTTTCATCTCATATAGACAACTGAACTTCTCAAAGATTTAAGATCTACGATTTAGATTTACTCTTTTTGCCGCTTAAGCTTTCCTAATTTTGATTGGCTCCAAGTGTTGCATTGGGATCAATGATTGTAAAATAGGAGCGTAATCACCTCTGTGATTTCCTCAACAAATAAAATACAACACATGAATGTCGGCCAAAATATTTTACCTCGATGATTGTGCCATACAAAGTCATATGTCAATTCTAACTCGACAATTGATGTCTCTGGTACTCGGCATTCACTGTACTCGGTGTTCGCTAATATCTCTGTCGCTAAGTATAAACTACTTTACATAGCTCGACAAAAACTAACTCGGCTAATACAAAAGTACATAGTGACCATTGGTTTACTCGGCAGTGACTACTGCTCGGTAAATATACATTACATGACTCGGCCTATATATGATGACTTGGTCACAGTGATGACCGACCAACATTGCCTAGATAATGACTAAGTGTAAGACACTAATAAACAACAAAACTATAGGGATCTACACTAATACTATTGAATACATAAGAATAATATCCGGCTGAAAGATTTAAGATAATCATGTTGACAAAGTAGATTGGAGGAAAAAATAAAACAAAAATCTACATTATAGATTTTAACTCAACTTAGGACCACGGTGAAAAAACATATTTAGAGATAGTTATTAAAGGAAAAAAAAGTAGAATTGAAGATTAGATTGTATCATCTTAGATGTGTGATTGGTAGATGGAAAATACTGAAAGAAGCTTGGGGAGAGAAAGACAATTTTTTTATTAATGCCCAACGAGTGACCACAAATGAGTCAATGGGACTGAAGATCCAAACAAGAGAACAACCAACAATAGGAGCACCAAATGGTGACCAAAAAACAAAGAGCAACATAAAGAAGGAAAGAGAAAAAAGTATCACGTGAAACACAGAGAAGGTGGAAGGGGTGAGAAGACAACCCTGAGACACCAAACAAAACTAGGGAACAAAGGAGACAGTGAAAAACCCCAAAATTGAAGGATAATATGTAGAAGTGACAATGGGGCGGTGCTGATGATGCAACCTTTGGAGGTGGCCCACCCGACTAGGAGGAGTGGATCTCAGTGAGTAAGATCTGTGGCGTCTCATGAAACTGGAATGAGAAGGTGAAGCAAGTTGTCTTTTGGTGTCATGCATCGTCCCAAGAAATAATGAGGTAATGAGTTGATCAGACAAAGGGTGCAAGGGGCGCTAAAAAGAGTGATCCCGTAGATGGATGGCAACCTGCAGATAAAGAGAAACACATCTATGATTCATGTACCTGAAGATGGAGGAGAGAGACCGAGCCTCCTTGAAAAGACAATAGAACCTGCCTCTGATCTCATAGTAAATAGTTCAACAAAAGATAAAGTGCTCCTTAGACTCCACCCCACTAAGAGTACAAAGTTGGCAAATCTTATCGCACCTATCCAATTGGTGGTTAGTCTCAACACAGAGATGGTGGGAACCCACTCTGAACGAACCAAGGGGAATCCTGAGGGAATGAGGGAGAAAGAACTTGCATATTTGGTAATAAGGGAACGATAAAGATATAATGAAACTTTATCATGAAATGCACCTTAATTCGAAAACAATTCAAAAATTGTCATCATACACTATTTATTCATAAAAAGCTATAATTAAACAAATGATTAACTTGTTAATCAAGATCCATAAAAAGATTTTACATACATTACATAAAAAAGAGTTCGAAGATAATAAGACTACCATTTTTTTATACACGATAATTATTCAATTTCATGGACGTCTTTAAAATAATTTTCTCGAGTACTAGGTTTAAAAAGCAGAAGGGTCTTCCGTTATTTATGTTTCACCGCATAACCTCGCTAGGATTTTAGAACACATTTATCTTTCCATTGTAAATCAATTGATGAAATGATATAATTTCGTAAATGTGTTTTGGCCAGCGGGCAAATTTGTCACTGTTTTCCATTTTCCAAACGAAAACGGCAATCCATCTTCTCGGTTCTGTAACACACTACTTGAGTGCTGCGCAATTATTTTTTGTTTGAAGCTCGTAACACTTCAGCTTGCTCCAAAATGGCAAAGGCGCTCAAGCTAGTTGACCACTTTTGCAAGCTTGCAGTTGATTCTTCATCATCGTCCAGGTAAACATTCACATTTAATGAACACTCCATAACCCATTTGTAATATGTATTTCCCATTTATATAAATGGCTTTCCACTGTCCACGTTTCAGAGCATATTTTACTCCTGTTTTAATATATGCGTGGACTATACTGAAAAAAACAAAAAAAACATTAAATGATAACATTCTTTTTCACTTTTGCAAAATTTAGACCTAATGATACTAACGTGTAGAAAGATTGCTGTGGAAGTAGTTTATCCTTTTTGCCTTTGAATAGGAAATGTTTTGTTCATTAGTAGGTGGTGAAAATCGCTCTTTTCCTTCTGCAAATTTATTTTGTCCGTAATGTATGCTGAGCGAAAATCTCAGTGACTTTGTTCTAACATGTTGAATCAGTACATTGAGATCATTAGCGAGTTCTCCAACAAATTATGCTCTAAAACATTACATTAGCTTTGTTGGGGCATATGGGATCTGCTTTTTCCAGTGGGTAAGCTTCTACTTTTCGGGCACTAGAAAATTCCCCATAATATTCAAATAAAATAGAACGGTGTTTGCTTTGCAACACCCCTCTTGTTGATATCCTAGCCACGGAGGACACTTGATCAAACATTTTTTCATATGCTTCAAAATGTTGCTTCTTATTTCTAGAATTTATCTCTACCTTGTTTTTTCTTAGGATCATTTCTAATCATTACCTTTATTTTTATCCTTATTTTTACCAGTACACAGGCTCAAAAAATGTCACCCTTTGAATGCACTCAGATGGTATTTTGAGTTTTAACATGTCCCAAGCATGATGCATTGACATCAACACGGTTTTGGTTCTTTTATGCCTCTAGTTAAAACCCTCATTCATTGTAAGTCTCACTTTGGTGCAGGGGCACCTGGTCATTTTCATGCCTCATGAAGGCTTAATTGTAATGATGTTTTGTTTGTGTCTCAAGGAGGTTTAATAAGGTCCTAAGGACCAATTGTAACCAATGCATTATAATTTGTAAGGCTTTTAGGCCATTTATCCTATGTAGACCAATAAGGTCCTGATATGGTCAAACTTGGTCAAAGTGTTCCAAATGTGCCCAATATGGGTAAAAGGATCTAATACGTCATATTGAGTCTATTTTAGCATGTCTAGGGTGAGTCCAAGTTTTTGAGTCATTTTGTCAAGTTTGACAAAAGTTGTCAGAAAACTTGCAAAAGTTGCTTGACAACTTTTGCAAGTTTAGTTGCAAAAAGTGCAACTTCTTGTTCCAACGGTCAACCATTCAAAATTCAGCTGGGAACCATTGGGGATAGTTGAAACAAGTTTAAATAAGTCTCTTGGAGGACGAGGCATGGTTGTTGAATGTATGTGGAAGAATTTGAAGGCAATAAAACTCTGATTTCCTGATTTTTACACGTTCTTTCTCTGATTTTCTGTGTTTTATGGATTGCCAACTCACTGTATGGATTCAAGGGTCACATGGATGGATAGAGGGGAGAGTTAGCAAACTATTGGCGTTGGTTTGAAATCTTCCTATTCAGTTTCAAGGGAGAAAATCCTCATTTTAGAAAAAAAAGGTCTGAAGCCCTCACAACCTAGGGTTTGAACACTAAAATGGTTGTAGATCTCCATTCCACCGTGGGAAAAATCTAACTCCTGGTGGAATGGTAGTGTTTCAAGTCCTATTGAAAATGCATTTGGTTTCAGATCAGGAAATGGAGTTGGGAGTGAGAACCAGCGAGCCCTAGGCCTGACATCTCAATGTGACAGGCCTAGTTTTGGTGTTTTGAAGACTTTAATGCAAACTTGGTTGAAATTTATGCTTGATAGGCGCCTATAACCAGTTGAATCCTTGGTTTGGAGTTCAACCTCACATGCCCATGCCATTGGTTGTGTTGTTAGATGCAATTGGAGGGTAGTTGCTTTGAGAAAGTGACCTAATTGGGCTCTAAAATACATTACCAGTCAATTTTAGACCAGTGTGTTCCAAAGCGTCATAGGACCATTATGAGATATGTGTTATAAACCCCAAATGGGTATCTGAAATGGTTTTCCTTTTGTTTCTGTGATCAGTGGTTCTCAAGTTAATGCCCAAAAACTAGGTGGATAGGGCTAGTAGGCCTTGAGGCACCTAATGAAGGAAGTGACCTTGGTGGTTGTTCAAGTTTGATGCCAAGTGTGGGAATAGGTTGTTTGATGTCCCTAAATGCTCCAAACACTCAATGATCAGTGGTCCCATTGAATGGAGGGTTGTCTCCTTGTAGCCTTGTTGTTATACCCTCATCTTGCCTTGATGAGTTGGTCTTGAAAACCCATTGTAAGTCCCAAGAATTTGTTCATTGTGGAATGTGTCTTGACTGATTTTGCATTCACCCTAGAGTTCTCTGCATCACACTTGCATCTATGTAAAATCCACCCATTGACCGCTACATTTTTTTTAAAAATTCACATCAATTGTTAACTTAATTAACCAAGCTTCTTCCATTTAATTTAGAAATTAGAAGTGGTAATTTTAAAACTCCCCCGTTCACCATGGCGACAACAACTCAATGTGACAATACATGCTTACACTTTATAGTGTTAAGCTTCCATGATTAGGGTCATCCCTAGGCCTAGACTGAAGCCTCAAGGGTTCTCTCTTGATGACCCTACCTATGCATCCTCTCGTGGGAAGTCAGAGGCTTCGTAGTTCACAATAAGAGGGAGTTTACTCTCTCCTCTTGAGGAGATCTTTGATCTCTCTTTAAACCATGACTATTAATTAAATGAATCTATTGACTTAGTCGCATCCCAATGAAGGATATGCATTGCCATTAGGTGTTTGTTTCATGCCCATCTTTACCAATCATTAGTTGCACAACTTACACATATGCACATGGGTCATATCACAAATCACATACATATGATTATCTTTATCATACATCACATATACATAAAGGACTAGCTCATACACATCACAAGTACACAAGATGGATAGCTTTACCATACATCACAAATACAGTGAGTAGATTAAACATGCATCACAAAGACGATAGTGACTGACTCATAATTGAATCACAAAGGCAATTTTAACTGGCTCACAAGAGCATAATAACATAGTGATTGGCTCATATAGGCATCACAAAGACAATGCAAGGGTTTGTTGACCAACGGTAGTAACACAAGCAAGGGTTTGTTAACGAAGAATTCAATCAACATCTTTTCTTTGTGGTTAACAAACCCTTGCTCTAATTTGTTAGATTTCCCTTACATCATAAATTTAATCTTGTCATCACCGTCAAACACAATGCAAAGGATATTTGTTGATATGAACATTGCAACAAAGTTAATCCCATGATACCCCAATGGGACTATTTTAATTTTATGTATATGTTTTTTCTGTCATGATCACTAATTGAACTAAAATGCAATAGAGGGGTTTTGCTGTCAAATCAACCCATTACTAGGTCCTTGGTTTTAATTATCACGAATCTTGTGTACACATTGCATGCTATTTGACAATGCTTTCAAGTGGTTCAAACTGTAATAAAAAAGGAAATACGTTTTGTTTATTTAAATTATTAATGATATATAAACAAATGTATGGACTCTTATTGTTGATAAATTAAAACATGGGTCTAATTAAAATATGTTAGATAGGCCACACTCCTCCCTCTCATTTTCCTTCAAACCTTAGATTAACCATTTGATGAAGACAGGTAATTCTAAGGCTCATTAAGTTATATACACAAAGTTAGAATGAAAGACTTAAATGTTAAATACACTCTTTTAAAAATCATCTAAGATTTAGGTTTGTCTAGCCCATAAGAAAACTAATGGAATCCGAGTAAAAGATCATTAGAACAATGAACTACATCTGCTCCTTTAAATAATAAGACTTACTAGCAAGGGTTCTTTAGTGTAATCAAGTATGCATCCCATGCCCCAACACCCCCAGATGATAATTGGCATTACTTATAATGGTATCAATTAGGAACCATCGACCTAAATTTATTACCTTTAACTAAGTAGCTAATTCAGAAATAAATATATTTTGGGAAAGAAAATATGGAGAAATATACTTATCTTTAAGGATACAATTAAAAATGGTGATGACTAAGGCTTATGTTTCCACCTCACTTTTCTGCAATTTCTGATGGCTCTATGGCAGAGATACCATGTCCTTCCCTGTCCCTGTGTGCCTTTCTTCCCCTCTGAAATGTGGTCTCTTTGTCTTTAACACACGTCTTCCTTGCCTGTGCTAAAATAGGAGCTTGGAGATGATGCTATAGCCACATCCCTGGTAGACATGTATGCAAAATGTAGGGGCATAGACTAGGCATTTGAACTCGTATCAAAATGCCTAAGAGAGATGTGGTCTCACAACTTCCATGATCACAGGATGTACATAAAATGGATTTGTTGAAAAGGCTTTAAAATCCTTCAAACCATTGCAGTTGGCGGGTGTAAGATCCAAACCCTCAACGTTTAGCGGGCATCCTCCCTGCTTTTGCTAAAATGGAGCTTTGGAGCGATGCCCTTGCAGCAACGCTCAGCAATATTTGTTGCAGTAGTAACAACTTTCAGAATAACAGCCCCAGTGGACTGCGCTTTTGCAACAAGATGACTGAGATCCTCAGGAGATGGAGTGCTCATTGATATAGCTTGAGACAATGATCTTGCAATTCTCTGAATTCTTTTCACTCCTTTGATTTACAAAAGGAGACATTGCCTGAAGCTACACATCAATATAGTCAGCACCCAGATCATATGCCAGGCTCAGTGTATTGAGGCAGTTTTGTTCATCCCCTTCATAGCTACCTCCTTCAGATTTTGGTCTGGAAGAGACTATCGCAGAAAGAACTCTATCCTTTCAGAGCTTCCCCAAGTCACTTGCAGTATCAAAACCATTAAGGCAATCCAATCCAAGTTCTACACAATCTGCACCAGTTTCTTTCGCAAGTTGCATTTGTTTGAGCATCTGCTCAGCTGTCTCTCCCATCAGAGAATCGGACACAAGAACCCCATTCTCTGCCATTGCTACAAACTCAAACAAGCTGCACCAATTAGATTGGTTCCAACCATTGCGGGCTTCAAAAGAATGGATTTGTTTTTTAAGAGACTTCTTTTTTGAAAACCTCCCCACAACTGCAGTTGGTGTCCTTTATTATCGCTTCCCCTAATTCTTCCACTCCTTGCAACATGAAATAAATGTTATGAGTCGGAAGGGGCACCATTCCTCATAATGACATCATAGTCCTCTTCCCTGATGCCATAGCTGTATTTGTCAGGTTTCCCTTTTGTTAACAATGGACACCTTATTTTCTTCAATAACCTTGCGGGTTGGGCTGGGCTGTATCTCTATTCTCTAATTTATTTATTAATTTATTATATGCCTTATGTAGTGCAATATAGAAATGCCCTTTTGCTGGGATGTTACAATCTACTCACAAAATTGGCTACTATTTCTGCTAAGGGATATTCACAAAATTTGGTTACTGTTACTGCTAAGAAAACTGATACATGGAGTGTAGTAACACACCACAATTTCTCTTTCAAGGCTAATGTTAAGAACGGCAGAAAAAAGTCTGGGTGCTTGTGGCTTAATGCTAATAAAGGACACTTTTGTACAAGGTTGCTATAATAAAATTTGGGTAAATTCGAGTGTGACACAGGAGTGAATCTTGAGTATGCGGCATATCCTACATTGTTATCTTTCAGGGTACTTTACCTATAAAAATATAAAATATTATAATATAATAATTTTTAAGTGGAATAATGAACAATTATGATATCTTTCAGCGTACACATAGTCAACATTCATATTATATTAGGGTTTGTATGTGAGCATGAATTAGGGTTTGTATGTGAGTAATTAGAGTAAGTATTTTAGAGTATAAAAGGTTAGAGTAATAATTTTTAGGTTACAAATAATGCATAATTTTTTTTTCATTTGAAATAAAAAATGCTAAAAGTCCCTAATCTTTTCCAAATATCATTTCAAAGCATAAAAAAGAAACAGTAAGATTGGGACTGAAGTGTAGCTGGATGATGAGTTTGTTGTTGACATTGGTGGCAGGGGGTCATGGGGTGTGGTGGTAGTAGAAAAACGTGATCCCATTCTCGTTGTTGCTGCTCCTTTCACTGTTGCTTGCTATGAAAATGAGTCAGTTCATGGGAAATTAAAAAAAAAACAAACTTTTACATAATAGCAGGCCAAGCTTATCCATAACAAATTATTTCACTTTGTTTGAAGTCTCCAGTTGATAAAATTTCAGCTTCTTTCTAGTTGTTTAAGTGCAATATTTGTTTTCTTGTAATTTATTTTCAAATAACTTTTTTAGCAGCTGTCCCACGGCCCTTTCATCCACACTCCTCAGGATCAGGCAACTGTTTTTGCTGTTCTTATTCTTATTCACATTCTGTTTTGTCTAAACACTTAGGAAGACTGTCTATTAGGATCGACATAATTGGAAGCATTGCATGCAACAATTTGCATGCTATTCTCCACTTTGAGACTCTTCATGCTCGACTCTTTTAGGTCAAATGAAGTAGTAACATTCTCACACCAAGTTTATAGAAAGAAGGCATACATGGATCGCCTTGTATAAAAAGCTGGTGTCTGGAATACTCTAGCTACTACAACCTTGGGGTTCTTTAATGAAGAACACTTTGATATGGAGAAAGGATACCTTACTAGGGTGTTAAAAGGGAAATAATACAAACAGAAACAAATTAACAAGATGTTTGAAAATGCAAGGGCGGAACTGAAATCTGAAAGTAAAGTTGATGAGAAGGATGTTGAACAAGAATGGAAATAAAAGGCTTTTCTACCCTACTTGCAGAAAACAACAGATATAATCGCCTAAATCTTGAGATGAAGGGGTATAGAAGCCAGTTTCCTATCTATTAATATCCTACAGAATTAGTTAGGCCGTGCAAAGGACACAGTTGACTCTAAAAATAGTGGTGAAGTATATAGGATAGAATGCATATGTAGAAACACTTAGGAAGACTGTCTATTAGCAACAACATAATTGGAAGCATTGTGTAATGTCCCTTATTAAGGAGGCTGTCAATTTCCAATGTTTAACATACATTTCTATGCATCAAAATCAAATTAATTTAAGAAAACAATGAATAATTCATAATACATTTGACAGTTAACATATTTAAGCCCACTTTCTTACTTCTTACCAAACTCAACCCTGAGGAGGATAGAGAGTACTTGTCATAGGGCGCTCGGAAACCTATCTTCAAGTGGATTTCCTCAAGGTTTCCAGAACACATATTCATACCCATCTCGAGACTATGCCCTTAGGGTTTCAGAAATACATGCCTCAGCCTATCTTGGATTCACCCACCTTGTGAGGAATTACTCCAGCCATTCCCTACAACCTATCTGTCGTCAAAAGGGGCTGTAGCAAGAGACTAAGGAATAGGATATGAATATACTAACTTCAAATGGACTATGAATGATATATATATATATATATATATATATATATATGCATAAACAGAATACATCATAACTATATATACTTATATATTTCTGATTCACTATTATATACTGATAGTAACTCTACAGTATATATATTGGCCCATTATTCTTAATGGCTTTCAAATATAACATTCTGTGAATCAGTATTGAACAAAAGATAAGTTACAGCATACCGAGATCGCTGGTCCGAACAATAGTCTGTTCTTTTCATTATACTCCTATTCCTCTTCGCCCTCCTCTTAGAATGAGTTTGAATTAGCTTTTATATCTTTCAAACTAAAGAGGTGGCACCCTTTGAAGTCGATGAGTCATATATTTCCTCCCATCATTTCCTTTCTTAACAATACCATTTAGTCTTGTTCTTAATTGCTTATAACAATATCGATTTGTGATGGCTAATGAATAAGCTGTTATCATATAATCATCTGTCCTCTTTCTTGAAATGATAATACCAATCACTACCTTCATCTTTGTCATCTCATACATACCCCTACAGCATAGTTGACCCTCGATTAATATTTATTAATTATAGTCTGAATTAATGATCGCTGGCTATCTTTTAATCTTAGTTGTCATCGGTTTGTAATAATAGTGATTGCTGTTATTTATGGATAGATTAGCAAATTGACAAGGTTCAGACTGTAATGAATTAATTCCACTCCTATGACCGCCTCTATGTGGAATATTATTTCTGACGTGGTAATAGGCTGCTGATAGGGATTATTGTTTTGTCTCCATACAATCACTATTCTTGTTGACTCATATAATCATATTAAGTACAATGATTTCCAGTCAAACTATTAACAATGACTTAGTAATTTCAATAGTATTGTATCTTTTTAGGAGATCAATACTTATTTCCATCATCCCTGTTTGGTCAAGATATACATTGTACTCTTTAGCATCCATTTGATTTAAGATTAATATATCCTCCTTGTACGCAAATTTTCAGATTATCGGCAGTGTATGTGACAAAGAACTGTATGAAGCATGTGTGGTATTTATAAACATTACCTCCTTCATACAACTGTAAAACTTTGTAAGGGTCATCGCTGCTGACTATTTAATAATTTATGACTTCATAATGCATTAAGCTTTCTCATGCTATCTTGAGGATTGTCTGATTCATATATATGAAGGATGCATATATAGAGTTATGATTATGATGTATCATTCATTTCTTGGGCGTACCATCCCTGAATCATCTATAATGGATTTTCAATATACATGTGCAATTTTTGTCTCTTAGAGACTTCACATTTTTTTTTGATCGGTGATACGAGTTTTTTTTTATTTTTAAAATAGTAATTACAAAGGTACCGAAACATTGTCACAAAGTTCATTGGCCAGTTTGCCATTAAAAATCTTGTAAACCAAAGGTAATATCCCCTATCTCCTATCTAAGCACAACTACCCTCCCAAATACATGATTAACCATGAATTTACAAACAAAATGGGGGACACCTGACTCTCATCTATATCCTTGCAGCTAAATATGTATACCCATACTATGACAAAATGGGCCTATTATGCTATTCACAGCCCTGCTATCTACTCTGTATCAAAGAAAACATCACACCTGTTTTACTCCTTCCACCACTTAAGCATGGCCTCTCTACTTTCGTTCGGGATGAACATGCCACCCCTTGTGTCGATCCTCTACTTCCTTGGCCTCCTTGCTGTCGGCTGGTGCTTCTTGTCCTCTGCCTTGCATTTTCCTCCCTTCTTCTTTCTGCCCCTGTTCTCCATCTTCAACTTCTCCTCTATTTTTTGCTCTTCTTCCAAAGTCCTCAACACCACCAGCAGTTGTTCCCATCCCCCTCGAGCTTCCTCAATTTGCTTTTCCTTCCTTGTTGAAGCGCTCCAAACCAAAAAGGGTTTATAACTCATTGTTCCACTCACTGCCCGCTATTGTCCTTCCTCTGTTAGCAATCCTACACCCAGCTTTACCTTCCCAATGATTGGGATCATACCTCCTGCCCATTGCGGATTTACGTATTGTGGCATTACTCACTGAGCCTCCTCTCTTGTTCCTAGTTGCAGTGCCCAAGCAAGGAAAGCAGAGATGTTCAAGTTTGTTCTTGGCCTAAAGTATGTGGTCAAAAACTCTTCTCCAAAAATCACCACCACACAATCCTAGAACCGGGGATCATCAACCTTAAAGATCCCTTTCATTTGTCGAATGGTCACATTCCCGCTGAAGGCTTGCAATTGATTGGGAGATTGCTGTGAGAAATTTGCCTCCATAGCGCCTATTCTTTTCTTCCTGCTTCTTCCCTCTCTGCTCTTCCAAATGCCTTCTCAATCCCAGTACCCCTTATTTATTTGCCACACACGCCAGACTTTCTCAATTCTGGAGCCTTCCAGATTATTCTTGGGGGCAATAAGTTTTTGACTCACAAAATCTTGTGAATCATTATTGAATTCAATGAGACTAGCTTTGGCACGTGGTCTCCGTCCTTCACCGACCGTCAACTTGATGTACCATCATTGCAGCCCACATCCATTTTGGGTTTCATAGTGGTGTCTTCTTTAAAATTTTGAATTGGCATTACTTCCCTCCCTTATCAAATCTAAAATTTAACAAGACTTCCCAATTTGCATTATTTTGCTTTATTGTATAAATTTATCATGCTTTACTCAATTCCCTAGGTCCAATTTCGCCCCATCTATGTCTCTTATATCCTCAACAACTTCCTCCTTGTCCCATTCGATCAGAGATACTCTTACCTTTGACATTGTATCTGCTACCTCAATAGCTTCTCTCCTGACATGGGTTATTTTGAAATCTATGAAAGACTCCAGCAAGGCCTTAATTCTATAAATGTATTTGTTTAAATACCATACTCCTGACTCTCCTTTGATTATGTCATTGATTATTATTTGAGAGTCCCCTTCCAAATGAAGCTTTACCACTTTATGTTTGATTGCCATTCTTATTGCTAGTAATGTTGCTTGGACCTCCGCCTCATTGTTCGTATGCTCCAGAAGTCGTTTCACTCCTAGCATTTGGATATAACCTCTGCAATCCCTCACAACATATCCGGCACCCGAAGGGCCTGGACTGCCCTTTGAAGCCTCGTCGTAGTTAATTTTTATCCAACCTTCCTTTGGTGGTTTCCAAGATTCCTGTTTAATTCTTTTGGACAGATGTTGAGCCCTCAAAGGTCCATTAATGAGTCAATTGAAAAGACTTCTCAAAAATTGTGATACTTAGTTGTCTTGTAATTATATTATATTATAATCTATAATAATTCATTTATTTACTTATTTTTATATTTTATTATTATTATTTATTATCAAATCCTATTTTGGAAAGAGGACATTACACATTGCTTGCAACAATTTCCAGGCCATTCTCCACTTTGAGATTCAACATGCTGGAGTCTCTTAGGTCAAAAAGAAGTAATAATATTCTCACACCAAGTTTAAAGAAAGAAGACGTACATGGATTACCCTGTATAAAAAAGCTGGTGTCTGGAATACTTTAACTACTACAACCTTGGGGATCTGTGATGAAGAACAATTTGATATGGAGAAAGGATACCTTATTAGGGTGTTAAAAGGGAAATGATACAAACAAAAACAAATTAACAAGATGTTTGAAAATGCAAGGGTGTAACTGAAACCTAAAAGTAAAGATGATGAGAAGGATGTTGAACAAGATTGGAAAGAAAAGGCTTTTCTACCCTACTTATTGAAAACAATAGACAAAATCGCCTAAATTTCGTGATGAAAAGGTATAGAATCCACTTTCCTACCTATTAATATCCTGCAGATTTTGTTAGGTTGTGCAAAGGTCAAATTTGACTCTAAAAAGAGTGGTGAAGTACATTGGATAGAATGCTTGTGCAAAAGAGCAAACAATTGAGAAACAGGTAGGTCCATCTATTCAAGAATCACTGAACATGATCAATACAAAAAGCACGAGAGCATGGAAATTTAAGCATTTGCTGAACATTCACTCACAATGAAATATGATATTTTACATTATTAAAGTAGAAGTGTTGGCTAGAGAGAAACACTATGTGAAGAGACAATTGAGAGAAGCTATATAAATTATGTTAACAAGATAGCAATATCTATAGGGATGGTCGATAAATGATTAGTAATTTGTGGAAGTTTCTAATGTATGACCTTAAACATAATAGTAACTAAACCTATTATTAACTTTCTGTTAATTAGTTCTAAATGGCTCGCTATCTTCAAAAACTAAGTTGCCGACTCGGGTGCAGATTTGGATGCGAATGCGAGAATCGGGTGCGTGGATGCGTGAAATTTTTTTTAGGGGATGCAAACGTGTTTATATATATAATTATAATCATATATATATATATATATTATACATATGCAAAAAAATGCATGAAATATACAAAAATAAATCATTTGATAGTATGAATAATGATACTTCACCATTGATCAAGATTCAAGATATTTCATATTTGATAGTTCAACTTAAAACTTCATAGACACAAATATTCAAATTGAAAGAAGTTCAATAACTAATTTACTCATGTTCAAGATTCCAATGCAATTTGAACTACAAAATCAAAACTTAGTTCATGATTCAATGTTCATCAATCAAGAGTCAAGACTCAAGATTCACTAATCAGATTTAGAATCATAAGGACTCTCAAGAAAATCTACATTCTCATCATCTCCAACTGCTGCGAGTTCAAGATCATTTGAACAAAAAACAGTTCCACTTGTGCTAGATGCACCATGTGTCATGGTATCATCACCATCATCTATGATTGTACTAAGATCATGAAACGTTGCATCCAAGTTTGCACACTTAGGGGTGTTGATGCGAGTTTTGTTCCACTTACACAACATGCAGGACTAAATATTCAATGCTTTGAGAAACATAAAACATTAAATCCTCTCTTGAACAAAGTCATCTCCCATGCTAAGCTTTGCAATGAAGATCATGAAATGACTCCAAGGTTCCTTACACTTGTGGATATCTAACTCAGTTGAAATGATGTGATGGTTAATCACTTAGGCGAGCTTACGTAATTCATTCAAAGGTGTCAACTTACTTGCACTGCTAAAGATTTGGCTTTGCAATATATGATAAAGTATATCCGTGATTTATATCACTTCCAACTTTTCTCTTTAAACTATCTAGATTACTTCTATTTCTAACTATGAATGGGAAACTAATGGATGGACTAGGATTCCTACCAAATGGAGGCTTGCCTGCAACTTCAACTCCACCTAGTGCAAAGCTTCAAAGGATCTTAAATGGTTTTCCTATTAACGCCTTCCCCTCAATCCAACTTGGAGTACAAATTAAGGATCTAATGTCAATTGAACTTGAGCACAATTACTAGATTACCGCACAGGGCACCCTTGCATCTACAAGGAGCTAGTGGCCTGGTTTTATAAAATCCAATCAAACATCCACCAATATCACCACACAATCTATCTATTTTATTCTTACTCTAACAGCTTCAAAATAAAATCCTATTCTAATCGTGGAAGTAGAAACCATGCAATAACACCAAGTGTTCCAACTCAATCACCATGCAAAACACAACAATAATAAGAAGAACTATAATGGCATTACTTAAGCAACAATTTTCTTCAATCTTCCAATGTTTACAAATGAGAGCAGAAGGCCTTATATAGAGGCTTCAAGTACAATGAGTGGCCAAGATTAAGAGGCAAAAACTTTAAATCAAGGGCCGAGACTAAGAGGCAAAAGCCTTGATTAGGGTTTCCATAACCACCTATTACAAATATTTAATACTCACCCAATTATAATTAAGCACCAACATGTGGGCCAATAGAAAAATTACATTGCCTTCATGGACCAATAAGAAAATTCAAATCCATAACAACCGGATAAGGATCAATGAGAAGAGGGCACATGTAGAAGAAATCACCATCCAATAGGAAAATTCAAAATAATTGTGCACCAATGAAAAGATAGGACACGAGGGCCCATGCCACTTGGCGCCAAATGGGCCAACCAAAATGAAACATTTATTAATCAACCAATCAACATCCTTGAGATTTTGTGGGCCTACGCCATGTCACCGCCTTGGGAATCATGTGCCTCATCCTCATTCTCCTTCTCACATTCAATGAATCTAGACACCATTTCATCGATCATCTCCGTGGGGACACTTGGCAAGCATCCAAGCCTGTATTCATAATAGCTTACTTCTCTTGTATAAGTAGAACATGACTTCCTCCATTTAGCTGTATTATATAAAATCATGAAGCTCTTAAGATGGGCTGCTGCCTCCAACTGCCCGAACTCTAGTGAATTTCCACCTCCAAAGCAAATCTTGTTCATCCTGTCCTGAAGACCTTCCACAATTAGCCTCTGAGTATCATCGGACTTTTGGTGCAACATGGCCTCTACACAGTTAAGCATCTCATTTTTTATCTTAAAAATGACGTCTCTTGTAATTGCACAACGAGGCTCGAGTTGCCTGAGTGAATCACATCCATGGGTTGCCACTTGATGCCAAGCAATAAAATCAACTTCTTGCTCCCTTCCAACTACTCGATCCTTTATCAATGTATGCAATGGGACTTCCATTAGTATCAATAAGTGAGGAAGAACCTCCTCCATCCTAGATGAGTAATCCTTGCTCTGTCTCAGTATCTTCTCAGCTCGTTCATGGAGGGAGAACACAGTGTTGAATGTCTTGACGAACCTCTCAAGGAATATGCTTGCTTCTTCGTTTACCGATGCCACCCATCTCCTAGCATCTTGCCCCATTAGTCCAACTCCTTCTAATTCTTCCATAGATGCACTGGAACTAGGCTTGGGAGGAATGGAATTCGGATCAGCCTGCCGTATTGGATTCATAATTTGTCGGAGACGTTCTTTCAAACTTAATACTTCAGCCTTGTACTTCTTTTTTTTGGCCACTTCCTTATGTATCCTTTCATCGAGGGCCTGAATGGACCCATGTGCTTCCTCAACCTTGTTGATGTCAGTTTTGTACCACTACATAACATATAGCAATTGAATACTTGATATAGAATACCAAACACTCAACCCTCTCTTGAAAAGTATATACTCATGAAGGACATGAGATAACTCCAAGGTTCCTTACACCTGTGGATACTAACTCAATTATATTAATGTGATTTGCTGGTTAATCACTTAGGCGGGCTTATGTTGTTCATTCAAGGATGTCAAATTCTCGTTATGATGATGATATAAACTAGCTTTGCAATGTATACTCAAATTTATATCACTTCCAACTTTGCTCTTCAAAACTCTAACTACTAAACTACCTGCTGCTTTACTACTACTCCTATAGAATGGAAAGATTGACAAATGGACGGGGATCAACCTAATGAAAGCTTGCCAGCGGCGCTACCTCCATAGATGCAATGATTCAAGGGGAATGAGACTAGATTACCACACAAGGCTTCTTAACAAGCCGCTAAGAGGCTAGTGGCCTAGTATATAGATCCCTATCAAACATTTACCAATATCGCCATACAACTAGCCATCTACTTCTATTCTAACAACATGAAATGAAATCCTACTTTAATTTGAGAGATGAGAAGAAACATGCAATACACCAAAATGATCATGTATATCCACCATGCAAACCACAACAATGAATAGAGAACAATTTTGATAGTATTTTGGCAACAATTCTCCAACATAACTCCCTTTACAAATGAGAACAAATGGCCTTATATAGAGGCTCAAAATTACAACGAGTGGCCAAGATAAAGGGGCAAAATCAAGGGCCAAGATTAAACCTTACAAACCCTAATTAGGGTTACCATCTTTCAACCAATTACATGAGGGCACCAACTTTGTGGGCCAATGAGAAAATTACAATAATTTGTCAACCAATGAGAGCATAGGACACTTGGCATGATTTGATTGCATGCACATGAAATTGCCACCTCATCAACCTTATCTTATAAATTTATTTAATCCTTGAGATGAGGTGAAGCCTTGGATGCTTGAGCTCGTCCTTAGAAACTTTCTCATCACCGCTTGAACTTGCTTGTACCTGATGTCCTGACCTTGAAAGGGTGAGGTCTCTATGCACTTGGGGTAATCTTGCCTTGGCCCCGGTGGCTTGCCTGGGTGTGAACCTTCTTGCAATTTGAGAGCCTTGCTCTTGGCCACCGCCTTGAAATCAAACTTGACCTCTTTCAACCTTTCGTCTTGCCTTCCTCCTTCATTATCCTCAAATCTCTTCCAACTTGCAATGAAACCTGCTTATTCACTAATGTTTTCCTCTTTGGCTAACCCTTGAATGTCTTCAACTGTTCGAACTGCCACAACCTCGCCCCTTGGCATAAGCATCTGCCTCAACCGTAGTGGTGCAGTGCATCTCCCCAAAATTGGATTTGGTTCGACTAGCAAAGCATCACTAATAGTCTTGCAATCAACTAGAAGAGGTAGGACCCCATGTAGAATTGCTTTTGATTTTGCACTATCCTAAGTTGCAACTCTAAATTCATGGTAATGATCCTAGCCCAATCAAACTTTCATTTTCCATTCTTAATTCCTTCAATAAAATAATACATCTAAGGATCAAACTGTGTACTTGGAGCAAAGCCCATGACCTGGTTGAGAAGCTCAATAAGATCGCCATACTCTGATTTGAAATCTGACCGGGTGAGCTTTGATGACTTGGTGACTCCCTTCTTGCCTTCACGCAACCAATTCTGCTTTAGTAGAGTGAGGTAGGCATCCTGACTGTCTTGAAAGAACCTGGCCGCTTGTACAATCAACACCACTATCATGCTCTTCTACTGGGGTATACTGAACACTTCCTTGCACAATTCCACACTTACTGATCTTCTTTGCCATAGAGGATTGGCCTCCTTTCAACCTATCTCTCAATTGTACCGTATCTATGGTGCCGATGTTGGTGTCACCGACTCGCCTCAATTTCGAGAAGAAGGTGGTCTTGACATCATGTCTTCCTTGTCTTTCTTGGTATTAATTCCCTTTGGGTTCCTGCTTGCACTAGCATCCGCCATCCTAAACACTTATTTCTACCCCTTCTTTCTACAGTGAGGTGGGACTACACTTATCTCTACCTCTTCGCCTAGGGGTGATCAAACATATTTCTGCCTCGCTAATTCCTATCACACTACACTTATCTCTGCCCCTTCGCTTAGTGAGATGGACTACCACTTATTTCTGCCTCTTCATTACCTATGAGATGGACTACACTTATATCTCCCGACTTCTTTCCTAGGGGTGGGACTACCACTTATATCGCCTTTCTCCAAATCCTAAACGGAAACTACACTTATATCTCCCAACTTCAAGCCCTAATGAGATGATGAGGTGATGGATGGATGATGCAAGAAGAAAATAGGGAAATGTACCAAGAGAGAACAAAGAAGAAAATCCGCCTTGTAGACCGACCTTCACCCTCAATCCTGAAACTTATCTTCTACACCAAACAAACAACACCAAAGAAAAGATAACAATTAAGAAATAAGTTAAGTTACTCACCAAATTTCGCCAATTTATCCTCAAAAATAGGCAGGGCCTGGGCAAAATCTGTAGCCTTCTTTCTCTTCAAACTGTGGTATCTCTTGTTAAAATTCGTGGCCTCTAAATGAAATAACAGGTCCCCCTTATTACCTGTAGCCTCTGGAGTTCAGATCTGCCCTCAAATATCAGATCTGGGCCCCCTCTATGCTCGGATCTGCCACCACCTCTATACACTTTCAGATCTGGCCTCAAATATTAGATCTGGCCATGCTCTTTATTTATTTCGCAACTCCCTCTACCAGATCTGCTCTTCAAACTTCACCTCGGATCTGATCACAAACATATATCAGATCTGGCCTTCTACGAACTTTGCTAGATCTGCCCCGAGAAATTCGCCCCTAAATGCCTTTGGATTTATCTCTTGATAACACCAGACTGCCCTCACTCTGTTCGCACCCCTCTCAAATTCGGGCCTGCTCATTGCAAATTCACAACTCCCTGCTAGACAAATCTCTGCCTCTTTGTTGTCTTGACTGCTCCTTATTCTCTATGTCGCTGCCCCTCTCTTAAATGGCAGGTCTGTCCCAAAATCGCTCCACACTGCCCTCTGTTGCCAATCGCTGCCTCTTAAAGTTCGCTCCAAACAGTGAATCTCGCTGCCTCTGCTCTGCTCCTTTATGTCGAGAGATGGATGGTGAGAAAGAGGAGAGGAGGAGCGCCTATGTATACCAATCCTGGCCTGCCATTTTGAGGGCCGACCTGGCCAAAAACAAGCAAAAAAATAATAATTAAAAGCCAATAAAGGGGCCGACCTGTCATAGACATTAACTTTGCACTAAAACTTTATCCATAAGCCTTGATTTTCGAAATTGCCTTGGGGGAGTTGGTCATATCACCAAAGGAGGCCCTATTTTAAATCTTAATGCCATGCGCTTCTCATAAAGGGTCAGAAATTTCAAAATTAATGGCCATATCTTGGGGTTTCAAAGCAGATTTTATATTTTAATTACCCAGATTTTATAGTTCATATCCCAATTTTTAAAAATAAAGGGCCAGGTTTTGTTTTCAAAGCACCAATTAGGATCTCAATGCAAACATTAAAGGTATTTGCCCAGGATTTATAATTTATAACCCAAATTTAAATCTTAGTGCCCAAATTTTAATTTCTAAAGGCCAAATTTTCGAATTTTAATGTCAAAATTTTGAGTTTATTGCTCAAATTAATCCTATTTGCCCAGATTTTCGAATGAAGTGTTCAATTTTTTGGGTTTTGAAAGGCAAGACTTCAAATTTATTGCACAAGAACAATTCATTTGCCGAAATTTCGAAATTAACCTAAGGTGAAAAGTATAATTTGTTTCAAATCTCCATTTTGTAAATAAATCCAATTCCTTGGCCACTTAATCTTTTCATCCAGTTAACTCATCTCTACACCCAAATTTGCAAAATCTTCAAAAGATCAAAACATAATTAGAATCGAAAAACACAAGTCTTTTATTTCAAAGCCTTTTCAAAATTCACCATCTGAGCCCAAAAATATTTCGCTAAGCTCTCACAATGCCAGGATCAAAGAAGAAAAAGCCAAGGCTTGTTCGAAAATGGGGGTCCCCAAATCCTTTGGGGCGATGGTGTGAAACCTCACAACAAACCTCTTGCTTCTTTGTTGCCTGTCCCAGTTCATACTCTTCTATGTCATAATCCTCGGGCTCGATCTCTCCTCTTACTTTGTCCACCTTTGGGATTGCCACCTGTGCAATGCGATGTCCCTAGGCATCTCTCGTGATTTGGTAGAACTTCTTTGCCAGTGCCTTACTCTTGTCTTCCTCAACTTTTCTGATCAATTCTTCTGCACTTTCCACGGGTTGATGAGCTGTATCTGGTTTCATCATTCTACTTCGTAACCAAGCGGGTGCTGTGACCAAACCGAGTTCATCCTTGATCCCTTCATCCTCTTGGTTTTGCGCTGGAGCCTCTTGGTCAACTTCTAAGTTCTTCTCGGCCTCTGGTGATTGACCCATATCATCTTGAGATAATGACTCAATATTAACGATCTCATTTTCCTCCTTCTGTTGTTCTGCATCCTGTGGAGGGGGTGAATCAACTTCGTGTTCATCATGATCTAGTGGGACGTAACTAGAACTTTTACTTGCTGTTGATTCATTGGTTGCTTGGACAGGTGTCTTTTCAACTATCATTGGCCGAGATGTTACACCCTCGATTGGTTGTCTCCGTCATGCTACCACCTCGCTCACTGTGCTGACTCTCGAAACCATTACTCCTTTTTGGCGGTGGTCCAGATGATTCCTCCTCGGGCTCCACTATGTCCTTCATGAGTTCATAAGTTAAGGGGAGCCTCAATGCATGTAGGCGGGCCTCTTGGTCTTGCAACCACCTCATTGTGAAAGTTCTCACTGTCATCATAAGTGCATCCAATCCTTCCTCGCTTTTATTATTCCAGTCGATAGGCGGAATACCTTCTTTCTTTGATTTCTCATAATTTGGGTGGAGATACCGCATATCATCCTCAACCTGGTCCGGAATCTGCATCCACTTGGTTGCCCTTATTAGCTCAATTGACATCCTGGAAAATGCCCGTCTCTTTATTTCAACATCATCGCTAACATTGGCCCAATGGTCCTCAATGTGTGCTATGTCCCTGTATTGAGCTCCGTATGCCTTCCTGATTTGACGGAGCGGATCGAAATGTGCCCTTCCAAGATACAATCTTAGAGAGTAAAACTCAAGCTCACTTTCAGCTGCCTTTGCCGTTTCAAAAGTCGGACAACTTTCACCTCCG
Organism: Chamaecyparis obtusa; assembly: GCA_027943335.1. NCBI lineage: Eukaryota > Viridiplantae > Streptophyta > Pinopsida > Cupressales > Cupressaceae > Chamaecyparis > Chamaecyparis obtusa. The sequence continues at coordinate 1,361,736 of BSBK01001724.1, forward strand.
ATGCTTAGTGGAAACACAACTCCCAGTTTACGCTTATGCTTTTGGATCTTGTCATACGCCAACAACTGTCTTGCCACCTCCATTAACACTAGCTTATCCGTTGGAAACCGAGGAAGTTTCTTTGGGCACATTGTGCTCCCTATGATTCTGATATAAGTGAACTTGGGAAATTGAATGAACCACGACCCATACATCTTCACTAGATCTTCTGCTTCTTTGGACAATCTTTTAAGCGGATTTTTCTGTAATACCCTCACATTACGCATGACCAAAGTATCATTGGCGATTTGAAAACTGTCCTTATTACAAAGATGAAGTTGTGGGTAACAATCATAAACCATGAATTCCCCTTTTTGACTCGCAACCTTCCCTAGGCATTGCAATCCTGGATACTTGTGAATCCATGACATCATATAGATCAAATAAGAAGTCATGCGAAAGGATTTGGTGTGCATTACGGTTCTCAACTGTTCGTCCATGTTGTTGCTAATCATCCACGCCCAATCAAATATTTCATTACCGTTAAGGATAACATCAATGAAGTAACACATCCAAGTATCAAAAAGTGCCGCCTGGGGACTTCCCATAACTCGATTTAACATCAGTATCAGATCTCCCACATCCTCTTTGAAATCAGACCTCGTCAACTTGGATAATTGAGCACGAGTCCTCTTAGGTCCAGCTGACCACTCTTTATTAATTAAGCCCACATAATGACTTGTTCTGGCCTCATACTCCTTCATGGCATCCATCTTCGTCTTCTGAATATCAACGTTATGTTTTGGGATGTTGAAAGCGTCTCTGATCGCATCCTCCACAAGAGTGACAGCTATTTGCCCTTTGGGTGTGACGACTTCCCTTGTTGCCGGGTTGTAATTTCTTGCCATCTCTAATACCAGCTCAGTCCATTGATGCGTGGGTGGAAAAATAGTGGCCTGTATGATACCATTTTTGAACATCCTTTTAATTTCCTTCGACTGATTGCTGCTATATAATCTGTTTCTTATCATTTCGATATTGAACGGTCCGAGATTGGTATCTCCTACGTTAGCCCATGTTGAAGTAAAACTTGACTCGGAAATCATAGTCTGCATTTCATATTTAAATTGAGCTGCCCTTCGTGCCCTGTTGTTCTCTGCTACTCTGTTCCCTTTTCCTTTAGGTGCAGGCTCGTCTTCTACAGTGTCGTGTGCTGGCATGTCCCCTGCTTCCCTATATCGTGGTCCCGATCTTGGAAAATTGGCAGTTCCCTCCATGCGTGATTCTGCAATATCGACACTTAGTCAAATTTCGGATTTTATTATACGAAGTTAGGACTAGATCTAAGTTTCTACTCGCTGTTGCACGAAATTAGATCCCTGTGAATTATAACAGACCTGAAAATTGATTACATTATGCTATCTTATTCCACAAAATAATAAGGAATCGAAAAATTTATGCTTAGAACATCCTAGATCCATTGTCACACCACTTTCAATAAGAATTTACCACAAAAGGGGGGACTGAGAGATCCAGACTCAAACCCTGCTTCTAAAGCTGAATAGCTCTAAAAATAATGATTCAATGCTGTGGATGGTGAAGTCTGAGGGGCTGGACTGGATTCAGATGTTCTCAGTTGACTGTCTGCAAATAAAAGATGAAGGGAGACGCCACAATCTGCCTGTGCAATTTCAGACCTTCTCAAATGTGCTTGCAATCGTAATAAAAAAAAATGATCTCCAAATTGTAGCGGCCTGCACTGTATTTATAGAGGATTACTTGATTTGATGGCTTCCTCTATCAATTTTGCTACATACGCTGTACAAGTTCAGCACATTGCTCCAGATTTACAATTTCGAAGGCCTGCAAAGTATAAAGAAGATGCTGCTGCTAAAGGCCAATTTGCAAGTGTAGAGCAGAGGAAAATAGTTTGAATTGGGATTGGAATGATCACCTTATCCCAAATATATAGGCGCCTCCCTTGACCTGGAACAGGGCTGACCTAATTAGGGCCAACTTGGTCACTAAAAAAAAATAAATTTTGCGATTAAATCATCATTTAATAAAAGGGCCGACCTGGCTATTTTAATTAACTTGGGCGATCTGCATTAGATATCTTATTCAGGGCGAATTTATGGCCTATTAATTTCGATTTCTAACATATTTCAGTCCTGCGTTTCACATAGGGCAGGGCCTAAATCGAAATCCAGATCCACCTTAATGTCTCCTAGCCTTTTATGTTTGATATAGGGCGGGTGTTATTTTAATTAATATCCAGATCTGCCTTAGTTTTAGGGTCCATATAGACCACACGCCTATATAGGGCAGACTTTATTTCGAAATTAAAACATATTTCAAGGTGCACAAGCCCCTATGCTTGGAATGGGGCAGGCCCTAATCCAATTAAATGCCCAGCCTTGATTACACGCTGGCATAGGGCAGGGCCTAATTCCGATTACAAACAGATTTTAAGGTTCACAGCCCACATGTTTCATTTAGGACAGGGTCCCAGGTTGTCTTAAGTTCGAGTTGAGGCCATATTTAATGCCATAGCTTATTTAATGTGCCCAGATTTTTATTAATTAAGGGACCGCTTGATATTTCAATTCATGCGATTTAGGCCTGGCCTAATGCAAATCGTTTCATATAAAAGGAGACCCCAAGCCATTCCAATCCATTTTATTTGCCTTGCAAGTTAAATTCGGATTCTGGGCATAACTGCCATTTTGAAGGGTCAAAATTTTGAATTTTGCAGTTGTATAATCAATTTTAAAGGGGCAGAAGTAGGCACAACCATTGCCCCTCGAAATCTGGGCTGTATGCTTCGTAATTAACCGCCTAGAGGGCCTAAACAAGGCCTTACTTGATCAAACTTAAGTCTTTCATTAAAAACTCAGGCCCTAAAATAGTGCATTGTGAGATGAGACAACAAACTTGATGTATGAAAAGAGGTCCCAGCCTCAAGACGAGCAACAATTTTGATGGAAGCAAAATATGCTCAGCTCAAAGATGAGCATCGATTAGATGGAAGCAAAATGTGCTCAGCTCGAAGATGAGCAACGTTTAGATGGAAGCAAAATGTGTTCGGCTCAAAGATGAGCAATGTTTAGATAGAAGCAAAATGTGTTCGGCTCAAAGATGAGCAACGTTTAGATAGAAGCAAAATGTGTTCGGCTTAAAGATGAACAACTATTTTCTTGAACCAAAAAACAAGTCCCATCTCCAAAATACTTCATAATTCGCCCAATTTACCTCGACTCATCCCAATTTAACTCCATTTTCACCCATCTCTAAGACTACAATCAGACTAATCCTATCTCAGTACTTAGTCAATTTTCAATTCTACTCACCCGCAGCCCAACTAATAGCAGTAAGACGGCAAAAAAAAGGGGGGGTCCTCAACTGCGATGGGGTGGTGTTGTGAAAACCTCACAACAAGGGGCTACATCCCAAAACTTGGTTGACCCTTCCTTGTATTGATTCTCCTTACGTGACAAAAGACAAAAGTTGGTATAAATGTAAACCAAGTCCTCAGCTTTCTTTGAGCCTAACCGGTTGTGCCTCACTGAATGGATATAGGAGTATGTACTCCAATTCCGTTTAACAACAGAAGAACTTGCAACCTGGATAGTGTTCACAAAATTAAACATACAAATGAAAAACAAATTAAAGAATGTAAAACACTAAATTGTAGAATACAAGTGGTAAACAAAAAACAAAAAAAAACTTTCTTGTGAGAGGATCTTGATTGCAAGAGCTTGTAGATGCTTGTATGGTTGACCATACATGTACCACCATGTGATAGCTCCCATTTTATGTTGGTCCTTTATTGCAAATGGAGACATTTTTAAACCTGAAGCAAATAAGCCAAATTCTAGCCTCATTGTTTCATGTTTTTCATCATTTGGGAAGAGTCTTGTAAAAGTTTTGTATCACCCATTAGCAACTTCTTCATCCACATATGGTGCAACTCTATTTGGCATATCAAGTACTTTCTCACTATAGTACCTCGAAGATAAGGCATATGCAATGGGGTAGTCATCTTCTCCCAACGATGATGAATGATTACATCCACCTTATTGTGTAAGGCTTCACATCCTGTGGGGTCATTCTCATGTTGTTGTATGGAAACTCTTACCTTCTCAATCATGGTGTCCATGCCATCATACACATCCCCCAAACAAGGTGCATCTGTATTGGCAAAGCGGAGCATAGTCATGATAGGCTTGGTGAAATCCAATACAAATTGCACATGAGCCCACCAATTGTCATCCAAGACCAAAGCCTTGACCTTTTGGGCTCTTTCTGAATTTGAAGCTTTCCATATACCCCACTGGTTAGAAATAACCATTTGGCTTGATGCTGCTTGCACCTTGACAAGTCGTCTCATAACAATAGTATGAGATGCAAAATGGGACTTAGCAACCTAAGTTAATAATATGTCAATAAATATTAAGCAAAGACAAAGTTATATACAATTTGATAATTGAACATGAACATAAGTTTTATTCAAATTAAATAAATAAATGAAATTTACTAATTACAATTTACCTTCAGCAGCTCCAATTTGGAGAATGATCTAAATATGGATTGTGACATGTGGTGGCTCGTCACAAACATTTGTATCTCTTCCCCCTCTTGGTAAATTTACTTCACGCAATCTATTTGAGTGCCAATTGTTGCATGATTAAGTTAAAGGAGTGTATAGTGCATGGTGTCTAAAAAATATGGTCATAGTGATCCTCAATCAAAGCACCTGCACCCCTACAATTTTTGGCATTGTTTGTAACCACCTGGGCCACATTCTCACTACCCACCATCTCTATGGTCTCAATGAGAATTCTAGAAATGAATTGTGAATCCTTCACCTGCCCTTCACAATCAACAACCCTCAAAAACATTGCCCCTTTGGGGGATATTGCAATCACATTAATTAATGGTCGTTTTTTTGTATCTTTCCATCCATCAGACACAATAGTTATACCCGAAGTTTTCCAAGAATTTTTAATTGGTTGAAGAGCTCTCTCTATAGAAGTCCTCTCTTTTACGGGACTTATGTAATCAGCTGGTGCTTTATTGATGGCTTGCACCATTTCCTTCCAATATGGTGATCTTACCAAGTTGAAAGGAAGACCATTGGTATAGAGGCAACGTGCAATGGCTTCATTAGCAAGCTCTCTTGTTTGCATTTTAAATGCGGTGTCCAATGAGCCTCTTTTGCGGGCGGTAATTTCTACTTCTTCCTCTTCCTCTCCTGGTACAGGTACTTGCAAGAGTGGATGTTTGGAGGATATAGTTGGTTCAGTGGGTAATTGCATTTTGTTCTTTCCGGATGGAGGTTGATAAAAACTTTTTTTTGATCTTTTAACCAAATTATCAACAGCTTCTTGTTCTTTTACAAATGAAGCTATTTGTGCATTAGACATCTCCTTCCCACTTGTGCCTTTGTACATTGCTAATCCTTTACCAGCAGGGCCCATAAAATTAAGTTTGACCCGAGAATATGAGCTATTGAATGGTTTGCCTTTGTTACTTTGACAATAATTACACTTTCAAAGATATGAACCACCTCCTGAAACCTATGATACTCTTGTGGTATGTCTCCATAAAAGAGGTCCTACATCAATTTTGAAATTATTGGCTCCTTGCCCTCCCACTGAACTTTGACTACCAGTGGTGGCCATTCTTTCAAAATACAATCTAATTTCTTGGTATAATAAGAAATTAAATAAATTTAATTTAGAAAAAAACTATGAACATAAGTGCAAAAAAATGATACAAAACTACTAAAATAGATAGCTAAAGAAAAAACTTAAAAAATTTCTTCACAAGCTTGAAAAAATTTAAAAATTCATCAAAATCTCAAAAAAATTCATTAAAGGACTCGAGAATGGGATCAAATGCTTACCTTAGATGCTTAAAACTCCTTTGTGGAAGCTATCTCTTGCCCTACAAACGATCCTCTTCGAAAATAATCACCTTGCCTTCAAAATGCCAAAATGGAGACCAAATGAGAAGAGAGTCTAGCTACAAATAAAATGAGATAAATAATGGTTGAATGGCCTCTTTTAGGGTTTAGGAGGAAAAATAGATTAAAAAATGGTTATTAGCACATGTTTTTTTTAAAAGTTAAGTGGCAAAAAAGTGAAAAAGGGCATTTTTCTGGGTGTATGCCCATGGAGGCATCTGGAAGTGCCTGTATGCCCCGTGGGTGCCTCTCGGAAGCCACCACAGGCATTCTAATGTGAGTGGATGCCTGTGGTGGCTTCCGGGTGGCATCCGCCTCCACAGGCATCCGCTTCCGTATCCAGCATGGTTGTGTACGCATCGGCTACTTAGTTCAAAAATAACCTAAGACTTGTTACATATTTTATTTAAGAATGTAATAACCACCCTAGATTTTTTTGAAATCACATCTTGAAAGTGAGATTGCAATGCAATTTCCTTTTCACTTTTGGATCCCTTAGTTCCCATGATGGGAGAGGTGAGAGCATACAGTGAAAAGATCTACATATCAAATTAAATTGCATTAGCTGAAAGTAAAGCACTAGGGGTGAAGCCAGCCAATACCATTTATTTAGTTGAGTGCATATTCAATACTGGATAGTGGAGTGCATATTCAATACTGGAAACGAAAATAAGCTCTTTTGCAGTTCCACTTGATCAGTGTTCAGTCTACACAAATCCTCCACTTATTCAGTGGGAAAATGAAGGGAACTTCCACTTATGCAGCGGGAAAGCAAATGGGCACTTCCATTTATTCAGTGGTAGAGCTTAATATAAATTAACCACTTGTTCATTGGGGTAAGTACATTAGCAATAAGAAAAAGATCAAACCCACTAGCGATACTACCATCTAGTGTTTACAATATAAATGCATAGAAATGGCAATGTTCGGTGGTATAACCATCTGAATTATTACAAAGTTAATTCATATGCATTATAAATACCATACATGGATTATAATTGTTGATATAGACTGATACTAGATGGTGATCATAAAATATATTATTGTGGTATGCCAAAATTGAGTCAAATGACAAGAAATTGTAATGCCCCCCTTTTGAGATATTCTTTAAAATAATAGAATTCACTGAAGAGATAATAGTTTGTTCAAGGATTGCAATCAATATAAATATATTCATGTCAATACATCGTTGAACAATACCCAAGTTGATGAAATCGTGAATTCCCAGTAATTGCTTGCAAATCTTCTAAGCTAAAAAACCCTGTCCCTTACTCAACAGTGATGAAATCAAGGACCCCGTCCCTAGTTTGTTAAAGGTAGGAAAAAGACCTTGTCCCACCAAACCCTAGCTCACCTCGTGAGCTCAGATCCTGTCCAATGACAATGCCAAGGACCCCGTCCCTAGGTAGCCAAAGGGTAAGAAAAGACCCCATCCGTTTAAAGCTTAGCCCACCCCGTGGGCTCAGACCCCTTTCAGTTCACAAGTACTAACTAGAATTCAAAATTGATGACTTATTATTTTTTTGTTTTTGTTTTGTAATGGGCATATTGCTGAAACAAGAATGAAAAACAAATATGTTACCTCCTATAAGATTAGTGTAGAGATATTCCATTATTCAGATTTATAACCAGCATAGTTTGAGCCTGATGGGTATATGGTAGAGGAATTTGATCCCCACCCCCTTCATGAAGATCTCTGTATGTATCAATTCAAACCTCTACAAATGATAGAAATACATATTAAATTGATCTACAGGATTCTCCAAATGAGTTCTTCCAATGTAACTTCTTATTTCTTCTGTTAGCATTTGATGATTCAATTAGTGGTCATGTTCTATAGAGTTGATTTGCCTCTACGAAATACAAGCTGAGGGTAATAAACCTCTGCTATCTGCCGATGATTCTTGGCCTAGTGGCTTTTATTCTTACAAACAGATAGGATCCACACCATAGGATACACATAATACACCTTAAAGAAATTAGCATTTATATAACTATAAAATATATACATTCTGATGCTATTACCATCCGACTATAAACCAGAGTCTTGCAGACTCCAAAAGGGTAGATATATCCAGAATCGCATACTAAACACTACAGTATCAGCTGCTACAAAGTTGGGCCACATATGACCTACAAGGAAAATTACATTAGTTTCCTTACCCCAAAAACTTAAACCCGCATACAATATTCTATTATATAGACTAATACATGACAAAGTAATGGACAAACCTTTATCTTGCTACCCTAGGTTGCGGTTCTTTTTTCCTTTTCAGCTAGGGCATGCCTCCATCATTCTTTGCTTGAATGATCCTACACCAAAAGAAGCTGCATTAGTGCCTGAGACATTCTTGGAGAAACTAACTTCATGGATTTCTTCCTCATCACTCATATCAACCCTGTCTTCCACCATGAAATTCTCCAGCCAATTTCCACCTTCAGCTTGTTTAACATGCATAATCCTCATGCAGAACTCCGCATTCCTCTTTATACTCGGTTTTCTTGCGATAAAACAAGAACGATCTTCAATGGTGAGGATAGGGTATATTGGGACAGGATACCCCTATGTTGTAGTGCCTGTGCTTGGGGATCATCAAATTGCTATCTATATTGACCAATACTACCTCCAAATCCTCCAGAAGGCTTTTGATGAACATCCTTCTACAGAGTTCCCCAATTACCATCTTATCCCTATCTACTTGCAAGGCTGTAGCTATGAACATTGCCACAATGTCTATGCTGATCTTGTGGCGATCCTCCATAAACGAGAATTCATTTCCTATAATTTTCATCACTTCCCTAATTACTAGACTATGGGTAGATTTCAAATTTTTCTTCAGTCTCTCTGGTTTTACCTCTGCCAAAAAGGCCATCTGCCTTTTCTTAGTTCACATACGAACGAGGGTGTCCATTTACCCAAGAAACCCAAAGCTAAAACCTACAAGCAACTACTATGGTCTGGCATCTGCAAATGCAACTCAGTCTTGAATTTAAGACGGTTGCTGATTCTAGAATGTTCACCTCCAGGTTAAATTAGAGTTAAACTGATTAGCTGGCTTCGTCTCACTAGTTTGTATAGATCATATAGGATGGGTTAGCCATCTCATGATGATAGGAAGTAGTGGTGGCCCCTAACAAATCTCCTCATCCTTTCCGGAAATGATTTCTAACTTTTATGGTTTAGGAATCGAACTTGGATACCTTGAGACACATAGAGTCTGTAAAATTAAATGGATCCACTCACGTAGCTACCAGAATCGTACTGAATCACTGAATATTATATTTGAATCACAATTGTAACCAAACAATGCAATTTTTAAATCCAATGTTAATTTATTTTGAATAAGAGGAAAACCTGTTTGTTTCAATCCTTCCAATACCAGTCACGGCTAATGTAGGAGGGAAGAGGCGGCTTCAAGTATTGTCTGCAGCTGTACAGAGACTGGCCGCAACTCTCTAGATGGGTGCCGTTTGCAACTTGCTCACCCTTAGCACAATTCGTAGCAATTCAATCACTTCCCTTTAATGCCGTGAACCCTTCTTACAATACGAATTCCCACAGCAATGTTGAATCCAAATTTCTTCACACAATTTGCAGGCATGTGCCAATTCAAAGTGCAGCGCATGAGAATGAACCTCCAATTCTTCGGCCAGATAAACCCTCGATTTTAAGAGAACTTCAACCAAATTTGTAAATATTCAAAGATGTCCATGAAGAGTTTCAAAAGCCTCATATAATGCAAACTAGCTTCTTCAAGAAGCCACGAAAATTCCAGCTTCAAAGGGAAGCTCTTCAGAACTAAACTCTCATGCTCCCTTTTAAAAGTTTGGATATTCAAAATAAATCTTTCAAATATATTCTTTTCTCCCTTTCTCATAAAGTCCAAACATAAGTCAAATATAAAACCATTAATAATTTAATGATTTGACTTTAATATATGCCCGCACATGATAATTAATTAAGATAACTCAATTAATTAATTATATCCACTTCAAGCCAAATCCAGACGAACTTCACTGACAGATCAAATGCTTGGACACCCTGCCAAAAATGGCATTTGACAGAAGGACTTAATATAAATAGTAAGTTTCACGGCCAGAGACCCTCAAACCTGTTAATGTTTTGGGTAGCTACAGTAGAATTCATTATTACCTGTGAAAGTTTTGCTTTTGGTCCTATTTTATTTGTATGGATTTTATTATACCTTTCTTCTATTGAGCTTTATGGAGTTTGAAAAGGTATTGCATATTCCATATGTTGTTGTGCCTTGCGTATGCTGACTTGGCTTCATCCAAGTGTCAATGGTTGTGCCGACAGTTTATTCTGATGCTTATATTCAACAGAAGTGCTCAGTTCATTTACTGAAGACTTCGGTTCTCTCATTAAAGATGCATGTTGATTCTCATAATTGTCGACATTTGGTATTCTATGCGAGACTCTTCGTTTTTGGGGTCTCTTCGTATTTTGCGGTGGAGTGATGTCTTGTTATGATTTACCGCTAGGACTATGCGCACACTGTTGGTGATTAGTAACCGCTGTCACTTGGTCTTTCGCAAGACTCGCGACAATTACATAGTGATGTGTGATTGGTTCTAGAGATAGAGATTCCAAGAAAATACATACACGGCATTTTCATTTTGCGTGAGACAGTATTATCGGGTATTCCTGCAGGGTGTATTTGGCTGAAGCTATATTGCTGTTGTATATGCGAATGCATGTGCTTACTTGCTAAGCGTATTAGCAGAAGTGTGAGATCACTGTTGTGCATGCGATCTGTGTATGATCGACTTCATTATTCTGTAAAGTCTGTTCAGTATCTGTGAGATTGTAGTGTCTATTGTGTATTCTGTTATCCATAGACAAAGTGCTCAATCCCAAAAGAGAAATAAGGCTTTTGATTGACTGATAAGTTTTTCAATCATAAGCGAGAAATTATTGTAGTTGTTTTGAGAACTCAATAAAAGATCATCTTTTGTGGGCTGGGTTGTTTCCCTCGAGTAGGAGGGTTTTTCCCAGGATAATTATTATGTCATCTGTTTTGTAATTCTGATTATTGCATTCTTATATTCTGGTTCGAAATCTTAACATGGTATTAGAGCCAGGCTGTAGTAATGATCTAGAACCAGGATAGGATGTTTGGGTTCTTCAAGTTTTGTGACGTTTAATGGCTGTCATTATTGTTGGCATATGCTGAAGTTCATGGTAGCTGCGAGAGAGCTTATACATCTAATATACTTGTCATAAGAATGTTTGAGAGTCTTCTATGTTGCTGGACTATTATATTTAACCTCTGGAATATTATTCTGCTGCTGGTTATTCTTCTAGTTCATAGACTGCATATTTGAGAGACCCTCCGTATGGATGAAGAGTCATTGGAAAAATATGATTGTGCGTAGCTGTGGGTTTCATCTTGCACGGTTTATGGTATTCCAAGAATTTACATATTGGAACTGTCACCTCATGAAGAGTCTTCAGCAGACAGATAAACATATACAGCTCGACATCAAACAGTCTTTTTGCATTGCTTTTGAGTCTCCATGGCTGTTGAAGACTTTGATGTGGCTATTGAAGACATTGACGGGCTGTTAAAGGCTATGAAACATCACCAGTTGGTAGCTGAGTAGGGGATTTTGAAGATTGTATTCATTTGTTTTGTAGTCAAAGTTTTCTATATAGCATCTGCAGGGTGTTGTGATCAGCGTACATTATTTTTCAGCGGAAATACTGAACATTTCTTACATGAGTATGAGGATGCTGAGTTCAATTGACTCATTGATAATGTCGGGACAAGATCTCTGACCAGGTTAATTCTAAGGAGAAATCTGAGTTTGAAGTAGTTGGGTTGAGGTTGTCCTTTGTAGTGAAGCAAGTTTCAGCTGTCTTGTTGAAGAATACAATATAATTCCTTCAGTACAATCTGATCAAGAGTTGCAGCTGATGGAATGCATGTTTGCAGATGAATAGTGTTAGAGTGCTCCATTTTATCATCTTAAATTCTCTTATGGGGCAAGCTCAACTAACAAAGGAGTTTTCTGGATGAAAGTTTGTCCTAGAAATTATTGTTGGTTGTGTAGCTGATAGTATGTGAAGGACTGTTCAAGAGGATTATTCGATTACATCACAGGAGCTGTCTTGATTTCCCTGAGTGGGTGCTGATGTGGAAACAAGTTATTTGTTGTTCCTATTCTTAGCATATGTGAAGACTTAAAGCTGCAGGAACATTGTTAAATTGATCATCAATAAAGAGATAAGTGTTCTATGTTGGTATCTTTGAATAATGATTGAGAATATTTCATGCAATAGTCTTGGAAATGGTGAATCATGTATTCTTTTAAGCATTGGTCTGTATATTTCTTCCAAGTGCTTTAACTCTATGAACTAGTATTAATCTCTTTTAAATGGATGCAGGACGTATCAAAGAGAATTGAGGAATGCTTGATGGTGTAATGAATCTTGTATGTGCTTGTTGGTGGCCCATAGAGAAGTATGTGCAGATTAGTGCAGATGCTATGGAGGAAATGCAGGAGGGACTGTTTTGGTTTAAGGACATTGGGCAGCATGTAGTAGGGGAATTCTCAATGGCTATTGCTCAGGCTCATAATCTTGTGGAGGATCAGTACTCGGTGGGAACTACAGGCCCACCCTTGGTGTCTATAATGGTCATAATAGTTCAGAGGCAGCTTGCTTTATCAATGATAATTTCTATCGTCATTTCTTAAAATTTGCATTGAAGCAACAAGAAATATTAGTTAATCTTACATCAACTGGATCATGCTATTTGATTGGTGTTATCCATGAGAGAACTCTTTATGTGGCCAAACTGGGAGATTCATGTGTTGTTTGAAGTTTAGAAATCTGGTTGCTTCATCTGAGTTGCACAGGTTGCTACAACAGACATATTCATAGTGTTTCAGACTTTAAGGGACTGAATTATCTAATTTCAATAATTTCAAGTTTATTTTTCTGAGGTGTCTTCATTTCATCATGATTGGAGGTTGTATAATGAAGAACCAGATCATCTTGTGATCAGTTTATTCTAAGAGGAGGATATGAGATTTAGAGGGAGCTTGTGTGGTTGAGGAAGAATGTCAAGGCCTTTTTGCAGAGGATCAACAAGCTTGTGTAACAGTGTGACTACTAAATCTCATTGTTGGACAAATATTGGAGTCAATTTCTTGGTATTGTGATTATAAAAGTTTGAGTATGCTGTCCCTATTGAGAGGGAGTCTCAGCTGAGAGGGAGTCTTAGTATTCAGTTCTATCTTGTCATGACATTCAATGTAGATGCCGCCCTAACTGAGAGGGAGCCTTTCTATTCATCACAAGCAACCTTGGACAAGGAGGTAAGAAGGTTGATCTCAGATTTAGAGGGAGTCTGATTTGAGAGGCTAGGAGGTTGATATATGTCCCAGAGAGAGCCTTATCATCATGAAGACTTATTAATGAGTTCTTCTTTGTGGAGAAGTTCGAGGTGCAATCCCTTGGTAATGCATTATTCTCTGGGAGAAGTTTGAGGTGAAAGCCCTTGTTCCACCCTCTGCGAGTAGGCAAGGTGGTAATGCATTTTTCTCTGGGAGAAGTTTGAGGTGAAAGCCCTTGTTCCACCCTCTGCGAGTAGGTAAGGTGGTAATGCATTCTTCTCTGGGAGAAGTTTGAGGTGAAAGCCCTTGTTCCACTCTCTGCGAGTTGGCAAGGTGGTAATGCATTCTTCTCTGGGAGAAGTTTGAGGTGAAAGCCCTCGCTCCACTCTCTGCGAGTAGGTATGGTGGATCCACCCTTTGCGAGTAGGCATGGTAGAAGTCATGTGTGTGACTCCATGACTTTATTGTTTTATACTCTTATGTTTCACCCTCTAGGAGTAGCTATGGTAAATATTGTTATGCTGAGATAACAATTTTATTGTGAAAATTTGTGATGAGATTTCTGTTATTGACATTTTTTGGTTGCAGCTCCTTTGTGCTTGTCAGGTTGAGAGGCATTGTGACTTGATATCTGCAAATGATTTCTCCTTTGCTAAGAGGGAGTGTTAATGTTTTGGATAGCTATAGGAGAATTCATTATTATTTGTGAAGGTTTTGCTATTGGTCCTATTTTATTTGTATGGATTTTATTATACCTTTTTTCTGTCGAGCTTTATGGAGTTTGAAAAGGTATTGCATATTCCATATGTTGTTGTGCCTTGCGTATGCTGACTTGTCTTCATTCAAGTGTCAATGGTTGTGCCGACAGTTTATTCTGATGCTCATATTCAACGGAAGTGCTCAGTTCATTTACTGAAGACATTGGTTCTCTCATTAAAGATGCACATTGATTCTCATAACTGTCGACGTTTGGTATTCTATGCGAGACTTCGTTTTTGGGGTCTCTTCGTATTTTGCGGTGGAGTGATGTCTTGTTATGATTTACTGCCAGGACTATGCGCACATTGTTGGTGATTAGTAACCGCTGTCACTTGGTCTTTCGTAAGACTCTTGACAATTACATAATGATGTGTGATTGGTTCTAGAGATAGAGATTCCAAGAAAATACATACATGGCATTTTCATTTTGCGTGAAACAATATTATCGGGTATTCCTGCAGGGTGTATTTGGCTGAAGCTATATCGTTGTTGTATATGCGATTGCATGTGCTTACTTGCTAAGCGTATTAGCAGAAGTGTGAGATCATTGTTGTGTGTGTGATCTGTATATGATCGACCTCATTATTCTGTAAAGTCTATTCAGTAATTGTGAGATTGTAGTGTCTATTGTGTATTTTGTTATCCATAGACAAAGTGCTCGATCCCAAAAGAGAAATAAGGCTTTTGATTGACTGATAAGTTTTTCAATCATAAGCGAGAAATTATTGTAGTTGTTTTGAGAACTCAATAAAAGATCATCTTTTGTGGGCTGGGTTGTTTCCCTCGAGTAGGAGGGTTTTTCCCAGGATAATTATTGTGTCATCTGTTTGGTAATTCTGATTCTTGCATTCTTATATTTTGGTTCGAAATCTTAACAAAAACAAGCCATTAGCCCACGGGGATCGTAATGATGGGCTAACAAAGGCATGCCTGAAACACTTGCTGGAACGGGGACATCACAGTCCTCCCTCCCCAAGATTGCTTGTCCTCAAGCAATCGCAATCCTGGATGTTGAAGAATATCCTCTGGTTCCCAAGTGGCATCCTCAATAGGTAAACCATGCCATTTCACCAAGAACTCTCTGATGACTTGCCTACGCAAATGCCTCTCTTGGGTATCCAAAATAGCCTCAGGAATCAACTCCAACTTCCCCTCATCATCCAGGGGGTAAAATAAATGATGGGACAACATGCCTGCCTAACGCCTTCTTGAGGTGTGAAACATGAAATACAAGGGTTTTCATCATTTTACTTATGTAAAAAATGGAGACTGAAAGAAAACAAAGAACGTACGTGAGAATTAACAAAACCAGAATCAAGGAATCTCAATGTGGCTACCTTTGTTTCCCTTCAGCAATGCCCTATCATTTACCATTCTTCCCCTTTTAAACTTGTCTTTTATCGACAAAGTGAACTGGCAGTGGCTTCCTGATAAATTTGAATCTGATATCATTTTTTTTTTAGCCACCTATGCTTCTGGAAGACATATTTGAGCAATGAATTCTGATTTTTCTTTCCCCGAACTCTCCACGCAAGCTATAGGCATCAGAGTTTCGATCTTTTCCAGTCACGTCTCCTTCTTACGTCTTATCCATCTTCAAATGCAGCCACATTTTCTTCCTGCATTTCTTCTTGCTCCCACTGCATCCACGTCCGACCTCCACTCCATGTTTGGCTTGAATGAAATATTTTTATTTTCCCTTATGCCTCATTGAATAAGAAGGGGAGTTTTGGGTATGTATATATATCTTTTAAGTCACGAGCTATTTTTATTTATTTTTGTTTGAATAGTCGACTAAGGTAAGTTTAGCCGTGTTTGATAAAATCATATAGTTTATTTAATTTTTACTTATTACTAATTTTATTATTATTTAACTCATTAAAATATTGCAGACTTCTTTGTGATAAGTAAACTTATGGCGAGAAGTTTTGGGCGGTGATAAACTACGTAACTTTATCGTGGATTTATATTACCGAGATTTTGCAAACTTATTGCCATAAAAAATAAACTTATCGCCAAAATATCGGCCGCAATCCGCTAATAGGGACTAACGGCCCAAAAAGCACTCATTTAACATTTTCTTGTTTGCAAATTGCTGTTTGGGAGAGGAAAAAAGGGTTTGAAGTAGAAAAAACATGATTTGCAGCATTTTAGAGCAATTTGTTTGGATTTGAAGAAAATTTTCAAGCAAATTTAGATTCACAAGTTCTCGATATTTTCTCGATAAGTTGTCGATTTATCTCCGATATTTTCCCAATATTTTTTTGCCCTTGACGATAAGTTGTCGATAACTATATTTGAAGTATGATTTAACATATGTTATTTAATTATTAATGATTATGTTTATATTATTTTAATGTTTATTTAATTACTTATAATGTTTATTGATTGTATTTAATAGTTATTATTTGAAAGTCTTGTTTAATTTTTTTTATAATTAATTATTCGTAACATTTTGATGGTTACTTAAAATTAAACACTATAGGATTTGTCTCGAACTAATTCAATAAATATCATCTAAGAGATTTTAAAAAGAAAATTAAATTAAATTAAATGAAGTATAATGATAAAAGGCAACATATCAACTCACTCATCAAGTATTGTTTTATGTTTTTAAATCTAAGAGAATCATAGGCGTTAGCCTATAGAGGGTCGTGACCGATTGGTTGAAAATGAATAGGTGGCACCTCAACATGCTTATCTTCAGAGCTTCATCAATTCCACTTCTCCATCATCATAAAGAAGTCTTTGCATCTCTAGCAATATCTCTTGATACTAAAAATTATCAAACCTTCGATTGATTGTGATGGCCCATATTCCGAAATTGTTTTGTCTTCATGAATCTTCTCCATCCTTTGAAGTTCTTTACCTTGGATTGCTTGAATTTCATCTTGCCTTGATCTTGCAGAACTGATGAGGTCCTTCATGTAGTCAATAATCTCTGTTTACCCGAAGGGGTAACCTAGTGTTGCATAAGCATAATACAGAATGCCAGAGAACATGAATGCTTTATTCATTATTTCAGATTCACAAGTACAAGCCTAGCACGATACAATACAATGCTTGTGTCCATCTCCCGATCCGAGAGGGTATACATTCTATCGAAGGGGCACGACCAAAACGTTGTGTCATAATTGTCCAACCTCTCGGTTACTAACAACCGAGATTAACATAATACTTTATTACATGATAATCCGTACATACAATTATCCCGACAACATCATCCCCCCCCCCAAAAAAAAAACAAGTTGTCTCAGACGACTTACAAAATGGGAATGAAGCAAAATTGAGCACACAACAAATGTACTATTCAGGAGGGGGCGTAGGAAGCGTCCCTGATGAAGATGGTGTTGATGCTGTTGTTCGAGAAGCCACCTGAGCCCGCAACTTGTACACTTGACTTGTCCGCAAGCGCAAATCACGCTCTGCTATCATTTTGAGCTCCATAGCCATCCTTACCATTCCTGTTGCTTCCAGTACTGCTTTGTCCTTGGCATCAACACTCTCTAGAGCATTACCAAGGCGAGTCTCAAGCATAGCCCGCTTAGTCTCTAACTCAGCTCAAAGGGTCTCTAACTCGATCACCATACTACTCTGCTCAACTGCCATATTGCTCCGCTCAACCGCCCAAGACTCTCATTCCTTAACCAAGGTTGCCTCCAATGCTGCAAAACGTGAGGCCACCTCTTCCCGAGCCGCCTTTGCAGCCAACCTTGTAGCCTTATGTACTGAGGAAACATTCTCCTCACGTTTCAGGGTAAAATACCCCTCACAGAATGCCTCCTCCAACTCTCGTAGAAGGGTCTGAATCCTGCTCTCCCCTACTGTCTCTCGGAGAGCCCAATCTTCCAACATGGCGAGGGACTCTTGTGTAGGCCATCCTCTTGACTCAAAAGATTCTACAAAAGCCGTCGGACACCCCACCCGTACAAAGGTCAAGAGGCCCTCCAACTCCTGAGCGACCTCTTCCTAAGCTTGGAGTTCTGCTGAGGCTATGATCCTCTCGGCTCCTGCGGCCACTGCGGCTACATTCGCCAAATACTACTCTAGCACCTTACTTGTGGACTCTCTCGCCGGCGCCTCCCTAGGCTCTCCAACCGGCTCTCGCAGCTCCTCATTACTGGCCTCGTGCTGCTGTCCTTTTCCTTCTATGAGAGCCCGCCTCTCGGGCACATCCTCTATCTCCATCTCCTGCTCTTGTCTATTCAGTGACATCACAGAGTCGAGATCGACTATCTCGGGATGAACTACCATGGCTCGCCGTGGTGACAGGGAGATAGGTGCCACCAATTCTATTGGGGGCATCTTGAACTGATCTAGCCAAGTCAGCACCGAGGCGTCCCTGCTCTCCATCAATAGCTCCCTCGATGGCTCCTCCAGCACCCCTGGCCCCACTCTCACAAAGGCCTCCATCCCTACCACATCTAAAGTAACACGAGACTCACTCTTTGGCGGTGGCTGCTCTAACTCTCCTCTCGGAAGTACAACTCCATCCCCAATCATCCCCTCTGTGGACTGATCCTCTGTCACTGCTTCCCTACTTGATGGTGTCATATCTACTGAGGCTCGCAACTCTCCAAACCGACGTATAGGTACTGAGTCCAACATAGTACCGAAGGCATCACAAAAACTGGATCAGAGGTCTCTGGTGGTGTGAATAGAACCTGCTTTGGTGCAATCCCGAAGGGTGGAGTAGGTATCTCTGTACCAAGTGTGTCTAAGTCCCCTACTGCAACACTCTTACTGTCCTCCGAGTCCTCATTGGTATCCTCTCAGCCGCTATTTGCATTCTCTCCCTCTGACTCCGAGAGGGCCTGGTGCTTCCTATTCGAGCCTGCTTGTGTCCCTCCTGTATCAAGATGGCGCTAGTGGAGGATGGCAGGCTCTCCTGTGGCTATGTCAAATGGCTTTGTCCTTAGCCTGTCCAGTGGAATCTGCTCTCTAGCGGCGTTCAGGAATAAGCTAATGGCGAAGTGAGGCATGTAGAAGGTCCGATGCTGGAGTGTCATAAACTCAAACATCCAATTCGCTAGGATAGACGCCCAGTCGTACACAGTACCATTCCTAAGCCTGTTCATAAAAACGAGGTGTGCTATGGCAATATTGGAAGCCCTACTTGCACCTGTCAGTCTGCTTTTGATGACATCCATGAGGCACCTCCAGTCTCCTAGAGCCACGAAGGACTTCTTGGTGCCGTGATTCTTTGCAAAGGCTCCCGCTACGGACTCAAACTCGCTCTGAGACAAATTCCTTGACACCAGCTTTATGTACTTCTCCTTGTTCTCTCGGGACATTTTTTGAGGCTTCAAGTCTATCTTTTTACCGTGCGCACTAGGTATGCCAAAAACCCTCAAGATCTCGGCTGTAGTAAATTTAACATGTATCTCTGTCCCACAATATTTCAAAGTGCTGCTCCTGCTAAACCTATCAAATTTATCTATCATGCCCCTTAGAGGGCTTTCATATTCTTTGATAGAAAACAAGGGCATTTGGATCGCCCAGTGTACCTGCGCTCTCCGTAACTGCCCTTTGAGAAAATGTGTGTCAAAAGTTTCTTCCCACCATGTCCGACACTTGAAACCATTCAGCCCTTCAAATGTGATATTTTTCCACGTGATCTCATCCTTCTAAGTCTGTGGCTGCAGGCGTGGGCGAATTTTCTTCTTCGTACTATCTATGCTTCCAGCAATGCGGACTCCCAACTGTAAAACCCTTGTGCCTTTACTACTGCTTGCTGGTGTTGAGGCTTGCAATGTTTACCTCCAATCTTTCGGTTGTTGGTGTGACCCCGTTCTGATTTTGGAACCCTCTGGCCGGCAATAACTACTTTTCAAATCCTTCCCGCGCTTTGTTCCTTAGCCGCACAACAAGCTTCTTCTCCTTTTAACTCCTCCAAGTTACTCGTCACGGAGAGGCCATACAGTAAATATGCCTCCAAAAAATCTCACTGTACGAACTACCATACGGTCTTGGTGTTTGCAATTGCTGTCTTGCCCGTACAATATGTACGGCTTCTTCCTGCTCTTGCACTTGCAGCTGCCGTATGGCTCAGATTCGCTCCCTGCGTGTAGACCTTGGGTGCCCACGTCCGTATGCATTTAACCATGTGCTATTCGTACTTGCCGTACAGTACTGTTCCCGAGAGTCAACTTCAATTGTCGTACGGTTGCCGTACGCCTTATACTGTATGGGTTTTTTTTGTCATGCGTTCTCTTGTTGGTTATTTCCGCCGTACGGTGATTGGCTGTACGGTTTTAGATGCAATGTACGACGGAATGCGTCTGGGGTGTTGTTGGCTGCCGTACGGTTTGTTGCCGTACGATGGTTTATATGCCTTGTTCTTGGGCCATACAGTGATAGATTTTCAATTTCGAACCATTGACTGGATCTGGTATCACCTATCCGTCCAACGTCCATAGCTTAATGGCTCCATTATCGCCAACTTCGCGTACCCTATAAGGTCTCAACCATTTAACTTTAAATTTCCCTGGCTTGATTTCATTGCGTCCATTGTACCTCAACATGAGGTTCCCAGGAGTGAATCTTGTCTTTTTCAAGTGTTTGTCATGCCATGCCTTCTGTTGCTGTTGTGCTACCTCAGTTGCCCACTGTGCTGTCAGGTGTCGTTCATCCAATTTGTTGAGATTATGGAGTCTCTCCCTCAAACTCTCCATATCTCCCAACTTATTCTCGATGGCAATCTGGAGACTTGGTACCATGAATTCGGCTGGCACGACGACCTCCTGTCCGTACATTAGCTGGAAGGGTGTGTGTCCTGTGGTAACCTTATACGAGGTACGATACGCCCATAGCACCGACGATAATCGTTCCTCCCAATCTGAACTGGTATGCCATAGCATGTGATTATCTGTTCATATATGAATTTCGTCGTACTCAATGCAGAGTTATCCGAGAGGGCGCGTGCCTCAGCCCATTTTGTGAGGTACTCCGTGGCTACCACAATGTACCTACGCCGCCGTTTCCTACTTGCCTTTAGTGGCCCCACAAAGTCGAGTCCCCACTATTCAAACAATTTCTGCACATTGGATGGGTTCAGGGGCATGAAATCTCTCTTGAGAGGCTTCCTTGTTCTCTGATAGGTATTGCAGCTCACCACCCATTCTCTGGCTCCATGTGTCCTCCTGCCGGACCTTCATGCGCTTCTCGTAGTACCCCTTGGACTTCCTCATCCATGACTCACCAACGAAGGACTTGGTCGGGTCCCATCTTATATAATAGTCCATTAATAAGCTGGAACGTTTTACTTCGTAATACCAGCTTCCTTCTCTCACCTGGCTGCATCTCCCGTGGAAACTGGCCTGATGAGAGGTACTCTCCGATGCTTGTGTACCATGTTGGTAACACGACAATTCTAAGTAAGCGTGCGTCAGGAAAGTCATCATTGACGCCTTCAGGAGGTTCCCCAGACTTAATTCTTGAAAGGTGATCTGCACATACATGACTCTTTCCGGGTCGTACTATAATGTTGAATGTGAATTCCTGTAACAAGAGTAGCCATCCACTCACCCGCCCTTGAATTATTGGCTTGTTCACCAGATACATCAAAGCCTGGTGGTCAACATAAAAGACGAATGGGGTCGCCAACAAATAATGTCGGAACTTCTGTACAACATAGACCATTCCGAGTGCTTCCCTCTCTGTTGTGCTGTAATTTTTCTCGGCTTTGGACAAAAGTTTGCTTGCAAAATAGATTGGGTGGCCCAACCCGTGGTCTCTTGTTTGCGCTAATGTTGCCCCGATAGCAAAATTCGATGTGTCCACATGGACATGGAATTCCTTATCCCAGTTGGAGTATGCCAGGATTGGTGCGGCTACTAATCTTTCTTTCAGCTCTTCAAATGCCTTCTCTTGTTCTGTGGCCCATGTGTATAGTTCTCCCTTCCGTGTCAGGTCGTCTAGTGGGTACGACAATTGGGCAAAATTTTTAATGAATCATCTATAGTATCCAATGTGCCCCAAAAACGACTTGATCCCAATTACGTCCGTTGGGGGCTCCATTTCCAGAATTACTCGTGCCTGGTCTGGGTTTGTTTTCAATCCCGCTTTACATACTATGTGTCCCAGTAGCTTCCCTTGGGGCACCATAAATCTATATTTTTTTGGGTTGAGTGCTAGTCTTGCCCATTGGCACCTCTCCATGCACTCTCTGAGGGCTACCATGTGTGTATCTTGGCCACTGAAAATAGACCAATCATCGAGGAAGGCTTTGAAATTCCCAACAGACATCTTGTGGAAAATTTGCAGGATGATTCTTTGGAATGTCGCCGTGGCGTTATAAAGTCCGAAGGGCATTCGGTTGTATGTGTACATTTTCTTCTACTATGAAAGTTGTTTTCAACTTGTCTTCTTACGCGATGGATATCTGGTTGTACCCCGAGAATCCATCCATGAACGAGTAAATCTCGTGTCCTGCTACTTCCTCCAAAATGTTGTCTGTAAAAGGGATTGGAAAGGGATCTTTGATTGTGATTGCGTTTAAACACCTGAAGTCCACACATTCTTATCTGACTGGTGTCCTTTTGAGTGAGATCACAATAGGTGACACCCACTCGCTCGTCTGTACTCGAAATATGATGCATGCCTCAAGCATCCTCTCGATTTCTTCATTGACACGGGCTGCATAATTTTTATTCATTCTATACGGACGTTTTCGTACGGGTACAACTCCTACCAATGGAATTCGATGAACACACAGTTCTGGCGGTACCCCCTTTAGGTCTTTATAGGTCCAGGCGAACACATCTTTGTACTCTGTGAAGATTTTAAATGCGGCTGCCTTTAGGACGGGATTCCAATCATCACCTATGAAAATGTTCCTTGGGTTGGTCTCGTCTCCCAAATTCATGGTCTTCACTGAAGGCTCTTCATACTTGATCGGTTTCTCTTTATCAAGTCGATGTGCTGGAATTTCTCGGATTTGGAGCTCTCCCTCTTTATACTCTCCGTATTGTGGTGGAAAGGTGGACTTTTCCTCTTCTTCCTCTATCTGTAACATGTTGTAGTGTCTCAATTCATAGTCTTCCATCTGCCAATGGAAAAGCCCATTTAGTGAATCCATGTCGTTGTCTGAGTACCCCTCTATTTCTAAGATTCCTTCCTCGTTTGGTTCCATCCGCTGCTTTCCTTCGTCTATTTCGTCTTCTCCTTCGGACTCAAATGATGACGCCATGTCCTCGCTTACCATCTGTGTCCGTAAGTCGATTATGAATTTCCAACTACCTTTTTCCATTACGAGAGTATTCCTTTTCCAATCGTGGTTTACCCTTGCGTCTACCAACCAACCTCTCCCTAGTATAGCGTCGTAGCCCTTCTTCTTTAATGGTATTACTACAAAGTCGAGAACAAAGGGTTGTGTGCCGATTGTGACCCGCTGTGCCATGAGAGTCCCGATGGGTTTAATACCATGTTGGTCGACGCCAACTAGTTGGAACGTGGGTGGCCATAACGTGGGCTGTCCCAGTCATCGCCATGTTTCCTCCGGGAGCACGTTGACACCGGAACCTTCGTCCACAATGGTGTCTATCAAAATGGATCCGAGGATGCCCATTTCTACCTCCGCGGGGTGCCTTCCTGTGTTCACCGCGAGTAACATGGGGTCCTCTGCTGTTCCGAGAGTGCCCTCCTTCCTGAGAGGGTTTTCTCCATGGGTTCCGTCTGGCTCACTTGATGCCTTCAGCGATGATGTCACACCTAATAAAGTTGTTCTCAATTGTGGTATAGCTATAAGGTCTTTTAATTTGATGGGAATTTCTGCTTGCAACACCTGCCGTATGATGTTCTATTCCGTCAGACCCCTCAGAGAGGTACTGGCGATGTCATTTGTTTCTCTTCTCTCGGCCATCATTTCCTTCTCGATGTCAGCCTTCGCTTCTTGCATTCTCCTTGTCTCAACTTCAGCATTGGGGTAGGTTACTTTTTTCGCTTGTGCCTGAGTGACGACCAGGATTTCCTTCGCATTGCCTTCAATGTTCAGGAGATTCACTCCTGGCTTAGGACACTTTGCGTCATCGTGGTCTCTCGGACCACACCATCTACATAGGAACTGCGGTACTTCTCCCTTTGTGCAGTCTCTTGCAAAGTGCCCCCATTGATTGCAATTATGGCACTGTATCATTGGTCGTTCGCTCGTATCGTATTGGAGGCGGCTATGGCCCCCGTTGTTATTGTTGTTCCCCCCTCTTCCACCATGCCGGTTGTTCCTGAAACCGCCGGATGATGTTGCGTTGGCATTTGTGTTTGTGGCTCCTGAAGCTTAGGAGGATGCTTCCTGTGTCATTAATATCTGTTGAGGCCCTTTGGTCCTCATATTGTACGGACATTCCTTGGTGGAATGGCCAACAATTTGGCAGATATCGCAAAATTGTTTTTTCGGGCAGGATCCCTTTGTGTGACCTTCTTCCCTGTAGTCTGTGCACCACAAGTCCCCTTCGTCGCCTCTCGGGGTGTTCTTCATCGTCTTAAACTCCATCATCCGAAACATGTCTTTCTGGAGGGCTTCTATTTTCTTGCCCGATTCTTCACTGCTTGCCTCCCCATCATAATCACATCCCCTTCTGATGATTTATTCTTCTTTTTCTTTGCAGTTTTATTTTCGCTCTCGAGGTCCATTGCTCGATTGTATGCATCGATGTATGATGGTGGAGGTACTATCTTCATTTTTCTCCTAAGAGCCGGCTTGAGGCCCTCGATTCGTCTGGTGGTGGGCTTTCCATTTTTCCCACAAGTTCCTTGAGTCTCTGTGCGTATCCACGGACTGTCTCTTCCTTTGTCTGCTTTGTGCTGTAGATTTCAGCTACTATTTCGTTGTCATCTCGGAGTAGTCGGAATTCCTCTTGAAATTCTTTCTTTAGATCTTTCCATACGGTTACCTTCGTTGGATCAATGTTTGAATACCAATCAATGGCCACGCCTCTGAGGGTAGCCAGGAATTGCTTCACCCAGTCATTTTGATCTGTAACCCCGTTGGTTGTCCATATTGTCTCACACGTCTTGCAGTGTTGTTCAGGGTCTTCTTTCCCGTTGCCCAAGAATTTGGGTAGCTTTTGTTTTTGTCCTGCCATGATTGCTGGCGTAGGTGCTGGTTGTGTTGGTGGTACGTTCGGCTGGTTAGGTACCACGGGTTGTATCACTACTGCCGGTTGTGTCGGTATGGTGGATGGCATTCCGTTACTCAAGGTGTTTTGTGTCTCTTCACTTGGTGTCTCCGACCCAGTAGGAGTGTCTGAGCCTGGCAGGCTGCCTTGATCACTATGCCCCTCGGTCACTTCAGTACTTGTGGCGGCACTCGTATCCTTTGCTTCTCTGCCCTCGGCCTCTTCTCTCTCCCTTCTTTGGGCCTCCCTTGCCTCCGTACGTGGAGTTAAGGTTAAGTTTACTAGTAAGTTTCTGGTCTCTTCGATGGAATTCTCCCAATTTCCCTCTCCGACGACATCACCGTCAACCTCCTCTGATGGTCCTTCGACGATTCTTCAGGGTCTTTGCCTTCTCTCGGCCTGTTGCTGCAATAGCACGTTTCTTCTAACAATCTTCCCTTCTACTTCCTTCTTCTTATTCCTATTTTTATTTAACTGATTTGGCATAAATATTTTATTTATATCTCCACAAGAAACATCAGCACATGATAAATTAAAAGAACACTTTTAAAAAATAAAAATTTATTCAGACTTTTTCCATGCTACATATGTTCACGACATATTCATGACAATGTGTTCTTTATTTATTCTCCTTCTCCGGTCTTATTTCATATTTCCCTTCCGGCGGGATTCATCGCGGTCTTCTTCTTCTCTCTGGCGGTAGTACTCGCTCAGGATTTCTTGCCGCCTAGCCTCTCGGTGTACTTCCTCACGTCGATTTTGAAGGGCCAGGAATGTTTGCGCCAACAACCCTGGGAGGTGAGACAGTAGATAGTTCAATGCACGATTGACACGCAGGGCATCCCACACGGCGCCTTTTGGTACTTCCTCTTGCTCCGCTTCCCTTCGGACGTGTGTCTCGACAGACGCCTGTGGTAGTGCAGTGAAGTAGTTGGTTAATGCCCGTTCTCCTTCGAAGAGTTCCTTGTTCTAGCTCTCCTCGTCTTGATTGCTCTCTATTGGCTGACCCATTGTTTCCCTTCTGCCATTCACGTTGTGTTACTCTCGCCCACAATTCTTTAAAGGCAATGGTGCCCAAATGTAGGCTTGCTCACCTTCCGACAACAATCTCCTCCATTTGTAGGCTTGCTCACCTTCCTTATGCAACTTGCTCTTTGAATTCCCTCTTGAAGTGTGAACTTGAATTTGGATTTGCATCCTCATTTGGATTTTCGATCTTGAACATCATCCTACTTGTCCTCTTGATGGCTGAGAACTTGTCGATGCTAGAAGTTTCCATGTTATCCTTGGCATTGTAGCCCTTCCTTGTCCTCGCCTTGTTTGAAATCTTGAAGTGAAAGCCACCTTTTGCTTGAACCTCTCTTTGATGTTGCCATCCCGTCCTCGAGCATCCCCATCCTCCATTTCACCTAGGAAAACAAGAAGGGACTTGCATTAAATTCATGATAATGAATGTAACCAAAATCAAAATAATTTAAACACTTCTTATTTCAAAGTTCCGATTATTCATTTGCTTCACAAACATCCAACAAGTTTCTTTGATCTCACAACTTTATCATTAGAAATTTATTCTCGAGCCAACCTGATCGAAATGTTTAGAGTTCTGAGTTTTAGCAACTTAAATTCTGTGGGAATTTGCCTCTCCTATGGTTGCAATTGAGGATTCATAAGGGCCTCTGCAAGTTTTAAATCTCTATTTTTTTCACGTTCAGACCTAGAGTTGAATTAGATCAGCCTTGGCTTGATGAAAGTCGCTTCAACTATGCTTGAAATCTGCCCCGTTTTGAGTAGTTTTATGAGCTATTGCAAACTATATCACTATATCGCTTCAATTTATTCTGCTCTAACACATATTCAATCATCCTCTCACGTATTCATGTTTTTCTTTGTGTTTTCAGCAGTCTGTTGGTCAACATGCCAATGTTGGTTAAAGCTAGTTTCTCAAAACCACGTGGTATTTCAACAGTGCCAAGCATTTCTTCTGGTGAGCCCATCCTTTTTCCAGGTAGTTGCTCTTTCTTTAGCATTAGTTCTATCTGATCTATAAATTTTATGATGTGGTCCAGATGTGGATGATTGTGAATTGAAAAAATATCTCATTCATCAGGACAACCTAGCCGAATTTTTGCTGATCACAAATTTTACAAGGGCAAAGGTGCACTTTGTTTGCAGCCAATAGCACCAGAGTTCTGTCCATTGAATGCAGAAGGAAATGTGGGTTGTTTCAAACAGATTTCAGCATGTTTTTATAATTTAATATTTATAACAGCTATCATCTTGCTTTAAAGTTTTTAATTTTCACTTGATAGAGTTATTTACAATGTTTCGGGTTTAGATTGTGTCTGATTTTTTGAATCAGTGTTTTGGATCACAATCTGTGATCCATCATCAGGACAATAGACAGCGCAATCAGACACAATCTAAACCAGAAACATTATAAATAACTATTATGGATTGTGGAAAACTACTATTCTTAATTGATAGAGTTCTTCTTTGGGTTTTGTTATTGATGCACTATAAAGCCCGGGGCAATTAAAATCTCAAGAGCAGGTGTTGTTCTTCTTCAATTTGCTCATTCGGTTGGAGAACGAAAATATGATTGGAAGAATAAGCAGGTAAAATCCCTTGTGTTTTTTTTAGTTTGATTAATTTTCCTGTTTTTATGTAGAGTACCCTGAATCTCACTTCTTCCTTTTAACACAGTTGTATATTCTGGAGCAAAATACTTGTCCTTTGTTCTAATCCATACCTATATCTAATTTAATTAGTTTTAGGATTTTTACATCAGAGTTAAAGAACATTTGGACCCTCTGATTTGGCATTTTCATGATTGGTCCTGATTTTATTGTTTTTTGTTACAAGATATTCTTGAAACATGTTATACTGCAGGTACAGGGTAAAGGCTTTTTCTTTAGTTATTGACATGGCAATCTTTGCATATATGATCTTGCTGTCCTGCAGAATTTTGCTTTATCAGTGACTGAGCTTGGATGCTTAATTAGTCTGACTCCAAATGAGTCATGCGAATTTTTCCATGACCCTTTGAAGGGCAAAAGGTAAAGAAATTCCAATAAGATCTGTGGATTGTGTCTTGACATTTGGAATCAAAAGATTCTCTGCCATATGAACTCTTTTTACAGAAATAAATATTAATCAGATTGATGGATCCTGTCTTGACATTTGGAGTCAAAAGATTTTATACCATTTGAACTGGTAATCCGTAATACAGAAATAATTACTAGCTTCCAAATCGTTCTCTCTCAATTTGCTTCCTTCAACTCATTAGTTTGTCATGTTGGATAGCAGTTTCACATGAATAAATTAATCTAGTTTAATTCTCATATAACCATGATTGTTCATCTTCAAGGTTATAATTATCATCAGTATTTGTATTTCACAGTGGTTCAGGTAAAATACACAAAGTCCTGCAGCTGACTCCATTTCCAAATGCCTCGGAAGCTCCAGGATATTTCTTTAGATTGAGTAAGTTTTTCTAAATTTTCAACTCTAATGTCTGAAGTAGATATGTGCTTTTGGTTTTGAACTGGGGGGAAATGGAGTGATTGGTATCATTTTTAATTGAAAGGATGTTCACATGCTTAGTTGGTCTTACCAATGTTCAGGTTTCAAAGTAAGTTTGGCATATGGTAGGTCCTACCTATGCCTAGTGAGTTCTTTCTTATAACCTACCTTGTAGAGTAAAATGAAAAATTCAATGTATTTAATCTGCGTATAGTTAAAAATTGAGCGCTTTTGGACATTCACTTTGAAAGCTCATTTCTTTTATCTATGATACCAGATCCACTTGCAGTCTGGTTGGATCTGAGTGTGGTTCAAACTGGATTCGTGATTAGGTTCATTTCACCTATGAGTATGGGTAGGATGTAGTAGAATGGGGTTGGGCTCTCTTGGGAAGAACATGGGCAAGCTCATGAAGGATCTAGGGGAACCCTGTCGATCCCAAGGTGAATCCATGAGTTCCTTGTGGTTTTTTGTAAAGAGCCTGCCTGGCTCTTTGCTGAAGATATTATTTATTTCTGAATTTGCTTGCAATGTTTTTTTTAACAATAATTAACTTGTAGAAATTTTTCAGAATTGAGTAATATAGAATAACAATTTATTTCAAACTCCAACACTTCACCGGAAATGATCACATTCATCAAATTTGTTCTAATTTTCAATTGTCATGCAACATAACAATAAACAATGGTAAATGAGCACCTTTTTAGAAAATATAACCAGCTGGAGATGAAACGCACCCCTCTAGGAATGCACGCAGGCTGTCAAGAAGTAAACACAGCCTCCCAAGACAAGTGCGTAGGCTGCCAGGAAGAAACGCAGCCTCTCAATGATGATGCGTAGGCTGCTAAGAAAGACACGCAGGCTGCTGGGAAGAAAAACGCAGCTCCCTTAATCAATTCACAGCCACCAGGTAAATATCGTGGCTTTCAAATGTTGATTGCAGCCACCAGAAGCTACAACAATCTCCCAAACAATTGTATGAGCCTTTGTAGAAAATCGTACCAATATGCAGAATATCTGTGAATCAACTGTAATTGAATAACTCTTCACAATTCGGTATACAACAACACCAAATTGTATTTCCAGAATTAGAATTGAATTTTCAGAATTTCAGTAGCAAAATTCACCATCAACATATGTTGATTCAAAATTCAAATTGCAAAAGTGAGGAATCAGTCCTCAAACCGTAGCCATATTTCTCTACTTCCAATCTTAAAAAAAAACATAAGTTCATGAATGAGGTTCGAATTTTCATAAAGTTGTATATATAATATTTTCCATAGCTCTCAATGACACTTTTCACTTAAAAGCCACTTGCTTTATGGTTGCACATTTGAAATATAATAAAAAGACCTTTTCATTAAAATAACCATATTCTGACACATAAGGTCCTTGTTTTATGAGCTCAGGATTTAAAACTTCTCAACTCGGTTCCAACGAGCTATAACACTAACATGCTCAAAATAGATTCCCAATAAAAATGGCAACCTTAGCCGTTTTAATTAAATCATAATCAAAATCTGACAGCACAAGAGTGATCTTGATGATGAAAGATGATGAATGAACTTGATGGGGTGACTTACTAAAAATAGACGCTCCCTCCAAGATTCTTGGAGTCTAAATTGGAAGCCAAAAATAAAATCTGAAAGTATCATATAACTCCTCTAAATCATCTGAGCTCAGTAGAACCATATGATGACTTACTATAAATAGTAAGTCCCTCAAAACGGGGCCAAAACCCACAACAAGGTCTAATCACCACAATTAGCCTACAAGGACCCAATGATAGGCTAAATCCACTAGCTCCACTGCTCGCTCAAAATTGGGATTTTACAGTCCTCCCTCCTTGAAATTGCTTGTCCCCAAGCAATCTCAGAAAACAAAACACAGAAGTCTACCTGGATCCCAAGGATAGAATGGAGTAATGTCCCTATCATCACCACACTACAACAAAAATAATTCCAACATCAACAGTACCAACTGCAGCATCTGAGAAATTGAACTAAACACTCGAATTGATGATGCTGAGACAGGGACATCACATGAGAGTAACTCAACCGTGAGTAACATACACGGAAGCAACTCAACCGACAAACTGGACTTAACCCCCAGTCTGTGTGCCAACTAAACTATCATGCTAGTCATCAAACAGATGCATTGATGAACTCTGCAACTGGTAGATATCCTGAACATGAGGATTAAAAGTGAAACTAAATGCACTCCTCACTGTGTACACACCTGTAAACTGCTCAGTAAAAACAGACTGGCATCTTGTCAAATCTGTTTGATAACTTGGTGTACTGAAAGAATCACAATCATCATCATCATCCTTACTCATCACCTGAAAGGGATCATCGCTGAACTCAAACAATGGATTGTCATAAGACAGTGACATCCACATCAAATAAAGGATTGTTCACAAAGTGAATAGCTCCTGCCTACTGATCTGAATAAGATATCTGTGAGCTGTGAGAGACATGATGTGTAACTTGCTCTATCTGAATGAAATCATGCCTTTGTAACTCCTCTCTATCTACCGCACAAAAGGACATGGTGCGTAGACTCCCCTCGGCAAGACTAGGTAAAACATACTTCCTGCCTTGGTACTCAAATGCTTACCTATTCTCATCTGTGAGTCCCTATAGAAAAGGATCCTGGTACCCACCACTATCGGATGACAACACTGAGTCCACACCCAAAGTCTGATATAAAAAACTAGAAACACTGCAACACTCAATATCTTCACTCTCAACATCAGAGGTATCCGTAATGCTAGTATCAACATCATCTATCTGAAACCCCTCTGCTATCTCTAGCTGCATACATGATTCAATGTCATCACGCGAATCACCTACATTGTGGCATGAATCTATGTCACCTGACTCATCTGTAACACTCCCATCATGAGTGTCATCATTGGGTAGCTCCATGCTCACATCCTCAATACAGGAAAAGACTGTTGTCCCCTGCACTGACTCCACACTATGACTGCTGTCATAAACATCAGAGATGTCAGAGCTCATGTACTCCTCGTAGTCCTCAAAGATAACACCATCATCTATGGTGTCAGAATCCCTAGTGGTATCTACAACATCCTCCACTCTCACCCTATCCACAACATCAACAACAGACTTAGGATGTTGAAAATCAGTACCACTATCTGTCAACAAGATAGGCACATCCATGTGTCCCTGTAAGAAGCCTCCAACATCATGTGTGCAAATATGACTAATGGCTGTCCTAAGAACATGACCATTTCCACAATGATCAGTGGCTGCTGAAACTCATCATGAAGATTTCTAGATGTCTCACTTGCGAGAACATCCCGTTTCTCTTCCTGCAGTCTTCATGAGGGAGACTTTTTGAAGATGGAAACCATGAAACTAGCTGCCCTGTCAACAGTGGCCGGATCTGCAAGTTTGGCTTTTGGCCTTTCTTGTGTTTGCCTCAATTTCTCCATTTCATTTTCCAAGACACTTGATTGTTTCCTGTAACATGACACACTGCTAGATTGGTTTCCATATTTACCTGGTTTTTTGTATTTATCCATGACTGAAATTAAACCAGAGTGCTGATCACTGACATATCAAATGTGGGAACTCAAGATTTCCAAACCCCACAGGGTGGCAGGAAACATGCTCTGATACCACTGTAAAGAGCCTGCTTGGCTCTTTGCTGAAGATATAATTTATTCCTGAATTTGCTTGCAATGTTTTTTTTTTTTAACAATAATTAATTTATAGAAATTTTCCATAATTAAGTAATATAGAATAACAGTTTATTTCAAACTCCAACACTTCACCGGAAATGATCACATTCATCAAATTTGTTCTAATTTTCAATTGTCATGCAACATAACAATAAACAATGGTAAATGAGCACTTTTTTAGAAAATATAACTAGCTGGATATGAAACGCAGCCCTCTAGGAATGCACACAAGCTGTCAAGAAGTAAACATAGCCTCCCAAGACAAGTGCGTAGGCTGCCAGGAAGAAACGCAACCTCTCAATGATGATGTGCAGGCTGCTAAGAAAGACACGCAGCCTTCCAAGGAAGTCACACAAGCTGCTTATTAGGGAGCTAAAGATTGATCTCTAAAGGTTTTTATTTTGTAATGGTTGCATTACCATTCCTATGTATTTGCAAGTGTCATTGGCTGCAAGGAGGTCATAATTTTTTTGGCAGAGGTAAGTTTTTCATTTTCTTTGTCTCCATGTTTGTTTTGTAAACATGAAACAAACTTTTTGCTTTGGTTTTCTTTCATTTTTATAAAAATGCATCAATATTTTTAAATTTTTGAAAGAGCTAGGTTTATATATATATATATATATATATATATATATATTTAATATTGTGTTTTTAAAATTTATGTGTTTTGAGTGTGGTTTGTAAATTTTTTTGCCATAGGAATTACAATGGTAGATAGTTCTAGGTCCACTAGTGCGGCCTAAATTTAAAATAAATCTGAGTTCTCCATGGAAATATGTTGATATGATACAATTGGTTTCAAGTAGCAAGGGCTATATTTGGATTTTCTATGTGTGATGTTAGATATTCAAGTTTATATTAGAATAATATCTCCATGATATCCTGTTTATTATTATTTTAATGGTCAATATTGTAATTCTTGTAAATATTAGAATGTTTCTAATATTGTTGATATTCTTTCGTTATTAGAATGTTTCTAATAACTAAGATTGTTTCGTAATAGAAACAGTCTTTGTAAACTATAAATGAGTGTTTTGTTTCAAATTTTTACCAAATTACCTGTGTAATATGGTATCGGAGCCAGATTAATTTTTTTTCAAAAATTTATAATTTCTTCATTGAAATTATTTGCTAATTTTTTTTGAATTTACTTTGGTTTTTCTTTTGCATAAATTTGTTTTACGAAACCTGACTAGGGTTTTTGCGTCAAAATTGACTCCATTTTCTGCAACTCACTTGATCATCCATGCATTTTTTTGCGTCCATTTTTGTCACCATTATTTGCTGCTGAACCTGTGCATGGTTAAGACATCCCTTCCTTCTTTTTTCTCAACCCATGGCCATTTCTTTGGCTTTCCTGCCACCTGCAATGCCATATTTCTTACTCGTAAGCCATGATGAGGGTTTCCTTCTCTCCATCAGAAGGGTTTTTTGAGATTTTTGACGGAATTTCTAAATTTTTTTTACGGGCTCTCTGCGATTTTTGATAGCTTTTTTTTTGAGATTTCTGGTTTTTTTTTCTTTGCAACCTCCAATGCGACTTCTTCCACATGTTTTGTCTGCGTTTTTTTGAGATTTTTCGACCTGCCTTTTCTCCTTGTGGGAATCTTCTACATTTTTTACCATTTTTGTGGTCGTTCTTGGTAACCAAGTTCTTTTTGCCACTTAGGGTTTTTTTACAAATCCTCAGTATTTCATCTGTGGTCAGGGTTTTTGATCTCCATTATTTCTTTCAATGTTTCGGCCTTCAAGACAATGGGCTAGGGTTTTCTCTCCACCCTTTGTTTTTTAGTCAGATCTGTTGATGTTTGGTAGCTTCAATCGGATAAACCTACGAGACAATACTATTGTAGATATATAATAAATATATATATATATATATATGTTATATATGAAATATAATTATATATATATTCATTATATATGGGATATAAATTTATATATATCTAAAGTATTATTGTGTTAGAGAAATTAATATAATAAGACTATATAAATACTATATATATATATATATATATATATGTCATTATATTAAGTAAAAGTGTTGATGTTTATAGCATTGGTCAGATAAATAAATGAGACTATTAATTATTATGAGAAATGAATTACTACACATATATTATATATATATATATATATATATAAAGTTAATCTTATAATAATTATTTAGTTAAATTAATAAATAAGATTAATGAATAGACATGTCCCATGAGGGGACATGCCTCTTCTTGTCTTTACAATGTATATATACAAGAGATCGATGCATTTGGAAATCATATACCTTTATGGCAATGCTATTAAATTTGCAACGATCTGGAATTCAACATGGTATCAGAGCCAAGTTGCAAATGAAAAGCTTCAATTAATATTATAATATGTTCCCGAAAATACTTAGCTATAGAGATATTGCTTTTAAATTAGCCATATCGAGCGTTGAAGATAACATTCAAATATTTCATTGATTTTCAAAGATACAATATTGAACCATAAATATTAATAAAAGGTCGATCTAATACTTGAGCGAAATTTGAAGAAATACTTGAGCGAAATTTGTATGCCAGACATTTTGCATGCGAAGTGAGGAAATATTTTAATATCGCTACTTCAGCATGAATAGTGCGACACTCTCCTTTTCCTTGCGGGAGCCTCTGAGTTTGGAGCTCAAAGTTATGAACTTACATTTTTGGGTGTTTATGTTCATTCTTTCTGCACTGGAGTCTAGAAGGCGCAACCCTTCTTGGGAGTTAAGTTCTATAGCATTGGACAGTCCAAACATTAAAAATAGATCTTAACGGAAAAACTCAACATACGAATCCACCAAGTCTATGCATATAGTCCTATTCATGTTGAGCATAATTATCGAAGATAAAACAAAGAATATAACTATGTGATAGGAATGGATCGAGCACGGAATGAAGACCAGACCAGAGCCATTTGATAATTGGGAAGCACGACCAATAGAAGGAACATCTAGAGAATGAAAAACCGTTAATGTTGGGGGAACAAGTTATAATAACCAAAACAATTATGATCAATAACGGTGGCGATCATTATTACTATCAAGTAGCATTGCCTAGTTTCTTATTGTGTCTATGGTCGTTGAATAGTATGTTGGGACTCGTAACTCGGTTTGAGCGTACTTTCTGAGTAGAAGAGTTGACTGGGTAACTATATTAAATACATAGGAAGTATGCGATAGTTTCTACCAGTCGAGGACAAAGAGCCATGTTTGAAGGTTGACATATATACATCTTGTAGTTGCTCAATCATTGTTGAATTGAATGCAAAAGAGTTGAACCAAACACAACCTTATATCCAAATAGAGCTGGAAAATTGAGATGGGCCTACTACGAGTTTCAAACCCACCACATTAGAATACTTGTTCTCATAGGGAATGTGATTAGAGCCAGGCTGCAAATGTAAGAGAGTAGTTTGTTCATGGTGAATGTGTGACTGTCTCAGAAAATACAGTCTCAGTATGGGGACCATATCCCACAAATACATCGTTGGATATTGCTGCATTTTGGATATGTTGGTGATAAACAAATTTAGAAGAATCTCATCGGAGAGATTGGAAAGAAAGTGTCGGGTTCAAAAGTTATGACCGACTGTGTACGGGTCTATGTGAAATCCAGTGAGTGAAGTTGTGTTGCAAACTTTTGTCCACACCTAGTGCAAAGAATAAGGTCAAGTGAATTGTAGCATTGTTTAGTAAGAGGTTGAGGATGATGAATTTGCAAAGTATACACAACGATTTCCATAATGATTAGTTAGACCTTGTAGCAGCTTTCATTAAAGAGACATATTAATTTGTTATGATCGTGGTCAAGCATTAACAAAGAAGCACGTATTCAACGAAGGGTGTCTCTTTCTAGAAAGCAAGCTTTAATTATAGAGTGTCACCCCTCTTGGAGCAATCAAGTCATTTCACAAGAAGAAATAAGCATTGTTCAACGATATACGAGTGGGACTTACATTGTGGGGTGAATAATAACCAATGTTACATTCCCATTTGAACCATCCTTAGTGGGGAGATGACTCAAAGGGGAGATGTCTTTCAAATAATTTGAGAAAGTGTTTTCTAATTTGATTTATATGGACCTTCATTGAAGTAACTTGTGTCAAGGATGTTGATGCGTAGATAAGTATTTATTATCCTTGAGTATTAATTTATCTATTTGTATTTCTATATGTACTATAAGAGCTATTTGCCTTGATCTTTTCTAGGGATGCTTTTGCACGAAAAAGAGGATTGCTATTAGATTCAGAGGGAGTTTGACTCTTCTAAGGCAACTTTGGACGAGGGGCTCAGAAGATTGAAATCAGATTCAGAGGGAGTGTAACAAAGTTAACTTAAGCAGTATTGGATGAAAAGATCAACAGATTGATATCTGCTCAATGAGTTCTTCTCTGTGAGAGAAGTTTGAGGTGAAATCCCTTGTTTCCACCCTCTGCGTTGAGGCATGGTGAATATCATGTTTTAATGGGCCTGCCCCTTGTGTACATCATGAGGAAGTGACGACTTCCAAATGATTATCACTTGTATTTGTTAAAGTTATTGAAAGGTGACGATCTTACAATAACTTGATCTTCTATCATGATAGACATCTTATGATGGTTGAAATAGATCATGATAGATGATATCTTGCATGGTGGACAGAGTTCCTTAAACAGGCCACGATCTTCTGTCATGATAGACATCTTATGATGCCTGAAACAGATCATGATAGATGATACCTTGCATGGTGGATTGAGTTCCTTAAATAGATCATGATCTTCTATTGTGATAGACATCTTATGATGGCTGAAATAGATCATGATAGATGATACCTTGCATGGTGGATTGAGTTCCTTAAATAGGCCATGATCTTCTATTGTGATAGACATCTTATGATGGCTGAAACAGATCATGATAGATGATAGGAATGTTCCTATGGTAAGTGCACATTACCTGTGGACATTTGTTGAGTAATTGGTTGACATCATGAGACTTGATGTTGGTAGGTCATTACTCTGAGCACTTGGTGAATATCATGCAACTTAATATTTTGTAGGCCAATGCTCCCAATATCATGACATGACATCTTTATAAACTTTTGAGTTCTTGGTGGACATCGTGAGACTTGATGTTGGTAGGCTGTTACTCTGAGCACTTGGTGAATATCACACGACTTGATATTTTGTAGGCCAATGCTCCTGATATCATGAGATGATATCTTTATAAACTTTTGAGTACTTGGTGGACATCATGAGACTTGATGTTGGTAGGCCAGTATTCTGAGTACATGGTGAATATCATGTGACTTGATATTTTGTGGCCATTACTACTAAAATCATGAGATGATATCTCTATAAACTTGATATTACATTGAGGTTATATCTAATCATGTGTTTATCCTCCCTAGCTAAGAGGGAGTGTTGATGTTTGGTAGCTTCAGTCGGATAAACCTATGAGACAATACTATTGTAGATATATAATATATATATTATATATGAAATATAATTTATATATATATTCATTATATATGAGATATACATTTATATATATCTAAAGTATTATTGTGTTAGAGAAATTAATATAATAAGACTAGAAATACTATATATATATATATGTCATTATATTAAGTAAAAGAGTATGTGTTAATGAATAGACATGAAGGGACATGTCTATCCATGTCTCATCCACAATATAAATAAGAGAGAGATTGCTGCCTTTGAAAAATACATACAATCAGGAGTGCTATTACATTTGCAGTGACCCTCACAAAATCAACAAGGTCTATAGTTTTTTATTATAAATTCCTAGTGGGTTTTTCGAGAACTTTTGTGGGTTCCTTTTGAAATTTTTTGGGTCTTCCAAATTTTTTGCCTTGGGATCCATACCCGAAAATCTCTTGTTCAGTCTTGAAATTAGTGTCTGTTTTCTACCTTAGTCTTAATCAAAACGTGATTTTCATGTGTTGAACGTACTCTGCCTCAATATTCGTGCTGCCATTCGCTCAACCACCTTTGACCTTAGTTTTCTACAATGGTATCTTTGATGAATATTTTGCTTGAGGGGAGTAAAAAATTCAATGACAGAAACTACGATACCTAGAAGCAGTGTATGATGACGATTTTTGAATATAGATGTCTTGACAAAATTGTTTTGGGCAAAACTAATCGCCTGGAGGAAGAAGGCAAAGAGCAGGATAAATTTGATGAGCAAAATCAAGGTGTTATGCTCATCAAACTTTTGGTCATTGATGATTAGCTACCTCAGGTTCCTTTTGGCAAAACAACTACTGAAATTCAGATGCATCTCAAAGGCTTGCATGTAACCTCTAATAAGAGTCGTGCGTTCTTCTTGAAGAACATGCTTTTCACAATCATGATGGATAAACATGTGTCTTTGCAGGATCATCACAATAAAATCAAGGACGTTCGAGATTAGTGGGAAGCCACTGGACGCAAAATGGAAGAAGACATGGTGGTGATCACCTTGAAGAGTCTACCGTCTTCCTATGAGCACTTTGTTGGAACTCTCAACATTGCTTCCAGTCATTTTGATGTTTCGTTTTCCGATCTTTGCATAATGCTTCTACAACAGGAGCATTGGAAACAACAATTCGACAGTAGTACCAGCTCATCTTCAAGTACACAAGCTTTCTCAGCTAACTTTGTTCATAAGGACACATGCAACTATCAGTTCTCTCAGTCTTCTCATCAGAATCCCTCTACTTAGTCATCAGTAGGTCAAAAGAAAAAAAACATTTAGTGAAACTACTGCCATAAGTTTGGTCATATGAAGTTGGAGTACCAGAAACGCTTAGCTACTCCGACCAAGCAATCAGGTTCACAACCTAAAGCACATGTTGCAAAGCACATTGAGCAGGGTGAGTCTGCCTCGTATGCCTTCATGGCTAAAAGATCTGCAGATCATGTAAAATCTTCTGCCTAGTATATTGATTCAGGTGCATTTTGCCACTTCACTCATCTCACAAAACTATAGTTCCCTACGAGCACGCCCTACAATGCAATGGAGATTTAGGAAGTGGTCAATATGATCCTCCTTTCTTCCTCCATCCCGACAAAGAATCCACTCTCTGGTGCTTGCCCCCAACTATTTGACGGGGCGGCGGAGAATCCACCTCGAATCAATCTCCCCCCCTTTACCCCCTCTATGATAAGTTGTAGGACATAACTATCATTTTTTTGGGGGAGGGGTGTAAGGGCTGTTTCTGACATAACTCGCTGGCTAGATAGTAGGGTGAATCATTTGATAAGGCACCGAAATCGATCATTACGAATCAATCGTTATACTTATAACGCATCAAATCAATCATTCTACTATCTGGTAGTAGAGATTTATTTCTCTATCTCTTTGAGTACGTAAGGCTCGCTACTGGCGCTGCATAGATGAGATAGTTCACAAGGTCTTAATTAGTCGAGCGAGGAGCCCAACTATAGCCCTTCGAGACTGGTTCACAAATTTTTAGCCATTCTCAGATTCAATCCTTTTTGGAGGAGAAGAGTACACCGTTGTTGGAAAAGACAATATATAGATTTAGTTTGGAGGAAGAAAACTGATTTTCCTTGATGTGTTCTATGTTCGTGGAATGGGACTCAACCTTCTCCCAATTAGTCAAATTCTAAGACATTCCCCTCAGCTAGACGTGACCTTCAGCTCTCATGAGTGTAGTATCATTGATCGAGAGACTCAGTCTATTGTTGCCATCGGTGTTGAGGATCATGGTCTTTTTGGACTTGTTGACTCTGGTGATTCTCAGGAGCTTGCTATGGTAACCCAACGCTCCTCTATTAGTACACTCTGGCATTAATAGTATGGGCGCTTAGATGTGCACTATCTTTCTCAGCTTGTTTGAGAAGATCTTTGATAGGCCAACACTGGGGCAAATAATTAAGAACTAATTAATACTTTAAATGAGTTTCAGCTTGGTCTAATCGTGTCAATCCGAGAGCGTAAGCTTGTGAAAGGTGTCCGAGCAGTATGCCATCAAGGGATGCTAGCTATGGGATGAGGGATTATGAATGCAACTACAACACGTGAAGCCAATCTATGAAAAACTAAATAAATCCCAGCGACAGGAACTGTCACTTCCTGGCATCGGGAACATTAGAAACAGAAACAATGATAATAACAAATGTAACAATTTACAAATCTAAAGAACATTAATCTAGAAGAAACAAACAAACATCATGCATAAGAAAACAATATAATACAATAGTTTTCTAAATAGAAATCTGACTTGAATTTCTAAAAATATGACAGGAAGCTCTTTTTAATCCACATATTGATACTAATAATTTCCTGTACGGGTTCAAGAGCAGAAATTCACAATATCAATTAATTCAGGAAAATGAATGAATACTTGATAATCTATTCCACTATCTTGCTTAGTTATAATATTA
The DNA here is from genome assembly GCA_027943335.1 of Chamaecyparis obtusa. Taxonomy (NCBI): domain Eukaryota; kingdom Viridiplantae; phylum Streptophyta; class Pinopsida; order Cupressales; family Cupressaceae; genus Chamaecyparis; species Chamaecyparis obtusa. The sequence continues at coordinate 1,402,561 of BSBK01001724.1, forward strand.
ATCTATCTGCGGAACTATTTATGCAAACTAACTATTGAATTGAAGGAAAACCTTATTCTATTAAAGAACTCAAACAAACCAAACTCAAACTATATATATTTTATCAAACTAATTTAATGGACTGTAAATGTGACAATGAGTAAAGTGAATTAGAACTACCTTAAATAAAATCAAACTAATCAAAATCATACATTTATTAAAATAAATTAGAAGTATCTTGATCAAACAAAATCACACAACTATCATAGTTTTAAAATTACATCAAATAATTATATAGATAAAAAAAACACAAATATTAACAATTAAAATAAATAAATATCACCATGCTTCACCAGGGACTGGGCCCTTGCTCCATAGTTTGCAGGTGAGATGAAAGCCTTTCTACGCTGTTGTCTTGATCATGCAAAATAATATTGTATTCGTCAATAATCTGATACAATTCTTTGTTACAAAATTCTATATGCTTCTCCCCGTGATATTGCCTTTATATAATGAAAGGGCATATAACAAATTCTAAACAATATTCTATTCACGGATATTGTTTTGTAGCATTATTTCTCCAATACTTTTATCCACCAATGATTTATTTTTGTAGCCCTATTTAATAGCATTTTCTCCTATTTTTCCAGCCCTATTTTGTAGCACATGATTCTATTCTCTTGCCACTTCTTTTGGAATTATTTGTGGCTTGTGGGTTGGAATAAAACAAGCCACAAATATAGGAATTTGTTGTGCCATAAAATTAGCCATTCTTTTGGCCTACGTACAACATAATGTTATTAGTTGCAACAACAAATAATTTATACTATTTTATGTCATATGAGTACAAAAATAAATTATTTGTTGTTACAACCAAATAGCTAATATTTAGAAAAACAAATAATTAATGGTTGGAATTATTTGTTGCCAAGTATATTCACCGGATGTAGGAATTTTGTTTTCTCCTTCTCCATAGCACATGTTGTATATTGTTCTCCAAAAATGAAATAGCAATGCTTATTAGTAAATACAACCAATAATTAATTTTCATATTTTATCAAAAAACTATATTAAATACCACTTATATATATCTAATCATATGCAACATAAAATGGTAAAATAATAGGATTTGTAATGGAAATGGAATATAGGAATGGGTGTGAAGGTGCATGAAATATGGTATAAAAATGGAACATAATTGGCTCTCATCAATCTTGTCATTGGCCTGCCGAAGATTTAGACCCAGAACCTTGGAGTTTGCAGAGCATGTCAGATTGGGAAGCAACATCGCACTCCTTTTTTAGATGGCGACTCTTGGAGAGCTTCTAAGGTATTACAATTAGTTCATGCTAATCTTTATGCTCCTATGGCTACTCCTATTACTGGGTCTAGGTATTTTTTACTTTTTGTTTATGATTTCAGTCGTAAAATGTGGGTGTATTTCCTTCGTCACAAATCAGAGGTGTTTGTTTTGTGTCAAAAGTTCAAAGCATTTGTAGAAAGAGTCTAGTCAACATATTGTTACTCTTAGAACTGACAATGGGGGAGAATTTTGTTCCTCTGCCTTCTCCCATTTCTATGAGCAACATGGCATAAAGCGCCAATTAACAACACCTTACATCCCTCAGCAAATTAGTGTAGTTGAACGAAGAAACTACACAATCACTGAAATTGCTCGGTCTATTCTTGAACACTAAAGTGTTCCAAAGAAATTTTGTGTTGAAGCAGTCCACATTGCAATCTATCTTCTCAATCACTTTCCTATGGTGGCTGTCAAGAAACACTCTGGAAGAGGCCTGATCAGGCTGTAAACCCATAATTAGTCATCTCAAAGTTTTTGGCTCCACTGCTTTTGTTTGGATCCCTAATGCTAAATGCACCAAGTTTGATGTACAGAGCCAGAAACTCATGCTAATCGGCTACAGTGATAATCACACAACCTACCAATTGGTTGACATCGAGACTAATTGTCTCATCTTCAGTCGTGATGTGGTCTTTGATGAGGATTGAGGGCCATTTCAGTTCTCTCCTCCAGTTATTCTGAGGATCAGTCTCTCAAAGCTCAAGACTTGGGTGTAAGTCTTCTATTGGGTCCGCCTGATGGGAGGGCTCCAACTGTTCTTGTAACTGCCTCTCCACAAGTTCCTTCTCTTGCAGGATCGCCCAAACATGCAGCTACACCACCTAATTTTCCTCAGGAGTCATCCGATCTTCTGTTTGAGGATGATGATCCTGTTGCACCTCTTGCTTCTGATGTTGGCACTTCTACTCTCCAGCCTAAATGGTGGGCTAAAACGATTGGCGATCTTCATGATGATGAGCTCATCGAGGGTAAAACTGCTCAGAAGAAGAGAAAACCTTTTGATTCTGTAAATTTTGCTCTCATGGCCAACATTCACATTGTGTATGAGCCTCAAACAAACATAGAGGTGAAAGGGATACCTGAGTGGGAAGTAACTATGCAAACTAAGCATCATAGTCTATTGAAAAATAACACTTGGGTTCTGTCAGATCTTCCTTAAGGAAGGAAACCTATTGGATGCAAATGGGTCTACAAAGTCAAATACAAGGCTGATGGTACTTTAGATAAGTACGAGGATGTTGCCAAAGGCTTCTTTCAACGTGAAGGAATTGATTATGAGGAGACCTTTGCTTCGATAACAAAGATGAGCAACATAGCCATGGAAGCTCAGTGTGGCTAGAAGGTCCATCAAATAGATGTCAGGAGTTCCTTCTTGAATGGTGAGTTACAAGAAGAGGTTTACATGACACAACCTCTTGGATTCAAGGTTACCGATAAAGAACACCAGGTACTTAAACTAGTGAAAGCACTCTATGGCCTCAAACATGCTCCTCGGGCATGGTACATAAAACTTGATAAGTACCTCACAAATCAGGGTTTCCAGAGGAATCCTAACTTGAATCATTATGTTAAGACTACTAGCAATAACATCATTCTTCTGGTTATTTATGTTGATGATCTGATCATAACTGATAGTTCGACATCTTTGATTCAATAAATCAAACAGAATTTGTGCTAGTCTTTTGACATGACCGACCTTGGGCTTCTACACTACTGCTTAGGTGTCGAATTTTGGTAGCAATCACATGGCATCTTCTTCTCTCAATCTAAGTACGCATGGGCTCTTGACAAATTTAGAATGCAGGACTGTAAACCTGCATTTGCGCCTATAGAGTTTGGTCTAAAGTTGTGAGCCAAATCTGGTTCTCCTATTGAGAATGAATTTGCATTCAGGCAACTAGTGGGCCGTTTGATCTATCTCACCGCCACTAGACTTGATCTCAACTTTGTAGTAAGTTACATATCTCGCTTCATGATAGCTCCTACTTCAGATCATTGGGCACTCCAAACTTTGGTATCCTATATGGCTGAACCAATGATCCCAGACTCATCGGTTACATAGACTCGGATACGGGAGGCTCTGTTGATGACAAAATGTCCACTTGTGGGTATGTCTTCAGTTTGGAAACATGTGCTATCACTTGAACTAGTAAGAAGTGGCAGGTTGTTTCTCTTTCCTCAACGAAAGCTAAATATCAGGGCACAATCAAAGAAGGTTGTGAGGTAGTTTGACTTCGAAGGATGCTTTTCGACATCTTTATGTCTCAGGAAGGCCCTTTACCCCTCTTCTGTGACAATCAAAGGGTCCTCAATCTTGCCAAAAATCCAATCTTCCACGAGCGAACCGAGCACATTGACATTCATCATCACTTCATTTGTTAGCTGGTTGAAGACGGATCCATAGATTTGTAGTATGTTCATACAGCGGACTGGATTGTTGATATTCTCACCAAGTCCCTACTTCCAGAGAAGTTTGTTAAGTGCAGGGGACTTCTGTTAGTATTTTTTAGATTCTAGCTAGGAATATATCAATCTATAGAGATCTAACAGAACTAAGCACAGGATATGAAAATATAGTAACAAGGAGGGAAAGAAGATACCCGAACAATCAAACTCAAATGCTCCAGTCAAGGTGCCTTCCTTGTTTTGTCAAATCAGTCCATCTAGGACTTGCCTTCAACTATGATTCAATCAGGCTGCAATGGTCTGCATTTTGATATGGCTTGTGATCTGCTTCACATGGATTTGATTGCAGCCCTGAATATGATGCCAGATCTGCAATTAAATTGGAAGATCGAATCTCCTTTGTTTCGTGTCTGCTTATCCTGCATTTAAGAACAGTCCGAATTAGTTCGGATGTTGATGAAGTCTCTAAGCTAGCCTCCTGAGATTTGCTGTACAAGTGCAAAAGAAATTCGCCACTTTGTAGGGCATCATTCTGCCCTAGTTCGCCATCCCTAGGGCAGCAGCTGTTTGCCCTAGGTCTGCTCCAAATTTGCACTTGAGGGAGGGAAGCACATTATGTTTTTGGTGCTTTTCTCCCTTGAATCTGAACACCTTATATATGAGTTGAATTCACCAACAAGGGGGGCCGACTTGGACTTAAGAAATTCTAATTAAGTATCAAAGCCAAGGGGCCGACCTTGGGTCCTTAATAAATTCAATCAACATATATATCGATTTTGATAAACAATGAATAATAAATATAACCAATATTTATTATTATTATTTATCATATCGATTTTCACAAGTAAGGAGATGTTTGTCGTAAAGGCCATAAAACTTAACACTCCCTCCCTGACTTGAGGCAAAGATCAACCCAATGATCTCCCTCTATCATCCTTGATAGAGATGCCAAAAACATAAACAACATGGATTCCATATGCAATAGAATCATAGATCTCATATCTATGATAGGTAGAACACATATGTTCTTACATCATTTCCAACCATAGATTTCATATCCATATGAAAATCATGGTAATAAGATGTTTACCAACCGGATGTGGATTTCCTAAATCCATGAGTCTCCAAGACTCAAACCATAACAAAAATGGATTCCTAATCCAATGATGCCATAGATTTCTCATCTATGATAGTAGATCTTTGTCTACAAGATATAATGAGAACACAACATTTTTTCATAAACCATACATCTCATATTCATATGAGAAACATCATATCATATGATGCTTACCATCCAAGTGTGGATCTCCTAGATCCTCTGGTCTCCATGACCCAAGAATATCAGTCCATGATATCAAATTTCCAATCAATTTGTGAATTTCCTAAATCCACTAGTCACCTTGACTATTTTGAATATCAAGTCCATGATACTTTCCAAACACAAGTTATCATCAAGTCCATGATGTTACGAGCATTGGTCTAACAAATATCAAGTCCATGATATTCACCAAGTGCTTAGAGTAATGGCCTACCGACAGTCCATGATGTCCACCAATTACTCAAATGTGGATCCCTAATCCACAAGATATCAAATCTATGATATCCTGGAGTCTTGGTCTAACGAATATCAAATCCATGATATTCACCAAGTACTTAGAGCAAATGGCCTTCAGACATCAAATCCATGATGTCCACCATATGCTAAGAAGTGAATCCCTGATTCACCAGATATCAAATTAACGATATCCTCGAGCATTGGCTTAATGAATATCAAATCCATGATATTCACTAAGTACTTGGAGCAAATGGCCTCCAGACATCAAATCCATGATGTCCACCATATGCTAAGAAGTGAATCCCTGATTCACCAGATATCAAATTAATGATATCCTCGAGCATTGGCCTAACGAATATCAAATCCATGATATTCACTAGGTACTTGGAGCAAATGGCCTCCAAACATCAAATCCATGATGTCCACCATATGCTAAGAAGTGAATCCCTGATTCACCAGATATCAAATTAATGATATCCTCGAGCATTGGCCTAACGAATATCAAATCCATGATATTCACCAAGTACTCGGATGTGGATCCCTGATCCACGAGTTTCCTGGACACAAATAATATCAAATGATATTCTTCAATTCACAAGAATAACTTGGCCATAAGCATAAGTATATCCAAATGAATAATCATAACCACATGAATCCACATAAGTATAAAATTAACCAATATGATTATAAATTAAATGAAAGGTTCACACATAGAACCGCATGTATTAGTAAATGAAAGAAAGTATGATCCATTCATACACAATATTTAAAGTATGCTTCACAAGCTATACAAATGGCGTATGCCCCATACAATCATATTAAGTAGTCAACATCCAAATGCAGCTCTCTCATAGAACCAGCATAATTTATCCAACATCTATAGACAAGCATAAGAGTAATCACATAAGTCTTCACCACCTAAAGGTAACCAACATATAACCAGGTGCAATGTGATCACAGCAAGATGCAATATAGTTGTCTTTAAAAAGAAGTGTATCCATGATCATATATGAATGCTCCCATGCAGATAACAACATTAACTCTAAATGTATGTTCTTAAGAGATATAGCTATTCTAACATATGCCAATGTAAGAATGTTCCAACCAATAATGTATGCACCTATGCATAAGGAAAACAGTAAGTAAGTTGTACTAGCAATCAACTGTGATTTCCATAACCGAGAATATGAGCCAAAGAAGATATACAAATCAATGCCAACATATTCCAATGCTAACATAGACCAAGAGATGTATTTACCCATATAGTTTCTTACTCTAAAAAGAAATGTGTTCACATATAAGCAAGGCAATGTAAAAACATAATATATCCCAGTGCGAGGTATACTCCATAGTCACAATGTATGATCCTATAAAATATGCCAAATATGCCAATATCTATGCTGAATAGATAGTTATGTATGTTGCCCCCATATGCCAATTTGAAGTATGCACCTCATATATTCAGTTATGTCAATCAGCTAAACCAATAATCAGTTATGCTAATTAGGATCCTTAACCAGCTGATAAAAAAATTAACAAATTATGATGATCACACCAATGAGGTATATTCCTACCCATACATGAGATCAACAAGACATAAGGAAGGAGTTCACAACACAAAATTAAGTGAGCCCATGATTGAACTCCCTCTAAAACCATATGCCTACAATTAAGCTACCCAAGGGATCTACTCTCTCTGGATGATCCTATTTTCACCTTCTAACAAGGTTAAAACTCCCTCAACCAATCAAACTTTTTAATTGACAAAGTTTAGAAACAATGGGGAATTTCTCAAAAATCGTCCTTGTTGTAGGTTGTCTGCAGACCTAGGTCTGCAACTTATGATTTCAGACTTTAAAATGGTTCAAATCGTGCTTAAAACAATGCCCAAAAGCTTGCAATACAGTTAGCATCATATTGTAATCAAAAGAAAACTCAGACTTAGGCAAAACAAATTGATTTCCTCAGACTTTAGCTCGTAGCAGCTTTACCTCAAACCCCAAATGACTGAAATTAGTTGGAAAAGATAGACTTTGGTGTGTGGATCAATCTACAAATGAGTGCTGGGGGCATTGAGCCTTCAAAGAATTTAAATGAATTTTTCAAAAATCGCCCCTGTTCTTGGATGCTTCAGACTTAATGTCTGAAGACAAAGGTGTTTCAGACCTATAATTAGCTTTAAATGATGCAAGAAATTATGGCAGAGGTCTGCAATAAAACTTTGGATCATATTGTGAACAAAACAAACCCAAATTTATATGGAAAAAATGCAATTTTCAGACCCAGTCTTCAGATATTTGCTCATAGCATTCTCACCTTATTGTCTTGGTGATTGAAAATGGTTGGAAAACACAAGTAATTGGTCACCGAACAATCTGCAAACAAGTTTGGATGCTTAAAACCCTTTGATTATTTTCTATGATTTAAAAAATAAAATCGCCCCTGTTCTTGAAGTTTTCAGATCTGGGCATGCATACCTCAGAGTTAGCCCTCTAATGGCCTCCAAATTGATGCCCAAGGATGGGGGACTGGTTTAGGATGAGTGCTTGACAATTTGGGCACTTGGTTAAATTTCTATGAATTTTTTAAAGAAATTGCCAATCTCATAAGTTTGCAGATTTTGGACTAATAATTCCTTGCCTTTGGCCTTCTAATGTTTGTTAGAGAATAGCATCGATCTGATTGATGGGATGTATACTATAAACATATATCTATATATGTGTGTGTACACACACACACACACATGTGTGTGTGTGTGTATAATTATACATAACCATCTAAATGAATCAGTGCTGCTTAACTAATTAATCAGCAAACTAATTAATAGCTACATATGTGTAGAGTTGTGACTCTATTGTAAGAGTCACCCCTCTACATATATATGACTACCTATTAGTGTATTTATAAAGGATGCTTATTCAATGGTTGATATCAATCACAGCGGCAATATCAAGCATTAGTAAGCATTTAGATTCTTTCTATATACGATCTTTTTATTTAACATGGTATCAGAGCCTCTACAGAAAAGAATCAAAGATAAAGAACAGCAATACGTACAACATTTGGAATGGAAATGGAGAATAAAAAGTGAGAGCAGAGCATAGAGCGAAGCTTTCTGTGGCAAGGATGGTGGCAGAGAGCAGGTTGTGGAGAAATGAATCTTTGAAGCCCCCTTAATTGTGCTTTAATAAAAATGAGGAGCAGGAGAGGGAGAGGGAGAGAAGGTCCCTGGTGTCTGTTTCAACCTCACAATTTCCAGGACCCCTGCTTCCGAGTGTCATAATAATACACAGTGACAAACCCTTGCTGCCTCTTATCTGTTTGCAGAGCTCTGACAGGACCCCATCTTTCAATTGCTGTCTCAAATCCGCGTCACTCAATTTACTTGGCAGCGGCACATAACGGAGAAGAAGCACCCTCGAAGGATGCTCCCTGGCCGCAGAAGTTCCAGGCTGCTGGTAATGGCAATGATAAAACTGCTCGGGATTCGAACCCGTGACACTCCCGGGCACTGAACTACGAGGAACAAAACCAGTATTCTGAATGTTACTGGTGCAGTTGATACTAACCCTGCTATTATACCTGTAAGGCCTTGCAAAACAAGGACCCGGGCCAATCTCAGGCACGGGAACTCCCAACTCCACCATGATACTTGTATTGTGCATTGAGAGACAATATACACGACACATTTCAGACGACGAACCATTGTTTCATCTTCGTTACATGGTGCTGATTGTGCATAAAGACTTCATCATTGCTGTTCGATATTCATTGCAGATTTCCGATCAACTCCGATCACAATGCATTATGCATTGAGGTTTCATATCGAGACTTTCCGCCAATCATCGACAATGCTGTTATAGTTCATCGGCATCACAGCCTACCTGCACACTTACAAAATGCATTCTATTTATACATCAGAATCACAACAGCGATCTATTGAATAAGTTAATGAACCAAGAAGAACAATCAGGTCGATCGCAAAGATAAGTTAGTGAGGCAAATTCGAATAGAGAAAGGGGATGACACAGATCAGTATAATATGTTCGCGCTTAGCTTCAACACTCACGACACCAAATGTAATCAAGTCTAATATGGCCATGAGAAATAGATGACACTAAGGAAGGTGAGTTGAGTAATTCGTTGATGACCCATCAGACAAATTAAGGATGATACATATACCAAGTCGTATGATACTTTATCGTGAGCAGGGTGACTCACAAATCACTCATATTAGATGTGTTTTTGTCTTGAAGAATCTGACATATTGATTGACATCTCAGAATCAATAACCAATTGTATGACAGAGTTCATATACTATTGTGATCTTCTATTTGAGAAGTTTATACCAGTTTCCATTCTAGCACAGAAATCATATATCCAAGTATCTGTTTATTACAACCAACTGTTTTGGCAAAGTTCTTAGTAAGGATTAAAAAAAAAGAAAAAAAACTTTGCAATATTCCGTTGGGGGCATTACAACAGTATCTTAGCATTGGAAACTGATAATTATATCTCGTAGTTCTAATAAAAACCACAAACATGAGCTCACCATAAATTGATACAACTGTACGCTGAAGTAGACCGAATTCAATTGTTGCTGCCTGGGAGTTTGTTCTTGGTTGAGAATTCACCTTGATTACTGTCTTACAGGAAATAGAGAACCTTATCTATCTGATATATATACCTCATTGGAAACATGATAAAATATTCAGGCTGGATAAAATATACATGCATGTGAGGAGTATATATAACAGAATAGAAAGAGAGCAATAGATTCCCGAGTTAAAAACTTAAAAGGTATGGGAAATTAGTAAGGGTAGGAACAGATTTACAGAGGAGCAGGTCTAAAGAGAACTGTTCTAGGAGATTCAATGGCAAATTTGTAACATCATTGACAACAAGATTTATGAGCAGGGTACGTGCAGATGCAAAGGAGGACAGAGTAAAAGCAATTGGAAATGAATAAGATATATATCGAATAGAAGAATATCAATTATATCTAAGGAATAAGTACTATATCATTATATCCGAATTAGAATGTTGTACAAATCAGATTAACAAGGAAGAGGAACGATAAAGAGTATTATTCAGATGATGAGAGCAGATTGAGCAGAAGAATTCCATTTGATAAAGGAGATCGATCTAATAGATCAACTTGATGTGAGAAATCAGACTTCAGATATTTATACAACTTATCTCATCTTATTTGATCAACAGCCATAATAGAAGACTTGTCAGATAGTTATGAAGAAGGCTGCAATTGCTAATGAAGACAACATTGATGCCAAGTATTCGTTAGTGTATGAAGTCAACATCTAATCGATAGTTATCATAATGAGATGTGATTTGTAAAGAAGAAAATTAACAAAAGGATCAGAATGAAACCGATATGTTATGAAGGACGATGGGTATGGGTATTTATTAATGGGCTCACCTTACGAAAGGAAATACTTGAAAATATTTGAAAAGATAAGTATCTCATGTTTTATTAATTCATATGAATTTGCAGAAAGGTCAAGAAGTTGGTGAAATTTAGCTTCTAAGGAAACAAATGATTCAATCAACTTGGACAAACTCGATCATATTGATTGAGAGGGAGTTCACTATTGAAGGTAAAACAATTCTGAGATTATAGTAGTATAATTGCTGATGAGATGCACATGGATAGAATCCCTGGTTAAGGCATTCCTTACATCATGAGACTACAACTCATTGTGATAAACATCATACTAGAGGTCTTTATTATCTTCCCTCAAGTCCAAGAGGGAGTGTTAATGTTGTGGCCTTGGAAAAGATCAAAATTCATCTTATGCTAGCCGATGTAACCTTATAACTATTCAAATTATTCGTATTGGTTCTCTTAGGAAGGAAGGTATGAAGTGACATTCTGCAGTGACACTAAGTTGAGTATATAAATAGGGTATGCCTTCGTGACAGAGGGAGAAGCTAAAGGATCTGCATTAGTGGACATTCGAGGATCTTGATTCAGAGGGAGTAGACCATGTTTTGTTGGTTCTCTAGTAATCAAGAAATTGTAGCAGAGAATTATGATTATCACCATGTGAGAAGGCTATATGTCAGAGGGAGAAGCTAGAAGATCAAATTAAGCTGGCACCCTAGGATCTTGGTCATACAAATTCAAAGGGAGTGTACCATGTCAAGACGGTGTATACTTTGTAAGCTCAGAATTCACCAAGACTATGAGACAGTACAATCAAATGCAATTCAATGGAGAACCTACGACCGATATTCTTACCAAACCCTTTGCTAGAAAGAAGATTGTGTACTTTCAGATAACCTTGGTATGATGAGAAGTAAAGCCTTAATTGAAAAGAAGGTTTCAGCTTCATTGATCCATCGTTTTGTATCTTAAGTGATTCTTGTCCTTGATAGACAAGTCTAAGGTGGAAGTCTTGGTTTCCACTCTCTGGGATGAGCCATGGTGGATCCACCCTCTAAGAAGAGTCAAGGTGGATGTCATATGCGTGACTTTATGGGCCCATTCATTTTGTGTTATATTATGAAAGGTGACGATCTTTCATGTGTTGGGTTACTATTGCTAGGTGATGACTTAGAAAATAGCTTAACCTAGTGTCAGGTGTGACTATGTATTGTAGTCACTAGTCCTGACATTGAATTTTTTGGAGTTGTTAAATCCAGTTCCGAATTGGTCGGGGATTATAACATGTGAATCAAGATTAGACTACATTAAGTTGTTGTCCCAGAATGTGCCGGATATCTTGACTGTTATTGCTAAATCTAGTTCCAAATTGGTTGGGGATTGCGATAACTCTTCTATCAGGATGAGTACATCATGATGATGTCCCGAGCTGTGTCGGATATGTTGATATGAAGTTATGTGTTAGTTATCACTAAATCCAGTCCGAATAAGTCGGGGATTGTGATAACACACTGATCAATCCTCTCTTGCTAAGAGAGAGTGCTAGAGAATAACATCGATCTGATTGATGGGATGTATACTATAAACATATATCTATATATGTGTATACACACACACACACACGTGTGTGTGTGTGTGTAATTATACATAACCATCTCTATATGAATCGGTGCTGCTTAACTAATTAATCAGCAAACTAATTAATAGTTATATATGTGTAGAGTTGTGACTCTATTGTAAGAGTCACACCTCTACGTATATATGACTACCTATTAGTGTATTTATAAAGGATGCTTATTCAATGGTTGATATCAATCACAATGGCAATATCAAGCATTAGTAAGCATTCAGATTCTTTCTATATACGATCTTTTTATTTAACAATGTCTTCCAATGTTTTTGAAAAATTCCCTTAATGCTTGCCTTTGGCCTTCTAATGTCTTCCAATGTTTTTGAACAATTCAATGATGAAGTTGCTTCTCATGGAGTCTTGCTTCATATTTTAGCTTTCCTAACCCTTGCCTTCCAAAATCATTCATGTTTATAATAGAAGCACCCCTCCTTTATACTTGTTTTTGCCTCTTATTTTCCTTACCCAAGCAATGTGGGATAAAAGATTTACCACCTTTTAGAAGGTTCCACTTTGACTTTATTAATTTCCCACATTAAGTTTAATTAAATAATAAAATTCTGCCATAATGGGGAAAATCGATCCATGTTAGGACTCTCAAATTTGCCTAAGTTCACAACTTGTATGGACTTGCAACCATGTCCAAACTCCAACTCCATTCATGCTAGGCAGGGAAATCGATCAAGGCTTGGATAAAAATCCACTTTATACTTAGAAAAAACTTTGATCTTGCTTTGCTATCAAAAGGGAAGAGAATCAACCCAAGTATGGACAAATTTGACACTTCAAAAATTTTTGCGATTTAGCCCTCAAAGGGAAATTCGACCCTAGTCTGGATAGTTCTCATACTTAGAAAAATTCCCACATTCATACTCCTCTTGAGGGGAAAGATATGATATGTCCGTACTTCTTCAACACTTAGAAAAAATTTGTATTCCATATTGGTTCTAAGGGAAAACCGATCCATGCATGCACTAATTTGACACTTTGAAAAAATTGGAGTCTGCTCTTGCCTTGTAGGGGAAAAACGACCCTAACTTGAACTATTCCAACACTTAGACAACTTTTCAATTTCTCTACCCAATCCAAGGGAAAATCGATCCATGTTAGGACTCTCAAATTTGCCTAAGTCCACAACTTGTATGGACTTGCAACCATGTCCAAACTCCAACTCCATTCATGCTAGGTAGGGAAATCGATCAAGGCTTGGATAAAAATCCACTTTATACTTAAAAAAAACTTTGATCTCGCTTTGCTATCAAAAGGGGGGAGAATCAACCCAAGTATGGACAAATTTGACACTTCAAAAATTTTTGCGATTTGGCCCTCAAAGGGAAATTCGACCCTAGTTTGGATAGTTCTCATACTTAGAAATATTCCCACATTCATACTCCTCTTGAGGGGAAAAACATGATATGTCCGTACATCTTCAACACTTAGAAAAAAATTGCATTCCATACTTGGTTCCAAGGGAAAAACGATCCATGCATGCACTAATTTGACACTTTGAAAAAAATTGGAGTCTGCTCTTGCCTTGTAGGGGAAAAACAACCCTAACTTGGACTATTCCAACACTTAGACAACTTTTCAGTTTCTCTACCCAATCCAAGGGAAAATCGACCTTAGTTTGGACAATTTCCAGACTTAGAAAATTTTTCAGTGAACGCACTCAGTCTTGGGGGAAAAACGACCCCTGTCTGGACACTTTCTAGACTTCGAAAAATTTCCAAGTTCCCAACTTTCTCCAAGGGAAAAACGACCCTACTTAGAAAAATTTCAAGCTCACCCTTGGGGTAAAATTGACCCTAGTCTGGATTTTTCAAACACTTGGAAAATTTTCAAGCAAAATTCATCCAAAGTGGTGGAAATTCATAGTATGCTTGGATTTTAACCCCAACACTTAGAATTTTTCAGGAAAAAGCCAATTAATGAAGGGAAATTCATGTAGAGTCTAGATTTTGATCAAAATATGATATAGTTTGGAGTTTGATCAAAATATGAGGGGAAATTCATGTATAGTCCAGATTTTGCGTATTTTTATAAAGAAAATTGATTTTTTGTTAGGATTTTATCAATTTTATAAGGGTTTTAAGGCCCTTATGCGTGAAATACGCCTTTATATGGAATTTTGGACAAGTTGGCTAGCCAAAATTTAAATACACTTAGAATTTTACGTTCAACCTATTATAACATGACCCCGATAGACTTTATTTTTTAATGTTCCCACTTTAAAAACACATTAGGCTACTTGATTTCTCCTTTACCTCTCAGTCTTTTTAAGCTCAAAATTGCCCAATGTAATGCCAAAATTTGCTGAACCTAACAACTACGAGTAAAAGAGAGGGGTCCTCATTTGCAATGGGGTGATGGTGTGAAAACCTCACAACAGGATTGTTCACAAAGTGAACTACACCCAACTGTTGATCTGAGTTAGGTAATTGTGAACTGTGGGAGACATGACGGGTAACCTGCTCTATCTAAACTAATTCATACCTCTGCAAATCCCTCCTATCTACTGCACAAAAGGACATAGTGCGTAGACTCCCCTCAGTGAGACCCTATAACACATACTTCCTGCCTCGATACTCAAACCTCATCTCCATTGAGTGCAGGCTAAGGTAAAACCCTCAATCACTTGTAACCGCTGCATCCCTAACACCACATCCATCGCTCCCAAATTGATCACATAAAAATTAGACTCCATCTCATAATCACAAAGGAATAAAGAGAGATGACGAATGTGCTTGGTACAAGTAAGGATGTAGCCATTTGCCACCTTGACTCTGAACCCAACAAACTCCTCTATTTGAAGACCACACTAGCTGACAAAACTCTCGTGTATGAAATTGTGTGTAGTTCCAATATCCAACATAGCAATGTAGTGTTGCCCTCCACTTATCCCCTCATCCTGAAAGCAGTGGGAAGTGGTACAGCAGTAGACAACACTATAGGAGATAGTTTGGCATCAGGACCAAATTTTGTAGAGACTCTCTGAGCCTCATCCAAATTTGAACCAGCTGGCTGATGTGAAGATTCAACCTCACTCTCACTAGTACACCCACATAGAATGATTTGCCCTTTGCTTAGGCCTCATAGGGAAAGAATGCTCCCTGTCATAAGGCTCTTTGCACCAATAACAAAGCTGTTTCCTTCTCAAATCCTCTTGAGTAGCCTCATCATGCTTAACTGTTGATTTCCTTTTGTCATCAACTGGTGGGTGTACCTCATCTGCAGGAGTAGTAATAGGTTTAGGTAGTGATTGCCTCTTAGGAGCTGAAAGCTCCATACTCTTGGCCTTCTTGATGGCCCCGTGCAGGAAAGGCAGATCAAATGCCTTAAGCCACCCTCAGAGTGGTTCTTGTAACTCCTTTGTAAATAACATAACTAGGCGCTTCTCTGTCACATTAGGAACCATGATAGAGTCTCAGAAGCTCACTGATGAAAGACTCTAGACTACCTGTCTGCCTGAGCTGAGCAAGATTCCGAAAGTAAGTTTTTGGATCCTTCTGATCAAATCTCTCCACCAACCTATCCACAAACACCTGATATGAAGTAATGTGGTCATGGTGTAGAGTAACCAAACCATGGTACCACCAATCATGGGCTAATACCATCCAAATGCAAGACAACAAAGCGGATGGTGTCCTCCTCAGTCATGGGACACAATGCTAAGTATTGAGCTTATGAACCCAAGCTTGTGTTGTAACCTTGCCACTGCCATCAAAGTGAGCCAAGGTCATCTTGCTGGCTACCTCTCGCAAATCTATTTGTCTAGGCCTCTGTCTCTCAGGTGTAGGCCTACCTCTAGAATGCTCTCTTCAACGTCAAAAACTCATCAAAGTTCAAATTTCTTTTTATTGCCTCTGGTAAAGCATCCCACTCTGCAAAATGAGTCATCATGTCATCAACAAATGGAGCTGGCTCTATCTCAACACTAGCCACATCTGAGTCAGGCCTTAGAAAGGTGGGACATAAAGGCCCGTCATGAGTGCATGTAGGATCAACTCTATAACCCTGTCTATCCTCAGCTCTAGACTTTTGAGAACTGACTGACACACTCCTCGTACCCCTATCTCTACCACGGTCTCTAGGAAGTGCAGTGTGCCGCAATGTATCAAACAACTACTGCAGCACATCTGCAACATGGTGTTGACCCTCTGCAAGGTTCCTGAAAGTCTCCCTGGCCTCTCTATCAAATATCAAAACCAGTGCCAGCATCTCTATAACCTATATCATCTAAACCTTCTGAACCACCAGCACCCTTGTCACCAAGGCTGTCAAACTGTATCTCGGCCTCTCCATCACTAGGTGGAGCATTATGACCTCTGTAGGTGTAGTGCATACTAGATTTGAATCTTTGTGCCATGCTAAACCCCAATTCCATGCAGGCTGGTAGGAAACCGCTCTGATACCATTTTAATGAGCCCCACTGGCTCTCAATTCAACTGATGTTGAAGATATGTTTTTTTTTTGTGATATATGCTTTTTCTTTGTGTTTTCAATGATATATGGAATTGACAAAAACAAATACATAAACTGAAAATGCACAATTCAATATTAAAATCTTATTTGCAAATTTATTCAATTTTGCAAATATATACAATGCTGATAGAAAATTCAATTTCAACACCAACTAAATTTGTGCACCTTTTCCCAATACATTTAAATCGCTGCTGCTGAGAAAACAAAACACAGCCCTTGGAGATTGAGTCGCTGCTTGGAGAAGGGAATCACAGCGCTATATAAGTGTACACAGCCACCAAGGAAGATAATTGCTGCACCATATAAGAAATCACAGCTCCTCAAACACTAATCGCAGACCATTAAACATGTGATTGCAACTTCTACAAAGATCTCTGCTCCCTTTTTAATGTCGTCCCAACTTAGAATATTATCGCAGCTTGAGTCAAGTCTCAGCCCCTTCAAAATAAAACACAACCTTCATGAAGAAATAAGCTGCCCACTAGCAATGGTGTCCAACTTAGGTACTTAGTCCAGAATCAGAGACACAATTCACCATTAAAGAAAATGGCTCAAAGTGCAAGAACAAAGATAATTCTCTCCTAGCTTGGAGAATTTCAAACCCTCACAGTTTTTCATCAACAAAAGCAAATATCAATATCCAAGAATGAATTCATTTGCAACAAGCCATTGCTTTTATAGATATTTTGATGTAAAAGCTTCCCAATTACACCAACAACTAACTTCACCTTCATACCTCCACTTAAAAGCAACTTGCTTTATGGTTACATATTTGAAATATAATAAACTATTATTTTTCCCTCCACTTTAATAATGAAATTGACCCTTTCATTAAAATAATGCTATTCTGATACATAGGGTCCCTGTTTTATGTGCTCAAGATTTAAAACTTCTCAACCTAGTTCCAACGGCTATAACACCAAGGTGCCCAAAATACAATTCCAATAAAAATAGCAACCTTAGCCAATTTAATTAAATAATAAACATAATTCACCCATCTTGCGAAAATGACTGAAGAAGCATCATAATCGAAATCTAATAGCATAGGCATGATCCTAAAGATGAAAAATGATGAATGAACCTGACGGGGTGACTTTCTAAAAATAGATGCTCCCTCCAAGAATCTTGGAGCCCAAATCAGAAGCCGAAAATAAATTTGAGAGTATCATTTAATTCCTCTAATTCATCTGTGCTCATCGAAAACAATTGTTGACTTACTATAAATAGTAAGTCCCTCAAAACGTGCTAAAACCCACATCGGGGCCCTCTTATCACCAGTATTAGCCTACAAGGACCCAGTGATAGGCTAAATCTATTAACTCAGATGCTCACTCAAAATGGGGACATTACATACTTCACATGAAACAGTTATTACAGTTATTAAAAGGTCCTCAAGGAAGGGATGTAACATTGTGGACAATCATAATATTATCATATATTTGTTTACTAGGAATGAAAACTCCTTACAAAGAGATGATAAGGCCCAAATGTTTTTTGATTGTTAGCTATAATTTTGTTTATGGCACCAATCAAGGCTAAAATAGTAGGGTTAATAGTACCAATCAACTTATCTTTTATGTGAAAATCTTTCATCAATTGGAGAAGATCATCCATAGTGAGATAAAAGAATTAGTGATAGGAGTTTGAAAACCCATCAGCAGCATTGTGGGCCTTTTTCTTTGCTTTGTTGAAAACATCTTTATCTCCTTCGTACTGCTCAATTGACAAAGTATATTTTTAATATCCTCGGGGATGATTTTGCATTATTATTTGAGAAGAGACACCTGAATGGCTAGGTGTCCATCCGACTGTTGGTAAAGAGCTTCATAATGATCACGAGCAACATCTTTGAGACCCTTTGTGTTAGAGATTGTGTTGCCGTTGTCAAGTAGTGTTTCTTTGATCATGTTTCCTTTGTACTGTTGACACATTTTGAGATGAAGTACATGGTATTGGCATCTCCCTCACAAAGTCAAGCCATGTGGGCTTTGAGTCTCTGGTATTGTTATTTCTACCCAGCTTTCTCATGTGGCCAAGAAAGAGTAGATTCTTTCTCAAATTTGATAGCTTCAGTGATGTGGTCCTTTCCCAGAAGTTATACAATTATTCTAAGCTAAAGTTTGAACTTTTTCTTTTGTCTTTAGTGTTGTAGGAGGGGCACAAAGAACTCCAGCAATGTTTAACTTTTCAAGGGTAACCAGTTAAATGAACCCAATCAGCATTGTATTTAAGGGGTACGGAGCCCTTTTTTGTTATTACCATTGTCCAGAAGAATTGGATTTTAATAAAATTCCATGCTTTGCATGGTTCTACCAGTGACTGAAGGGATGAAGGTTAGAATGTCTTCCTGGATTAAAATCTATCAAATGGCAGGAATTTCAGAGGTGATGTGCCCCCTTGGATCATTGCAAGTTCCCAATACCCTCTGCTTCTGTCAATCACATTTTCATGTAGTAGTTCTTTGTCGCCATTTGATACATATATGATATATGGTGCTTCATCTTGTTAGAGAGTTCCATATGGCTGGTAGGTTGGTCTTATTATGTGTAAGGTGATGATAATTCTCTATAAACTTGGTCTTGGAGGATCTACTAGTCTTGCCTATAGAGTTTAAACCATAAAAGCACATAGTTGTGCGGGCATCACCCTATATAGTTTAAACCATAAAAGCACATAGTTGTGCAGGCAGCACATAGTTTATTCTCAGGACACTGCGAGGAAGAAACATCCTTTTGTTATTTCCCAGAGATTTTTTTTGGTAGTACCTCTTATGCAGGGAATAATGGCTCTCCATTGTTTTAATTATAATTAGTTGCTTGACTAAACTTATTTTTACTTTTAGCATCTCCACATGGGTTTTTTATTTGCCATTTTGATACTCCATTCCTTTTACCACTAATTTTTTTAGCAGGTGTTCCTTGCCTTGTTCAATTTGACCATCATCTGCCCTTCTTAATTGCTTTGCTAGTAAGAGGTGCTTGCTTTTGAGAGGGGTGCTTGGAGTTGGCTTGTAGATACAGGTCAGTATGTGTCTGATTTCTGTAAAATCTCTCTTGTATGTGTGCCATCTCTCGTAAATTAATGTCCTAGAACAGGGTACAACTGCCATCTCATATTTATTAGGTGCATTTAGTTTTTAAGATATACAATTCAATTATTGTAGGAATAATATGAGACACAATCTCTTCCAAGTGGATTATGATGTCACTCACATTTTTTCCATGGTTCTGTTTTATTGGATAAGATTCAAGAGCCTTCTTTATAAAGCTTCCCACGGTCAGCAACAATTGATGATGGAAGAGAACCACAGCCACATCTTCTGTTTGTTCATACATAGAGCCTTTGAATATGAAGAAAATTGATTTAGGACAGTTCAATGTTGTTTTGAGTTTCATCATATAACAAAAATCTGTAATAACATATTTCTTTAATCAGAATGTTCGTGTATAAGGATGCTATTTTAAAGCTCAGAATTGAAGTTGATCACTTAATTTAAATTTAGTTGATCATATTCAGTGTGTTCGTTCTTTTTTATATGATGAGATCTTTGCTATGAAGGGTTTTAAGTGTTGTGCTATGAAAGAGGCAAGTCTATATGTTAGCAAGTCAATTGTATTCAATCAATTTTATTTACATCAGTAATTTTCATATATAGGCATCTTAGATCCCTGTAATCGACACCCCTGGATATGGATTTTGCCAAATCTGATTTTTTTTCCAGAGTTCCGATTTTTTTGTTTTTTAAATTTTTTGTGTTTTTTTTTGACAAATGATTGCAATGCTTGAAAACTAAACAAACTGGAAAGCAACCAACTTCTAAAAATTCACACCAATCAAGAAATAATGCTGATTATTCAATTTCTAAATTCTGATTTCATTTGCTTCAACAGAGATCTACATACCTGGGCTAGAGTTTGTACAATTTGGCATGTCATAGCAGCAGCTAATTCTTGTGAGATGATTACTAATGCTGATCCTCATCTAGTCATCCAGGGTGCTGATAACAGAAGATGAATAGTTCTGATTTTTTAAGATGCCTTTTGCTGTCCAAGCTGCATGCCCAGCTTGTATTGATTTATGCCCTGGCTGTAGTTGTGCGGCTGCCCTGGAGATTTTGGGAAGAAGTGATTTGCTGTCATAAACCCCACTGATCTGAAGATTTGATGTATTAATTCTGCCCTAGTGGGTACAGCTGGGTGGAGACACAAAAAATAATGATCACAATCTTTCCTGGAGATGTATGGCTGAGCTAAATCAATAGTTTGCTTTATTTGCTTCCCTAAAACTTCAGATCTGCATTCATAGATATAATTCTGCCTGAGACCAATCTGAGATGACAATATTCTCCACAAAATTTTATAGCAAACTGAAGCCAATGCTGATCTATACTGTTTCCTATCAACCTGGAGAGTTGGGGCTACATCCAACTCCAAAGTCTTCCAAGAGATTTCGTTCCTGGAAGCCCAAATAGCTGTTCAAACCCTCACAGAGTCCAAACCCCCATTGCTGATGTAGAAAATAATAACCTGGATGATCAAGAATGCCCCCCTCAAAAGCTATTTTATTTCTTTTTCATTCTCCCTCCAAGAAATTTGAACCTAATTATGGTTTCTCATAATTTATTTTTAAAGTATTTTATAATACTTTATTTTACTTTGTTCTCCTCTAGGAAATTCGAACTCCAAGGCCTTATTTACCATGAATAAGAATGGCCCCCTTTTTAAATATAACTTAAAATTCCATCTCCAAGGAAATTGTGCCATGGGGCCTTTTATATAAAATGACTTGCTTAAATCACTTTTTTTTTATTTAAATCAAACTTAAGAAATAATTTAATTATTTCCAATTTTTTCATAAACTGATCATCTGGACTCCAAACTGAAATCTGATTGATGCCACTCGTCCAAGGATGATACTTGAATGCTGCAGGTGAGCTGACAGCCTCCCCTAAAAAATAGGGATATTCTGTAAAAAATAGGAACTGTATCCAAAGTCTCCAGAATGATCCCGAAGGTCTCCTGAGGTATTCCGGTCAACTTCTTGTCAATCCTTAAAAAGTAGGAATCCCTCCTAAATTTTAGGAAACTGTCCCAAACTGCTCAAAACGGCTCATAAAGCCACTATCTAGCTCCACAAACCTCTGGATGGGTCCCCTATCCATACTGCTGACCTACGGGAACCCAAATAATAGGCCAACGTCTGGTGACAAACGAGCAGTCTAAGGAGGGGACATTATAATCTAAACAACAAATTCATGCATATCCTCGATCCTCTCAAAATCACCAAAAAAACATATGATAAATGTACAATGGGTTGGCTTGTCATCATTTTTTTTAATGTTTCTTCTGGGATTCTCATAGTTAGAGGCTTAGTTGCTGTGTGTTTGGCTGCCCCTTAGGAGTAGGGAATTGGGAATGAGAGGCAATAGGCTTTTGGGGTTTGACACTGACCACCTGCTTGCTCTTGTTAAATGCTGGGTTTTCCCATGTGACAAGGGCTAAGCTTCCGGGACAGAAAAGTTCCTAGCTGGGTACAAAGGGGAAGCTATTGGTGAAACACCCGTGTAGATATTATGTTCAAGCCATCCTGAGTAGTACATATTTGATGTTAATATATTCAGATTTCTACCTAGGGTTTGCAATCTATAGATGTTACTTTCAAAACCAAAACACAAAACAGTAAAGACATGAAGAGATAGTACCTGGTTTTCTTCTTGACGATGCCTTCAAGTTGATATAATTCAACCTTTAAGTCTGCTCCAGTTTCTCCTCCAAATCTGCTATGAATTGTGCTTCTAAGCCTGCTATGTTTCACTCCTTAAGTCTGCTATAATTCGCTCCAGGTCTGCTATGTTTCGCTCCTTATGTCTGCTGTATTTCTTTCTTAGGACTGCTATAGGTCGCTCCTCAAATCTGCTCTAGGTCTGCCTAATTCCTCTAGAAATGTCTGCAATATTTATTATAAAATACTATTGCTTTGGATCAGATTAGAAGGAGTTTGTATGTCTGCTGCTATCTGCCGCTATCTGCTGCTGTGGAGTGAATTAGGCTTGCATGTTATGTCTTCGATGCTTGCCTTAATTCACATCAAGACTCTACATATATATGCCACCAAGAGGTGACCACTAAGCAAGGTAAGGGGACCGACTTGCTCATGCAAGTCGGCATTAATAATAGTGTTTATTTCAGCTGAAACCCTTATGCAAGTCGGCATTTATTAAATACAAGGCAGGTCGTCCTCCTTGTAAATTATAATATTTACCTTACCTAAGAATATGAAGTCGTCCCTCTTGCCAAGACTAAGGATATTTCCTTAGAGTTTAGAAAACAACATTTACAATTATAATTTCCAGCATTTGATCTTTCCGAAAAGGCCACATATACTAACATTTGAACTGTAGCCAGTGACAGTGACTTATGGAGCTGATTACACTTGATGAGAAGGCGGTCTTGAATTTAGTAATCTGGACTCTGGTAACCAAATGCATTTTGTGAGGAGATTGATTCATTGCACTTTGTAAATGGCAAATGCTGATTATATATATACCCCAGTTAGATTTTCAGAGTTTCCTTGAATCCTAATGAGAGTGACCTTAGTCTGACCATATATCAATCTGTAGGGTCTACCCAAAAAGAAAACTAGTATTGTTGTGGGCCGGCTGATAAATTTTGGCAAGGGCCTGGAAGGGTTTTTGGAAAAAGGCTAAATAAGTTAAGCAAACTAGGGAGCTCAATTCACAGAAAACAGCACAACTTTGTGATGTTTTTGAATAACATAGTTACAGTGATCCTACACATCCAAATATCGTGTTTGAGACTTCATCACCACTGATAACTTCCTCGAGGACGAAAAGGTAGACAGCCTTTCACAGGATTTCTGATATTGGTCATGCCAACTATGGACAATCTTATAGGCTCTGATCTAAGTACTTGTGATGGGCATTAGAAGAGGGTCCCTGTTGTTAATGAAAGTTCCCTGGTAACAATTCTCATTGGCCATGCTAGATAGCTCTTCCCAAGATTTGACTGAGTGGAATCTTTTTCCTATTTGTCCATGTTGATTTTTATTGATTTGAATTCACTCCATTGATATAAACCAATTAGCTGAACATTCTGAATGGTAATTTTTCTTATGTTACAGTACCTGGATTCTCATTACTAATAATTGGATCTTCCAGAGAATGACTTGATCAGAGTACTTATTTGGTTATTTATAAAGTTAGATCTATTTTTGGAAAAGAATGAGATCTTTTAAGTTTTATTAATCTAGGTGACTTCTTATATCTGTTATCATGAAGTGTGAACCGAGTGCTGTTATTCAGTTCTATATTTTTTCTGGGAAGGTAATGTATATGTTGATGCTAATATTTTTTGATGCAAAATCTGAATATATTTAAATTGCAGAGGTTTCAAATAAAATTGAGCAAATTGAGGAGCAGTTCAATATACCCATTACAAAAGCTGAATTTACAGTGATGCGGACCTCTTTTAATGTATGGTTATGTTGCTTCTTGAAATACTTAGTCTCTTTTCTTTGGACCACGGTAAAAATTATGACGAGGGTTAATGACAATCTTAATTCTGCAAATATTTTAATGATTGTAGTTCTAATTATGGTGCTTTGTATTTGCAGTATCTATTACCCTATATTGTGGGCTGGCACGCATTTGCAAACTCTATCAATATTAGGGAACATCAGCAAGTTTCATCATAAATTACATATCCTTGATCAATCCACATTGATTGCTTTTGCGAAGTCTGAGAGGAACTGAGATCTGATTTAGGATGTAGCAGTCAGTAGATTTTGGAGTTGTGGAGCATTGCCCACAGTGCAATATGCTAGCTCAAATTCAACTATTGTAGAGCAAGTGTTCTGAAAGCTTTTGAAGTTGTTCAATTTTGAATTCGTAGAATCCAAAGGCAATGTTTTATAAGAAAAGCAAAAATTGCCTGTGGATTGATTTATGAGCTAATTACAAGATTTACAGGTACCAAATTTAGCTTGAGGGTGATGTTACCGTACTGGATGATCTGATTTTATTCAGTTTGTATCTTGAAGGTGAATACATTTTAAACCTTTTGCATATATTAAGTTAACACCCTTTTATTATTCGAAGGCA
Organism: Chamaecyparis obtusa; assembly: GCA_027943335.1. Classification (NCBI taxonomy): domain Eukaryota; kingdom Viridiplantae; phylum Streptophyta; class Pinopsida; order Cupressales; family Cupressaceae; genus Chamaecyparis; species Chamaecyparis obtusa. Next base: position 1,427,499 of record BSBK01001724.1, read on the forward strand.
CAGGGGACTTTCCAAACTAGGCTGCCGTACCCTTATAACCAAGAAATGGCTGAACCATAGGAAGACCAAGAGCCTTACCTTAATGTTTAGTGTGATATCCATATAAATCACTGTTTTAGCAATACATTGTTATAAGAAAACTGACTTACTCATATGAGAAATACGTAAGTAACAAATGGAGGATGTACAATTGTGGCCAAGAAGTGGTGGAATCATATGAAGATCAAGTATCTTGCCTTAATGTTTACAACAATGAGTTCACAAATAAATTCACCGAGAGTAGTGGAACCATATGGTACCATAGCTTCGTTACACTAGGCCACAACTTAACACCACCTACAATGAGTTCACAAATAAATTCATCGAGAGATTTGACAAGAAAGAACTTGAGTTGCATGTTAGAGAGCTTGCTTAGTTGAAGCAATATGGTTCTCTTGACCCTTCTAAGAGTTTTATAGGCTTTCATTTATGGTCCTAGGTATCATAGAGGGGAGATTTGTAGTCATTTTCAGATAGGGACTAATGAGCCCATTAGAGGATGGATTAAGGCATTTGATTCACAATCATTATAGGAAATAAGCTAGGAGTATGGAGCTTTTTGCCTTAAAAGTAAATTCTCATCAAAGATCTTCCAAAACAAGAAATATAAGAAGCATTATCATAAAGGTTCAAGTCATACCAAGAAGACTTGAACAAAGATGGATGAAGACCTTCTAAATGACTTGAGAAGAAAGAAATTATGTTTCACATGCAAAGAATCTTGGGCTTGTTGAGCTACAACTCATTTGGACCAACTAGAACTCGAACCTAGGACCTTCTATTATTGTGGCTTATTTCCAACACCACACATTGCAGGCTCCTAGGGCTCCAAACCTAGTTTTGACATGACAGATTGAGCTGCAAATCATTTGGACTAGGGCTCAACCCTAGGACCTTCCATTACTAATAGGGTGCTCTACCAATTGAGCTACTGACCCCTCTTGGCAAACCCATGTTAGTCTGGGTGTTACTTATTCTCAACAGGGCCCTAGTTCATAAATGTTAAGGGAAAAGCTCATGATATGGAGTGTTATATAGTTGATGAATCAACTTTAGAACATTTAAAACAATCATCAGATTTGAAGGAGAAAGAGGAGGAAGAGTGACTAGGAGACTTAGAAAAGCATTGCGAAAGTGAATGACCTCTTGCACAACTTTTTAGTTTTCAAAAATACGTCTTTCAAAGTTTGTGAGGTCCTTGCAGGTCAAAGAGTAGTGATCAAGAGGTAGTGACTTGTGAAGGACTCAAAATAGAAGAGATGGATGGATTTAAGGTAATGGTTGTTGTTGGCTCCACTATTATATGCACTAGGTTGATTCCCCAAATGAGTTTACACTTGGGAAATTATGAAGTCAAGAATGACTTCTATGTAGATAGTATTGGACCTACACTGGCTATTGTATCTGAGGGAATCACTTGAAATTTTGAGACCATCGAGTTCAAACTTTAATCACAAGGATAGAAACTGTTCTTAAGAGGAATGTCTAATGGAGGGCCTCAAGCTATTACCTTCAAATGGATGGAGTGGTTGATTAGACATGATCAAATTGAGTGGACATCATAGTGTATTATTATGCCTATGGTCACAAAATAGGAAAATAGGAGCCATCATCTAGATTTACAAGCTTTGCTAACAAAGCGAAGCAAGGCTTTCAACAGTATACCTCTAGGCAAACCTCTTGGTAGAGGCATTAGTCACATGAAAGAGCTAGAGGAGGGTGCTAAACTTGTTATTACCACTCCCCACAAGCATTTGAAGAGGTATAAAGTTGAGTTTGAGAATGCAATTAAGAAGCTCCTGGAGATGGGAAATATTTTACCCTTGTAAAGCGCATTTGCATTGTTAGTTGCGTTGTCAAGAAAAATATGGGACCATGCCTATGTGAATTGACTTGAGGGTTCTAAATAAGAAGACCATTAACATCAGGCTTCCCATTTTATATATTGATGAGCTCATTGATGAGTTAAATGGAGTTGTATACTTATCTAGGATAGAATTGAGATATGAGTATCACCAAATAAGTGTATGAGAGGACATAGGGAAGAAAGCCTTCAGATTCAAAGTTGGTTACTAAAGTTTTTGGTTATGCCTTTTAGCTTGACAAATGCTCTTGCCACATCTCAGTCTTGCATGAATGGGGCGTTTAACAAGTAGCTTTGAAGATTTGATTTGATACTTTTTTATGAGATCCTACTTTTCAATAGGACTTGAGAGAAGTATGTAAGACATTTAGATGAGGTTTTTAGCATTCTTGAGTTTGATTCATTGTATGTTGAAGAATCCAAATGTGAATTAGGGATAACAAAATTTCTTTGTCTTGGACATGTAATTAGTTTTAAGGGTGTTAGTGTTGATTAGGAGAAAAACAAAGAAATTTTAGATTGGGCTCCACCTACAAATATCTCACAATATAAGGGATTCTTTGGATTATGTGGTTTATACATGAGGTTTGTTAAAGACATTATAATTGACTACTCCACTTACATATATCACCAAGAAGGGGGCCTTTGCATGGTTTTATTCAATGTAAAAACCTTTTGATCATTTCAAGAACATCATGAGCACATGCCCTAGTTCACAAAATAAGCACTCAATGGCCTATGGGAGTAGGAATTTGAGAGGTAGAGAGAAGAGCTACTCAATCTGTAATAAGGATATGCTTGTAATAATGTGCCCTTTAGCATAGTTCACACAATACCTTATCAGAGGCAAGTTCATTGTCAAAATAGATCACAACAATCTCAAGTATTTCTTAAATAAAAAGATCTTAATGTTGTGCATCATAAGGGGCCAACTAATCTACAAGCTTATGATTTTGACAATGAATATGTCAAGGGGAAGAGAAATGTAGTGGCTCATGCATTTTCAAGAAGGCGTCATTTATGTTCATTGATGAAAATTACAATAGATTGGAAGGAACAAATTCTTGCAAAGTATGCTAAGAACTCATTTGCCAATAGTATTTTGGATGGTGCTTTATATGATGATGTATACAAGGTAGGGGATAAACTCATAATTTGTAAGGTTAATATTTTTAGTAGTTGAGTTAAGGCTTAAGATGAAGATTATGAGGACATTTCATGATGTACAAATAGTTAGCCACCTTGGTTTCTAAGAGACTTATAGAAAGATAATATTATCTTGGAAAGGGCTTAAGGATGAGGTTCCAAGAAATAGTCATGTTTGAAAACAAAATAAAAATGAGCATATGTTTCCTGCTAGTTAATACAACCCCTCGATCATTCCCAAAAGATTGGAAAAGTATCTCAATGTATTTCATTACAAGTCTTCCCAAGGAACAACAGAATAATTTCATATATTTGTTTGTTGATTGGTTGATCAAATTTTCTCATTGTTTTATATTTTAGCGATGTTTGCATTGACACATATGGCAAATTTTCTTTTAATAGAGGTTATCAGGTTGCACAAGCATCAATAACATTGTTAGTGACAAAGACATCAAGTTCTCGGGTTTGTTTTGGTAATCATTGTTTAGGTTGAGTGGGACAAAACTCACTCCCAACACTAGTTACCACCTATAGATGAATGGGAAAGTAAAGATTGTCAACAAGTGGATTGAAGGGTACCTTTGTAATTATATTCCAAGATAGTAGAAGGATTGGACAAAGTGGTTATATTTGGATGAGTATTGTTATAACTCCACCTATCACATGTCCATCAAAGTGTCTCCTTTCATGGCATTATATTGGTATGAAGCTCCCACCTTCATTGATTTGTTGTTTGCTGATAGTAGACTACCTAAGGCTAAGGATTTTATTGCAGTAAAGTGAGGACATAATGAAATGTTTGAAAGACAACCTCCAAAATGCTTAGAATTAACTATATATATATATATATATATAGCAACATAGTATAAAGCATACATTTGAGGTAGGAGAAATAGTTAATTTGAGATTGTAGACCTATAAGCAATCCACTCTTTAGAAGATTGGATCAAAGAATTTGAACCCACATTTCTATGAGCCATTCAAGATGTACAAGAGGATTGAAGAATTGACATATGAGTTGGAGCTAGTAGAGAGTGGCAAGGTGCATAACTTCTATGTATCTGGTGTCAAGAAGGTGCTTGGACATAATGTTCCCTCTTTTGAGTCACCCCCTTTAGATGAGGAAAAGGAAGCTTGTGTTTATTCTAGGGGCAATTATTGACTACTAGGAGCATGCTTTACAAAAGAGAACCATTAAGGATTGTTTTGTGTAATGGAAGAACCTACCCGTGCAAGATGTTATTGTTGGTGTGAATGCAATTTGTTCCTAACTAGTTATTTGTGGGGATCCATTAACATGACTTAAGTTTACTTAGTCCTATGTGGCATTCTAGAAGTTCCTTGCAATGGGGCCATGTCTCATTAGCAACTTTTAGTCACATATAATTCAATATTGTGCATCATGCATTTAATATTTATTATAGGGTATTTACTCATGCCTCCTCATACCTTGCCTATTTGATCATGGTGTTTTGTACATAGTAAATATCACATGTATCAATCATGTAGATAATCTCATTTTCATTGTAGTTAATTTGATTGGAATAACATCTCTTTGTGTTGCTTCTTTCTTGTTTGTGAAGGTTATTTGTTTTTGTAGATTGTTGATCTTGGTTGGTTACATCGACATGGTATCAAAAACCAAAACTCATGCATACCCCTTGTTGTAGAGTTTTCATCAATATTTTTGCAATTTATCACAAATATGTATTCAAAGGTTAATGGGTGCATTGACTACAAGAGTATTTTGTCTGATTGCATTGTATTCTAGTTGGTTGGTTTTGCCTATCATTTTTTATTTCACAGGTATAGTCTTGAAGTGTCAATATGTAGATCAACAAACTCTTATTTTTAAGGTTGTTAATTTTTCTAGTGTAGATCGACACCATTCTCATTCAGCATCCACAACTCTTAATCACACGTGCATGGTATCATTGATTGTGATGAAGGGTGCTCCCCTTAATAACATAAACACATAACAGAAACAGAGAAACAATAACAATTTGCAAGAGCAGAAAATGATCTTATTATCTCAAGTGTGGAATTACAAATTTCAGAAATACATTATGCAAAGCCACATGGACATTTTCCTTACAATATTCTGTAAGACAAAGCTTTGAATCACTACCCAGAATTGTCCTAGAAAACACTACGGGCCTTCCTTATATAGGCAATTTTCCACTGCCCGAGAAGGTTCCAAAATTTAGCCCTAAACGTTGACTACCCCTAGAATTATTTTATTTTTCATAATTATTACATTAGGGTCAGCTCAAAATAATTACCAATTATATTTTTAGGTAGCCCAACTTCCGGAGACCATAACTTTTTAATCGTAGCTCTGTTTGACTATTATAACCAATTTTCAGAAATGTCAACACTTGATTTACGGTATCTGACTCGTGCAAATTTCAGTTAGCTAGGGTTCAATCGTGATCCGGAGCCTCTAAGGCCTTCAAAATTGAGCTCAAAGATTTTGTACCCAAAAACCTCAATAACTTCACCAATTCAGATGACATGACAATGAAACTCAACTGACAGATTGATATGACTAAGATGAACCTCCACCTGTGAAATCAAAACATTTCGAGCTCATATGACCAACTTACTAAAAATAGTAAGTTTCCATAAATAACAGCTCTACACAAGATAACCCTTATTGAAAAGAAACCAAAAATATTTTTGGGTGATGCAAGATTTCCCTTACACCCAGGATGCTCTTGCATTAGATTGGGTGGTTTCTACCTTGGTGATTTCGCTTGTCTTTCTATCTTGGTTAGCTTTGTGCTTTGGTTTTGTTAACTAGGCATGGTGTTCATGCTAAAAGCCCATGAGCACATTGTTAGTGCTTATCTTTGGTGTGGGTTACACCTTGCTTCAACTTTTATTCTTTGCACTTTGGCAACCTATAATATGTGGCACCTACAAGATTTTTGTAGGTGTTTTCACATCTTGGTTATTTGCATTTGTGTTTGAATCGAGCACTCTCACATTGGTAGGGTGCTTTGATTGGCCCATATCTTGATGATTTTTGCTCTTGGCACATGTGGTGGTTTTATTATTATTGTTGGCCTTCTATCCTTTATGGAGGCACTTTAAGAATCCCTAATGACCTGATGTACTTAGGCAAGGTTTTTTTGAGTTGACAACCCGCTTAGATTGGTTGGCGCTTCACATATTTGGTTGTAGATTTGATGTTTATGGAGCTATCTTATTGTGGCTACTAGGTGTATCTAGTTGGTGACCGACATTGTTCGACGGTTTTCTTTTGTAACATTAGCGTTGTGTACTTTCATTAATAGGTATCAACCTAAATCTGCAGTTACCTTATTTTCTTTTCGGCCTAGATATTCGCTACGGGTGGCTCTTCTTTGTACCTTGGCCAAAGTCTATGATGGTTATATCGAGCTTGTGTTTTACGTTGGTCAGGGTTTTATTGTTTTTTGTTGGTGCACATTATACAACTTTCTAACATCATGAGTGAACAATTGGACTTGCAACTTACCTTGTGTTTGGTAGTTTATTTCAAATTGTGGAGGTCGACCCTTATATCTATTTAGAGGTAAATTCCATATTTCTTGGCAGATACTTTGTAGGTTTCTTTTTCTTTTCGCGACTCCCGACACCTTAATTTCCTTGTTGGGATGACTTCTTTTTACAGAATCAACGTTTTTCCTTCTAATGCCAAGCATTTATTGCATTTCACTAGCGCATCTGTAGGGCGTATTAATATTTGGTGGTAGTCCTGTCAATTGATTTTCTCAACTTTACTAAGCCACTCATTCATACTTATGATTGGTCAACTTTAATATTTCGATTGACCCCCATTCTATCAATCGACTGGCACATTGTTCATTGGGTCAACGATTATATTTTTGGTTGGTGGATTTTCTTTTTAACACTGTAGTTGAAGGATTTATTGTGTAGATCTAATGTGGAAAGTTTATCTTTGGCATTTTGTGAATAGGTTTGCACTATAATTCTAGGGGCCCACAAGTTTCCATTTCCTTTGAGTGGTTGTTTATTATGTTTGGTTGATGCAACAAAATTACATTGTTTGTAGAATCGTTTATCTTCATTAGCCGAGGGTTTTGATAGGTTGGTGCACATTAGGTGTCCTTTGGTAGCACCTTCAATCACTTATGTAGGTTGTATTGCATCCTTTGTATTGCTTTTTTTGAATCAATTTACATTGGTTGATGTTTATTTGCATTGAATGTGGTGGTTGTTGCTTGTATGGCATTAGCGCGTTCCTTGCTAGGTTGGCCTAATTTCTTTATTAGTGGGTCATCACTCTTAGATACCTTATTGAAAAAATCTCAAATTCCCCAGGTGGAGAAGCTTTTTGTTTATTTGTGGACAAAAAAGCTTTTGACATTGTCCCTAAAGACAAACTATGGAGTAGAATGGAAGATCTTGGGATTCCAAATGAGTATAGAGCGGTTGTCCATAAGCTTTATGAGTAGGCTAGAGCTAAAATCGGAACAAAAGAGGATATGTTTGAGTGCTTTGGTTGCAACATTAGTGTCAAACAATAATGTCCTCTTTCTCCCACATTGTTTGGTTTATATATCATTAAACGAGAATAAGGGTTAAACAATAATAAGGGAAAGGGTGTTCAATTAGTGAAAAATACATGGTGAGGCTGCTACTATATGTAGATGATCTCATCCTTATTACAAAAAATTTCTAAGGGTTGTAGGAGCATTTGAAGGCTTTAGAGTTCTTTTGTCAAAAGGTTGGGATGCAAGTGAACACCAACAAAACCAAAGTCATGATATTTCATTGAAGAAGAAAAAGCAACAAAGTAAATTTATTTTTAAGGGAAGTTCTTTACAGATAGTGGAAGAATACAAGTATCCAGGAATTATTTTCACAATAGGCTCAATTTGGAGACATCTAGGACAAAAATGATTCAAGGGGGATGAAGAGCTTCATACCTTCTTCATAATAGGTGTAGGAAAGCAGAGTTATGGAATGGGAAAATCAAGAAGACTCTTTGGTTTGTTGGTTGTGCCAGTTTTCTTCTATGACTGTGAAGTTTGGGGGAGTAGCATATCAAACCACAAGTGGAAACAATTAGAAAGAATTCAAAAACATTTAATCACTAGCATTCTTTAAGTCAAGTCAATGCTGCCATATGAGATCCTTTTACTCGAGGCTATTATGTGTAATACCCCAAAATTGGCATCTTGCTATCCTAATCTGATGAACTACAACTGATTTAGAACCTAATTGAAGTTCAGTGATTAGAGATCACCGAGTTCCTGATTAGATATGTAAGATGATTAAATTAGTAATATGTTGTCATTGATGTCAACTAGTTTTGACAACACTTATCTTGTAAATTACAATACCGAAACATCTGTAGAAATGAGAAAAAGAGATGAAGAATAGAAATATCTACATGAGAAAGATGTATATGACAGATGAGGATAAGGAATACATTGGGTAACTTATTGATGAGTCTATGACCTTATGTTATTGACTTGATTATGTTGCATTCATCTATGATGAGGAAAAGAGATGAAAGACACAAAGTAGTGTGGTTGGTTGATGAAGCATTCTAGTATACACCGAGCAGTGTAGTGTATACCGAGCACAGTATAAACTGAGCTTATGTTCACCGACACATTTCTTTGGTAACCGAGCTGGAACAAAGGAACTAAATGATTAGTTTAGCTGATAAGTATTGATGAGTTGTAAAGTGTATGATTAGGAGTGGAAAGATAAAGTTTGTTACGAAAATCAATGGCTAACAAAATTCAAAGAAGATCTAAAGGATTGAAATAAAACGTATTATTGACACATCAGCCAAGGAAGGTTTAAGCGGCAAAATGGACGAAGGAGATTAAGCGGCAAAATATGATGGATGAGAAGAAAATGATTTACATGTCTATTTAAGAGACTAGAGTTTCTTTATGAAACGTATGCCGAAAGGAGACTGCAGAGATATCGTGTGAACAAGCTTGATGCATGCTTGATCAGACTGGTTAAAGGGGAACCGAACTGCAAAGATTACCGAGCGTCAGAAAGCTATAATCGAGAGACAGTAAGTTACTGAATATTGTTGAAACATAATAGATATATTGATCAGAGGATTTGAATGAGCTTAACATAGATCTAATAATCTGCAATTGAAGTTGTGTTGTAATCAGATCACTTGCTGTTACATTTTAACCATTGTAAACAGATAAATCTCTTAACAAAGTGGACTTGAAAGTCTTGTAATGTCATTCATAGAGTGTACATTTGTTATCTTGTCAACCCCATAGTGAATGCTGGTTGGACGATAACGGTTGGTCTAAAATCCTCTAACAAGGTCACACCTCACAGTGTGTTTGTAACGTTTAACAGGGTTGGTCTTCACCGACCTCACTTCAAAAGAATGAACAATTTTGGGTTGCCGGTCCTAGGTGGTTTTTCGCTTTACAGGGTTTCCACATTAAATCTCTTGTGTTATGTGTTGATTGTGATGATTGTTTGGTGTTATACTTTACATGTTGCATATTGGATTAGATCGGTAATTACTATATGTTATTGACTGGTAATCGGTAAAAGCACAGACAATATAATATTTTATGTTACCAAGTTGCAAAAATTTAAGTAAATTATTTTTGGATATACATTTTGTGATTGGGATTGTGGATAACTGATTCACCCCCCTCTCAATTATTCTAACATAACCAATTTTGTTGCATTTAGTCTCATTCTCTATCAACTTCTGAATCATTAAAGTCGTATTGTACTAGGCAATTCTGTTTCCTAATTGACTTTACTTGACTTAGTGTCAAATGCAGAAAACCCCAAATCTGTATCAAGCGCATAATATATTTAATTCCTAAATAAATTAGCTAAATAAACCCTATGATCAATTAATTTAATTATAAAGTCTTAGCACTTTAGTTAAATTAAATCCACCCTCTTTGGCTAAAACACATGAAAAAAGAATTAATAAATATTTGGTTTTAAATAAATATCCTCATCTTAATAATTGAATTTAATTATTCAAATAATTGAGAAAATCCATTTATGAGGCAATATTTAATTTATTTAATCAAATATTCTATACAAAATCTTCTCTTCAGTTCAGAAAAGAAAACTTTGAGTTAATTGAAAATAAAAAAGAGTAATAAAATAGTTAACAACTTTACACAAACAAAAACAAAAAGTTGACTGCCTCTCTGCAGGAAACTTTCTATTATGAATTGAACTCTCAGTCAATCTCCACCATTCGTCTAATTTGATCTCAACCATCGATTGATCCTGGGATTCTATAAAAGAGCCCTCATTTCCCATTCAAAGCATCCACAATTCTCAAGCAACGAAGTGCTATCACATTTTTTACCAGAACTCATTTTGCATTCAAAGCTTTCATTCTTAGTTTAATATTCATCTTAGATTAATATATCATGTTTAGCTTAATGATGCACTTCATTTCTTAATCTAGTTTGCTTTCATTGTTCTTAGATTAATTTCATCATTTCTAGATTAATTGCATATTCATTCTAGATTAAAACTGCATTTTCTTTCAATCAAATCCTTTATTCTAGTAGTAGTCTATGGTTGCAGGACTCTCGATTCTGAGAGCAAAATCTCAAACCCTACCTAGATAGAAGGCAACAAGTGGAATCATTCAGCTAGGCAAGATGAATGATCTGGTATTCATTCTTGTCTGCGACTGATGAACAATGACTATGTTAAAGTGTGAAGCTAAGTTAGAGGTCCATATTTGGCTTATACATTTCTAGCGCCCACTTCCCACTCCATCCCTCCACCTAAACCAGTCGTATCAACCTTATTCATCCATAATTCCCGAGTCTTTGGACGAAACTTGGATTTGTAACATCAAAATAATAAAATAAATTATAATCCACTTATATCTCAAGGTCACCATGTCCTGTCTAATCGACATGTGACTACTAAGCAAAGAAGACGATGTTCAAAAAATCACAAAAGTCTTCAAAGAGTAAAAGAGAAAGTCAAAGCAAAAAAAATGGATCTCGAAATCCATCTCACAAGAGTTCTAATCAAGAAGCTCTTGAAGCAAAGGAAAAAGATAAAAAGTTACGTGGATTCCCAAGCTAAAAGACTTGTAAATCAGAAGAAAATAAAAGTTGCTATTCAAGCTTCCAAATTCTCATACCTCCCTCCATTTCACCATCCTTGCCTCTCATACTTTACCCTCTTCACTCTGCCTTGCCTGTCCCAAAGTGCATATCGGTATCTCCTCATTTCTAATGACATGACTAAGAGAAATCTAGAATGTGCACTCCCTAAACGTTTAGAGTGTGGGAAATCTGACAAAGAGTTAAGATGCGTCCACAAGGATATTTGTGAGTCTCACTTAAGTGATCTTTCCTTGACTATGGACCTCTCGACAGTTGGACACTACTGGTTGGATCCCCTGATCACTACTATAACATCTTATTCTATTTCTGAAATTTCTCAGTTGATTATTACTTCTACCGATTGAGGTCGAGATTCCTACTCTATGAGTCTCTCTTAAGGGCCTCATCACTGACGAAGACATTAGAATATCTTGGCTACAAGAACTAGAACTACTGGATGAACGTCGACAACTGGCGTTCGATCATCTCCGAGCATATAAAAAACGGATGTCCAAGACCTACAATAAGAAAGTTAAACCAAGGGACTTCCAAGTGGGTGATCTCGTTCTGAGAGAGAACCCTAAGAATCAACAACAGATCTAGAAGGGAAAGTTTGAACCAAATTGGCTTGGTCAATATATTGTTACTGCAGCGTTTGGGTCTGGCACCTATCAACTCTCTACTACTGAAGGAGAACAGCTCAAAGAGCCAATCAACGCTCTGCATCTGAAGCGATTCTACAACTGAGACATCTTCTAAATGCTCCATGTACATACTCTATTATGAAAAAATCCTAAAAATTGAAAAATGCCCTAAAAAAATCTATTATCTTGGTGAAAACCTGGTAAACAGGCACCTCGATAATAATAAAAAAATTGAAAATTTTAAAATTACAAAAAAATTGAAAAACAAAAAATGTGCCATTGATGAAAACCTGGTAAATAGGTGTCATGGTAGCAAAAGCAATAAAATCCTGCCAAGACGGTGAAAACCTAGTAAACAAGTGCCTCTTGTTCTGCAATGCTATACCTATCGCAACACCGCTTGGCCTTGTACAGTTGCTTTCCTCCTTTCCTGCTTTAGTTTTCCAACTCATGCACTTGCTCTCAGTTACCTTCGAGAATATGCTCGACTCTACATGGATTGAAACTGGTCATACTCTAGGGGAAATCTTCCTGGCCTAGGGGGCACTGTGCTATCTTTTCAGAGGATCTTCCTCGCATCAGTCACTAGTGGTTCTCACCGTGTCTGCCTACTGATGCTTAGCTATAGGAAACTCCTCACATCAGTCACCAGTGGTCCTCACTGCGTCTGCCTACTAATGTCTAGCTAGTACTAAGATCTCTCTCTCTGAGAATCTTCCTTGTATCAGTCACCAATGATTCTCACTGCATCTGCCTACTGATACTTCATTAGCACTACAATATCTCCTTGAGGTTCTCTCTTGCGTCAGTCACCAGTGGTTCTCACTGCGTCTGTCTACTGTTGTTGTCCTGATGAGATCCCTCATGAATGCTATATACTTCTGATCCGACATCGATCCGCTAAAATTGAAAACTAAAATTGTAAACTCTCTGAAGCGTGCTGAGCTTTTCTTTTGTATAATTGTCTTTTCGCTTTATCATTCCTCCCCGAGAACCTCTAAAACATCTATCTTGACCTAGAGATGCGAAGACTGGGGGCATTATCTTTTCTTTGCTTTCTATTTGCTGGTCTAGTTCCAATGATCCAATGAATCCATCTAAAATGGGTGTCCACTGTTAGAGCCTCTATCCCATGTTAGATGGCCATGTGTACCTCAACTCCTTTTATATGGAAACTTTGGTGAGGTTGGTTCATTTCCTTGTCTATTTGAGTGACTTCTTTCTACTACAAGTGAAACTTCAAACACTCGTGCTGCTAAGTGAATGCAAGGGTCACTGCGAGAATTCTTATTGTACTCATTAATCACTTGGAAAAAGAAGGCACTCTCACGTGTCTGGTGTGTTTGTACGCAAGCGACATTCAGGTCATCCTAGCAACTGTGCTTTGATGCTTATGTTAACTTTCTAAATCAAAAGGAGTAGGTGTACTGGTCATTCTGGCTTCTTGTGCCTTGATGCTTACACCTCATTTCGACAAATCTAAGACTAATGCCATATTTATATTCTTGTGATTTTCATATCAGTGAGAGTTGTATGACATCTCACGACCGTTCGATACCAAAAATACTCTGTGATGATAACTATCTAATGGGTCCAGCAACCAAGTCCTAGGGATTGCGTCTAGCTTAGGCTTGCATTTTCATTCTAGGTTTGCATTGTGAAAGTACTTTGCGGTGCTCTCTGTTGTATTATTCTGGATTTGTACGAGGGTTCTCATTCCATGTCTCGGGCTCACCTTGACTGCACAAGTGTCTGATCCTCACTCTCGATCTTCAAGAACATTCTTTTGGTTAGTACTTGTCGTGTATTGCGATATCCTGCATGAGATGATTAGTACCACATACATTGCATTACATCCATCAAAGTGCATTCTCATAATTCATGTGTATACATTTACATCTAGATATACATATACATGTGTATTCAGCAAATACATAAATCAACTCATACATTGCATTTCTTCATCTACCATCTACCATTGCATTTCACATTGCATACATATATCACAATAAAACATGTGCATATTCATACATGACATACATCTACTCATCTAATCATTTAGGATACATCTCATAAAGCATAAAAAAATCCAAAGCAATATACAACACATATAATGATACCAAAAGATGAGCTCCTATCTATAAATTAGTGTGTCAGATATACAAAAATGGTGCTACTCGAGCACAGTCTATATCTCAAAAATGGGGCTACAATACATCATGATATATCAATCCTAGATCTAGCCCTGGCCATCGCCACCTAGAGGAGTTGGAGGAGGTGGCATGTCCTGCTGCGGGGGTCCCTATGGAATCCCGGGTGCTCCGACATACTCTAAAAATTGTGGAACTTGGTCTGCTAGCTCTGGAACTGCACCGATATATGCTGCATAATAGTACATTGACTAGGCAGCCTCATATCGAGTCTCTATCCGAGACCTCGCCAACTCCTCCCGCAGCTCTTTGATCTCTCGATCTCTCTTAGCTAATCGGGTATCCCAGACTGCCATCCGCATCTTGAGATCCCCCAGCTACCTCTATGCTTCTCTGACTCTTTTTGCTCCTCCGCAGCGAGTCTTGTAATTGTGTAACTGCGTCTCCTGGAGGGGGATCCTGTGCAGTTTGATCCTACATATCCTCATCGCCACCCTCGACCCATGTCTCGGTCGTTGGAGGCTACTGAGATGTCTCCTCAGTCCTCTGTCTAGATGATCTCTCTTGACCTCCACTGCTACCCTTACCAGGATCTGTCCTCATCCGTTAAGGAGCAATGGGAGTCTACATTGTCCTCTGTCTAGGTGCCTGCTCCTGTTGTGGTGGTGGTTGTGCCACCTACTGTTGTGGTGGTGGCTGCGCTACCGGTTGATGCATGCCCACTGGGTCTGTGTATCGAGGGAATGTATGTGCTAACAGATGATCCTGATATGCTAGTGTCATCCCCCCATTAGCTACAGCTGCCATATAATCCCATCAGGCTAGTGCTACCTGTGCATCTATCATCGACCTGCCCTGGTCTTACCTCGATAGCCATCCCTTCTTCACCTCATCGGTGAAGCAAGCATACGCAGAGTACTCCTCATATATGTCTTGTGGCCTCTCGAACTGCCTCAGGACCCGTGATAGTGGAAACTGCTCAATGATGGTAATAGTACAGCCAATCAATGCCCGCGAGAAGAACATGTATGGGAGCTCATGTTTGGCATCATTTCAGACCTTTTTACCTACCCATGGTTGCCATACCACTGCAACCATGTCATCTAGCTGAGCCCTCCATTGCTTAGTCTTACCCAGCGCTGGCTGAGTCATTGGTCTACCATACCTATAGATGTACGGCTCTAGTGGCTGCCTGACATCCTGAAAAATTGGCCTGCACATGGGGAGATGCTCCCAGGCCCATATCTGCAGTATAAGGACCCCTGCTGCCATGCTGCGAGCATCATGATACATGATCTTGTGCATCTCATGATACATTTGAGATAGTATGCATTGACCCCATTCGAAATGCGTGGTTGGCCACTCAAGCATCCTCTACACCATCCTACCCCAGCCACACTCCAGTTCATACTGCCCTTGATCTGGCATCAAATAGCAATCCAGGAATGCTTCTAATACCACTGCTAATCGATGTCTGACACCGTAGTCCCTGGTCAGATCCTCCCAGGGGATCACTCAGCCCATCACCAGCTCATCTCTGAACACTGCTCTGAGTGCCACAATGCCTACTCTCGGCTGTGTATCATACTCCACTCGTGGGCTGTGGAAGGGTACTCTTAGGATCCTGTATATGTCCTCCAGGGTCATTGTCATCTCCCCTTGTGGCAAATGAAAGGTGTTCATCTCCGAATGGAAACGCTCGACGAGTGCACCTAATAGTCTGTGATTTACTCGAATATCAGGTACATCACGTAGATAAGACAATCCTAGTGCATGCATGTGTGCCGACTTTGCATCATCTAGCTATCACACTAACGCCCTGATCACATGATGATGTGATCGAAACACAATGTCTTGGAAGTCAACTTGCAATGCAAGTGACAACACACAATCAGTATCCTCAATCATGATGGTTTTCAAAGCAAAATAGAATTTGAAACTATGCACCTATCCTAAACATGCCTCTCAGACGCTCTACTTGGCTAGTCTTATGCAAATGTTGGGCACAAAGTTCAATTCTTTGCTATAGTTTCCCGCGCAAAGAAGTAGGATACTCACGCGAGATTTCTGTGTCACACCAGAGATCTTCCCTGAGAAGGGTTTCTCGCGCGGCTTCAAAGGCCTCTTCGCGCGAGCTTGTGGAGAGACCCCACGCGAGGAAGCCCTCTTTTGGACTTTTCTCGCACGAGACTCCTCCATAGCCCATGAAAGGAAACCGTTTCCTTGCACAAGTTCTTGCGAGAAAGTCCCATAAATTCCCTAGAATCACTCTAAATCTACTAAAATGCGTCAAAACTTGAAATGCAAGGTAGGTTATCGACTACTCACAGGTGGGTCATATGTCACCGGCCGGCTGTGATGTCGGGAACGCTCGAATCTGTACAATCTCACTGGAACACCTTGTATCTTGCCTCAAAGCTCTTTTTCTCACAAAGTCAATGGTTCAAATGAATTGAAATGACCCTTTTGGGCCTTATATAGGTTTTGACCTAATTTTCAAAAGTACTCCGTTTTGTGCACAAACTTCACCCTTGGCTAAATCAACTGCTCTGAATCCATTTTCGGGATCGAAATCAAAATCTGACACCTCTATATAGCTCAAAATCACATTTTAAAATTCCTGGGACCGACGTGATCAAACACTTGTGCAGTCGACCTTCTGATGTCGTATTCTTGACAGAATCACATCTCATCATCATTTTCTTGACTTCTTCATCTTTTTCATCAAAAGTCAACTCTAGTCAATCTGGTCAAACTTGGTCAACCGAACCTCCAAATGACTCTGGCTCACTTCCAAATCTTCTCGATTCTTCCATCATCTGTTATGAGTTCTTCTAGACCTCCGATTATATCTCTATCTGCAACTCATTACTGTCAATTACCTTTC
Source organism: Chamaecyparis obtusa (assembly GCA_027943335.1). Taxonomy (NCBI): domain Eukaryota; kingdom Viridiplantae; phylum Streptophyta; class Pinopsida; order Cupressales; family Cupressaceae; genus Chamaecyparis; species Chamaecyparis obtusa. Next base: position 1,444,337 of record BSBK01001724.1, read on the forward strand.
ATGATGTGTCATCTTTCTGTTTCGCTCCCGAGGTGGCAGGATGATTGCATCATTGAATTCTCGAATCAATTCTTGAACCAATATGATCTAAATCAAAAGTCCTCATCATTAGGGGCATCTCATCACTTGGGGCATATTCAGTTTTTCATACCTCACGGTCAAAATTGGATGTTCCACGATCTTCAATCACTAGGGGCATCTTTGTGCCTTGCATCTTGTAATCATACTATTAGGTATCTGAGCAACCTAACTTACATCCTTGAGGATCAAGCTTCGTTCTGGAGATGGTTCTCGAAATATCTTTAGGTATATGAGCAATCTAACTCAGATCCCTGGGAGTCAAGCTCCTTTCTGGAGATGATTCTCGAAATCTCTATTAGGTATTGGGGCAATCTAACCCTAATTCCTGAAAGTCAAGCTTCGTTCTAGAGATGGCTCTCAAAAACTCTTTTAACCGGTATCTAGGAAATCTAATCTAGCGCTCAGAGGACTAAGCTTTGTTCTAGAGATAGTCCTAAAAAATCTGCATCAGTTATCATTTAATCGACAGGTATTGGGGCAATCTAACCCTGACTCCTAAAGATCAAGCCTCGTTCTTGGGACGGTCTTACTAAAAGTGGTAATCCGACCGATGTCTTCACAATCTAACTTAGATTTCGGAGAATCAAGCTTCGTTCTGGAGATGGTTCTACAACTCAATCTGATCGGTGTATTGGCAATCTAACCTCGACTTCTGAGGATTAAGCTTCATTCTGGAGATAATCCTGAAACTCTCATCATTTTCACATTCAGACTATTCTTTGAATCAATGCATTGCTCACACATCAATTCAAAGAGGGGCAAAATGTAATACCCCAAAATTGGCATCTTGCTATCCTAACCAATTTTGTTGCATTTAGTCTCATTCTCTATCAACTTCTGAATCATTAAAGTCCTATTGTACTAGGCAATTCTATCTCCTAATTGACTTTACTTGACTTAGTGTCAAATGCAGAAAACCCCAAATCTGTATCAATCGCATAATATATTTAATTCCTAAATAAATTAGCTAAATAAACCCTATGATCAATTAATTTAATTATAAAGTCTGAGCACTTTAATTAAATTAAATCCACCCTCTTTAGCTAAAACACATGAAAAATGAATTAAATAAATATTTAGTTTTAAATAAATATCCTCATCTTAATAATTGAATTTAATTATTCAAATAATTGAGAGAATCCATTTATGAGGTAATATTTAATTTATTTAATCAAATATTCCCTACAAAATCTTCTCTTCAATTCAGAAAAGGAAACTTTGAGTTAATTGAAAATAAAAAAGAGGAATAAAATAGTTAATAGCTTTACACAGACAAAAACAAAAAGATGACTGCCTCTCTGCAGAAAATTTTCTATTCTGAACTGAACTCTCATCCAATCTCCACCGTTCGTCTGATTTGATCTCAACTGTCGATTGAACCTGGGATTCTATAAAAGAACCCTTATTTCTCATTCAAAGCATCCACAATTCTCGAGCAATGAAGTGTTGTCACATTGTTACCAGAACTCATTTTGCATTCAAAGCTTTCATTCTTAGTTTAACATTCATCTTAGATTAATATATCATATTTAGCTTAATGATGCACTTCATTTCTTAATCTAGTTTTCTTTCATTGTTCTTAGATTAATTTCATCATTTCTAGATTAATTGCATATTCAATCTAGATTAAAACTGCATTTTCTTTCAATCAAATCCTTCATTCTAGTAGTAGTCTATGGTTGCAGGACTCTCGATTCTGAGAGCAAAATCTCAAACCCTACCTAGAGAGAAGGCAACAGGTCGAATCATTCAGCCAGGCAAGATGAATGATCTGGTATTCATTCTTGTCTGCAACTAATGAACAATGACTATGTTGAAGTGTGGAGCTAAGTTAGAGGCCCATATTTAGCTTATACATTATGTTCCCGATAGAAGCATCTTTAGTAATTTTTTTGTTAAGTTACCTAAAAATGGTTGAAAGCATGGATAAGCATCATTGGCCCAAAATGGTTGTTTTTCCCCTGCTCACAACAGTGGTCACATGTGCGCCTAAGGGGCCTGCTTCTGAGTGCTATTTTTTTTCTTCTTTTTTTTCAACTTGCGCTTCTTGGAAAAATGTACATACCTTCTTCATACAAAGTCATGCTTTGGCAAATCAAATATATTCACAAAAATCTTATTTTGAGCCCTATCTTGTGGTGCAGATATGTTTTTTTTTTCAAATTTTGTTGTTGGTGCATTTTGTAGCCTATTGAAGTCTGAAGTATGTTTTTGGCTCCTAAGATCATAACTTCTGACCAATTTTTCTAGTTTTTGTGATTCTTGTGGTATTGGAAAAGTGTTTCAAACCACTTTCAGTGCATCTATAAGAATTTTCTAGTTTCTGAATCACGTATAGTTAATTTAAGCTTTTGTGTTTTAATTTTGATAAATTTCTTAGTTATTTTTGCATGAAACTCTTTTGTTTGTATGGATGGGATTCATTTGGGCTGCTTCATATCTATATACAACATTTGTGTCCTTATGTATTATTTTTGGCTCCTAAGATCATAACTTATGACCAATTTTTCCATTTTTTGTGATTCTTGTGGTATTGGAAAAGTGTTTCAAAGCACTTTCAGTGCATCTATAAGAATTTTCTAGTTTTTTAATCACGTATAGTTAATTTAAGCTTGTGTTTTAACTCTGATAAATTTCTTAGTTGTTTTTGCATATGAAACTCTTTTGTTTGTGTGGATGGGATTCATTTGGGATGCTTCGTATGTATATACAATGTTTGTGCCCTTATGGATTGTTTGAATTTATTTTGTAAACACTTTCTTTTGTAGATGCATCAAGAGAAAAAGTGCCACGTTCTTGTACTTGTATTTTAGGGGATTTCACACAAAGTTATGCCATATTATTGTCTTTGCACTATAAAGTGCCATGGGGATTTGTTTAGTGCCTTAGTTGTTTGACAATCATAATTTTTTCAAGTGAGCATCCCTCTATGAGAAAAATGAATCTAAGTGATTCTTGTCTTGTGTGTGTGCATTGTTGTTGCACACCCTTTTTTCAATTGCCAGTATTGTCTTGATCACTTCAAATGTTGTATATTATGTCATGCATTGCTTGGTAACAAAAATTTTGAGTCGACCTATCATGTCTCTCTTTAGTTAACATTATGGGGGTATTATAATATTTGTGCTTATGCTTCCTTGGTTTCACTTGGAGTGAGTCATGAGGCATTCTTGCATTCCTATTTTGAGGAGGCAACCTTCTATCCTTTGTTGATCTTGGTTCTTGAGACTATTGCACTTGTATTTTCAAATTGCATTGTTCAAGTAGTGATGTTGAGATTACTCATGTAGATTAATTGAGATTACTCATGTAGATTAAATGTCATATGTATTTTATATTGCTAGATGTCCTGCTTTTAGTTTCCATCTAATCATTGTTCGAGTAGCGTCATTTGGGGAGCTCATGCAAAAAAATTTCTTCTTGATCCCGATCAGCATATGTTTGTAGAGTAGAGTCTTCAGTTGCAACACTATATTAGTCTTCTTTGACAAATTTCTACAACTTCTTGATGCTTCAATAATGTTCTTCTTGCTTTTGGGGCATTGTGTTGGAGGCTTTTTAGTCCTTTATTTTTTCTCTTTTGAAGAGTATTTTTGTCCCATAGGGTTCTCTCTCTCTCTCTCTCTCTCTCTCTCTCTCTCTCTCTCTCTCTCTCTCTCTCTCTCTCTCACTCAAGCACTTGTGCATGAGTACCTAACATGGCCTAGTTGCTGGGACCCATCTTGCATCTTGCATCATTTGCATAATATTTTCATCTCCCTAAGTTACAATTAAGGGGGCATTCGTGTCAATGTGGTTTGTTCCTTCTAGTTATTTGCGGGAACCCATTCACATGACTTAAGTTTCTTAGTCCTACATGGCATTCTAGAAGTTCCTTATAATGGGGTCATGTCTCATTATTAACTTTTAGTTACTTGGAATTTAATATTGTACAACTTGCATTTAATATTTGTTATAGGGTAGTTATTCATATCTCATCACACCTTGCCTATTTAATCAAGCTGTCTTATACATTGTAAATATCTCATATTGAGGAATAACATTAATTTGTGTTGATTCTCTCTTGTTTGGGAATAGTATTTGGTTTTGCATATTGTTGATCTTGGTTGGATACATCAACAACTACTTAGAGCTTTTTTATGGCATTTAGAATTGTAATTGTTCGGGGATAAGAGATTATGGAGAGGGAGGATTTTAATGTGTTATTCTTGAGCCTAATTAGAAAGGGTGATTGTTAGCCTATTCTTGGGTTCCCAGAGGATAATTGGTAATGGTAAGGGGACTCCACTAATCTTGGTGTGCATCGCTTCAATCTTTCTTGGTTTTCATCAATAGTTTTGAGCCTAGTTGGTATTTGGATTATTGTTACACTTCCTAAAGCATTTGTACATTCTTGGGGTGTTCCCCAAACTTCTTAGAGAGTACTTTTGTTTTTAGTTAGTTTTTGAGTTGGCACTCGTCATCATCACACTACCTCAATTTCATCTTGACAAGCTCATAGTGGGATTTTTATGCTTTGACATTTTTTTCCGCAACCTGGATTAAAGTGTTTAAATTCTACAATAAAGATATATTGTTAATAATATATTCTTTTACTTAAATGTTATAACTTTATAAAGTCACATTATATCCCATAAAGTGGATGCCTAGGGGAAGGGTACTAATATTAATTTAATATTTTAAAAATTATTTTGAACAAAAAAAGTATTATTTTAAATTTTAATTTGGATGATTTTCCCTCCAAAGTTATAAAAATGAAGTCTTGGGCTCTTAATTGAATTATGGAAAAGAGTACACAACGAAATGCCAACCTGCATGTTCTTCCTTGGATCTTGCAAGGATGAAAACCCAAAAAAATAATTGATTTAGTATTTGAAATAAAATGTTTGTTAGAAATATCACATTATTTTCATTAGTTATTTGCTACTTTGTTGTGATTTATTTGTTTGTGCATATTATAGATTATTAAAATAATTTTATCCTTTATAGATAGTTTTGTGGATCCCATGTATATATACAACATGTATATATACAACCAATAATAGAGAGAAGCATGCATTGTCTTATTTTTTATTTTGTACACTTCTTTTTGTCTTTGATCAAATTTACTGTCATGGTATAAGAGCGAAGACAACCTTGGTTCTCTCATGAGAGTAGTTGGAACATGAGTTCATTGTAATCCTCCTAGCTATAGGACTAGAGAAACATAGGTGTGTGGAGATTTTTGTCTTTTGTTAGCAGATTGCATAGATTGCTCTTTAGGGATAAAAGTAGTTGGTCCTACTACACCAAAATTGTGACGTATCATTTGACCATGTAGGATTCCATTGAACATTGGTGTTGTCATTCTGATTTTATATAATTTCATTAGTATTGGTGATTTGGCCTAGGAAATATAAACTTTCAGAATTGCTACGCCGATCTCTCCTCTCCAACTTTCCCTTAGAATTTTTTATATTATCACATGGGCAAATAAGGGTGATGTTGATAGCCTTTATTGCTAGCATGGGAATGCTTATTTTTACTTGTCTCCTTTATTAGCAATGATTACCCAAAATTTCATGAGATCTTTCAATACAAGTTTAGAGATTGTTAAAATGATCTGTTGCAAGCATATTGGAGACAAGGTGCAACTCTATTATGGGCATATCATATGAAAATAAAGGTCAATAAATATGACATCTAAATCAAAGTTAGTGTTAATAGATTTTTACAATCTATTAAATTATCAGCTTTTATTAAATTATCGTCTTTTATATTTCTAGATTTGTTTGTGTAAGAATTTTTTGAATATCAGTATTTCAAATCATACTATATGATTCATCATTATGATAAAAGAAAGTTCATTTTTTTTACTTCAAAATTTTTGTTGAATTCCAAGAGAAAGAAAATCCTCTAGACATATTGGAGTTTGATAAATTTGGGCACACGGCGATTAAATTAAGCAATTCATTTGTCCAACATGTGAGCATAATGGGTCCATTTTCAAGAAAAGTAAAAGAAACCAAAAAGGTTTTGGGGGCTGATCATTTCCTTATCACCAAAGATGCAAACTAGGCAAGGTGTTGCATCATTATTAGTAGACTTAGTTCGTAGATGGTTGTTACGTAAACATGCGAGTCTCATTCTCACGCAAATGTTATCATTTTATTTAGAATGAGATGTGTTTCCTCTTCTTCAATGTAAAAAAATATGTACATAAGATAAAATAAAAATTGTTACAATTGAAGTGCATGAACCGTGATACCCAACACTCATAAGTTCACATCAATGAGGATATATTATTTTCTTATTGTTAGTGAAATAAATCTTAAAAGTTAAATTTGTTAAATAAATATGAAAACAATTGAAAAATAGATTTAAAAAAGACTATGTATATTTAAAAACCTCTTGTTTTCAAATTATTTAATGAAAGAATAATTTATATCAAAATGGCTAAAACCAAGATCAATTTTCAGATTGTAGTGGCATTTGTCTCATATCATTTATCATTTATGATCAGAGGGACAATGGTCTCATATCAATTTGAAAAGAAAATTATATCTTTATTCCCAAGTTCTTGGAAGGTTTATATTATAGCTACCACCCATTAATAGTAATCTGCAATTTTAAGCATTGTTTAACTGAGAGATTCTTTGTGGTCCACTTAATAGCATCAACAATATTAAGTCTTTATAATGCTTACTAGGTGTTGTCAGGTTTTTCAATTTTTTTTTAATCATGTGAAGGCTCCTTAATAATATTTTATGCCACTACATATTTTAAGGAATCAAAACACCCTTTCAATTATAACGTTGGGTATGTTGATGTAGTCGTTGCCATTTAGTATCAACTTGAAATATTAATCGCCTATTTAGAAGGTCAATTTCTATTTATCATTGTTGTTGATATTCTTCTAATAACGGATGCTTATGTGCTAAGTTTATTAACAAAGTAATATATAATGGACATTTATTATAATTATTAATCTTAATTATTTTAATCATTATAATTATAATTATTTATTATTTAAATAATTAACATTATTTATTATGTAGATAATTGTTTATTATATATAATTAACATATTGTTATAACACATTAAAAACTATTTCAAAAGCGAGACATTACAATTCTGTCCTTTCTTAAAATTGTTTGGCCTCAAGTTATTATATGTTTTTTCTTCAGGATAAAATAGTAAAGTTTGATAACATATCTCAATACAAGTTTCTTCTCATGTTCTAGGAAAATTATTTTAGATCATTAATTGAATTTTGCCAAAACCACTTTTGCATGATAGTGTGCCTTAATTAAATTGCTCTCTAGTTAATCTCTTAATCTGTTACTATGTAGACCCAAAAACATATGGCTGGTATCGTGGACTATAAAACAAAGTTTAAGTTTAAGTTTAAGTTTACATGGAGTATGCACTTGAAAATACCAAATGCATGGATGGAAATATGAAGACACAAAGCATGCACTAAGTATACATGAAGACGTCGAGCATACACAAATCATACATATTAATGTATGAAGACACAAAGCATACACATAATACACATTGTTCAATTCATTCTTATTGACTAGAAAAAAAAGAATACTAAGTGAGTCTTTCATAATAGATCATGATTTAGTTTGGTAGGAAAACCTTGAGAGGGCGCATGTAAACTGCTCAACCCAACTAAATTTTTTACCCCTCTTTTTCAAAAAAAAGAAAAAAGAACTATAGCTCTAACCCTAACCTTAAGTTAACATTAATCTTAATTTAACCCTAACATTAAATGTAATTTACCACTAAACTAAACTAGACACTAGCCCTAAACCCGATGAGATGATAAACCAAATTGAATATTGCACCATATTACAAACAATTAGTGTTATAATCTCAACCTTAGCTCAAAATTTTATATCTTATACTAGTCCTAACCCTAAACCAAATTAAATCCTAAACAATTATTTTTTAAAAAACTTTATTTTTCAATAAACATCAAGGTATAATTTATTTTTAGACAAATTCATACTATTTAAAAATCATAAATAATATCACAAAAATATTTATACAATTTTTTACATATAATTTTTCTATTAATAAATTATTTAAAATAAAAAGTATTTTAAAAAAGATTAATTTTTATTTAAAATAATTAATTTTCTATTTTAGAAAAAAATTTAATTTCTTTTAACAATTATATCAAATTGATGATTATGGGCAAACTAATCCTTAAGAGATGCAGTCATTTTTAGTTATCTGGACCTATTAAACTACTAAATCTTAAAATATATACAACCTTGAATTTTTTATTTTAGCAAGAAATATAATACACTATGTATACTCTAACCCCACTTATAATGCTTTTTACACTGTCAGCCTTAAGATGTCATAGACCTAATAATCTTTCTTATCTTCTGATCCCATGATAAGGGTATGAATGTCTCATCTCCTAGGCATACCATTGCCCCAGTGGCGAAGCTTATACAAAGGTAGGTAAGCTTAGTATAGGATTATTCCCTAGCGACAATTGTTTTAGCCTCAGGTGTCCCTCTCACAATTACTCCTTAGGCTAGTATATCCACTCTTCATTACCATCGACCCTTGGAGACTGGTCATGAACTTAGTAGGATATCCTCCAGACTTTAATAGGTCCTCCATGTCGGATAGACGAACATAATGCCCTTTACTAGTATTAATCTATGATTATTAGCTTTTCAACTCATTCCAATTATAATAGATTAATTTGGCAACAGAGAGATAACTTAATGATTAAAATGAAATGAGATCACTAGCAATTAATGATACCCTAAATTATTACCATTAGATGTATATATCCTTTAAGAGTTATCCCGATAGAACATGCAGGTTATCGAGATAGTGGCAAGGCTCTTCACCAATAATCATCATTACTATATGATGGAGATAAATTTGCAACATCCAAAATTATAATGAAAAGCTAACACTGGATTATTAGGATTACTTATAAGTAGAAATACTCCTTTTAGAATTCTAGCAAATTATGATTAATCAATATGGTCAAGCTGCTCCATTAGAAGAACTCAGTATTAGTAGTAATCGGGATAGTGATCATTAGATCTTGACCCTGCTCAACCTCAATATTTGATGACACATAGATGGATTGATAACTAATCATGGATACCACTTTTAGTATCATCCCTAGATTTATAAGTATACATCGACAAACACATGCCTTTATCCTGCACTACTGCACCTAGGCACAAGCTCTACCTAGCCATGGAATCAAGGCTGACCACCTTCTATACCAAAGGAAATAGAGCGATGGCTTTTAGAGGAACCATCTTGCCTGAAAGATGGAACCATGTCCTGAAGCCCATGCCAGACTCAACTAGAAGGGCTATAGAGAGAGCGATGGGAGACTAGTACTTCGACAACGATCATACTTTTAGAACCAATGGAGCGATTATAGGTCAGTTCATTGCAATTTCAACTTTTGTAGGCAAGACAAAGGAAGAGATTTTACAGGTGGCAAGGGAAATCTTTGATGAGGATCATCTTGGCGGACTGGAAAACATGGTACATTGTGTTGACAACCTCCTTACAATCCCATATCCAGAGGTTACGATGAAAACTAAGCTAGACAAGCTGGATGAAGTACCCCAGTCACAGCGCATACCTATGATAACCTTCAAAGATGAAGTCAGGTTTAACATTCATTGGCCGAAGATGCAAAGAAACTTGGATTTCCTCTTCCATGAGATCCTGTCTGAGGAGGTGGAATCGGAATGGCTCCTTAACTACTGGTGAAAGGAAGGTTTTAATATACCAAGCATCCTTGATCAAGTGAAGCCATCAAACCTGCACATCATGGCACCGGAAGTCACCAGGTGTACTCGACACTCTAGGAAGGAAGCGGAACAAGTCGAATGTATAGTGGTGATGGTTAAAAATGAGATCAGTTGGAGCTGCACCGCAGTCCGGAAAGATGAAGCCAACTAATCAGGGTTGTCATGTGTTGGTCAGATAAGGAGGGCATATATCATAATAGATAGATAGTTTATTAGTATTGTACTTAGCTATACTAGCTTCAGACTTGGACATAAAACTTTGTAGATATAGTATATAATTCCTAGTTTCTGTAAACAATGTACACAAAAGCATGGGTATATAGTTATATGCTATAGCGTTAAGTATATTTCTTACTATGAGCATGATAGGACCTCAATAATTAAAATTGGTAAAATCTCAGTTTATTTTGTTCAAACAATTCGATAAAGATCCCGAAGGATTAGATCATATTTATCTTTCCTTAAGCAAATAAATAGTACCATGCTCTTGAACATCTAAGTTTCACACTAAGAATTTCAAATTCCATAGTTTCAGCCTTAAAGAGGAGGAATAGGGTCTAGTTGGACAATGAAGATGATGCTCATAGATTTGGGAGAAGGTTCTAAGCATCCTTGGTTCGGCTCGAAGTTTCTAATACCATTGTTAGTATCTTCCTTTCCCTACATGTCACTAAAGTTAGCATCTCATGGAAAGAACATATAGGCAAGTTCCTGAAGGATTAAATCAACCCATAAAATAGGCCATCTTGGGTATTGGGCATTTATATTTGCATACAATCACCTTAGAATGAATAAGAATAAAAGAGTTTAGATTTTTATTAATCTTTAGTTGCTAATAGTTACATTCGTATAATTAACTTTAGCATAGTTACATTCATTACAATAACATATTTGTACAATAACATACTTATACTCTTTATATTCTTGTATATATCTCTATCTTAGTTTGTAAAGAATCGAGTCTTTTCTATGAGAACAGTACTATTTGTTATGGAAACTCTTATTTTCACCTATATTCTAATGGGCATGGATAAATTAGGAATTATATGGTCTGTAAATACAATGATTTGGGATGTATGGTAAAACAAAAAACACAAAAACAATGCTCTGTAAATAATGATAGCCTAGAATCAACTTAAGGGAAGACAAAGTAGATATATGTACACTACCTCTCTTAATAAAATGTGGAATACCGGTTTACATCTCTAGCCCCAATGAAGATAGTCGAGTAGGAGTCTTTATCTTGAGAATAGGTGACAAAGCTGCAAACAGAGTTATTACAAATATATCTCTTAGTCTCTTACTATAAAAACATCAACCCAGGAGAATTAATTTAAACTAAGTAGAGACAATATAATCCTAATAGCAATCATAGAAATATTATAATACCTTAATTAGTGATATACATATGCCACTTTCATTACTCATTAGTGGTATGGCTAAACAGTGTCTAATAGATATGCTCCCTTATAGAAAATGACCCATACCTTTAGAATTTTTATGTTAAAGATGGTTTATCAGACTAAACAACCTCTTCTTGCTTTATTAGCTTTCATTAAACTTTGAATTTGTTGAGGAAAATGGTATTAATTTGGAATAATTTTCTTTGCTTAATAAGTTAGAATATAATCGTATGTTTGTAGTATATCATTCCTATGGGACATAACTATTAACATCTCTTCTCTAGATTATAACTGGATTAGAAATTTTGCCATGTATAAGGTGATCTTGTAACATCAAATTAGAAATTAGAAATTAGAAATCAAAATAGAAATTATAAATTATAAATTAAGAATTAGAAATTAGAAATTAGATATTAGAAATTAGAAATCAAATTAGAAATTAGAAATCATTTGCATCTCATAACATCAAGAGTAGTAATGGTATAGTGTAATGGTTATCCCTTAATAAATATATCTTTTAGTATTTAGGTTACTCTTTCTTAATGGATGAACACTCTCTCATTTCAATAAAGAAACATAGTGCTTAACATCACATATTAGTGGTATGTGCTACACCGTAAGACAACACCATTAGCAATTTTGAATCGTCGAAAATATACATAATCTGAGATAGTAGGAATTGTATGCTCTAACTATTTAACAAGTGTTTTCTTGGAGCATAGTACTTGCTTGTATACATGACAACAAAGATAAAGGGATCAGAGTAGGCAAGAATCTAAGAGAACTAAGGATGGGTTAGATTATACATCATAGCTACCAGAAAATCATCTTCTTTGGATTATCGAGGGATATGAAATGGAGAAATATATATATTGGAATAGAGAAATAGATATATCAGAACAGAGAAATAAAAATATTGTCAATATCAAGCCAGATTCGAGTTCGGATTTAAATTTAAAATAATTTTATAAATGAAGGAATGCCTTCATCTATTTTGATGTAAATGAGGGAATGCCCTCATAAAGATGTTTGTAATAAAGTACTGGACCTTGGTCCCGGGCTAGACTGGAGGTTTTCTTCTCCATTCTTTCCTACCAGTGCTTGCACAGAATGGAACCTTTGTAATATTATTTAATTTATTAATAAAATCTCTGGCTAAGGCCTTTTATCGATAATTTTTTTTTTTTTTATATCAAATTGAAAACAAAATTAATACATGATAAAAGTGACTTAAATTACTTTAATCATAAGAAAATATTACTATGTATTTTTCACAGAATGCAAAGTAATCTCTCCTAAAATGAAATTGTTTGTAAAATATCTTACTACTCAAATAGTTTCAAAATTTACCATTCACTAATTATATGACACACCAAACTATTTTCTTCGATAACATTATACTCAAATCTGGTCAACTAATATATATATGTGTGTGTGTGTGTGTGTGTGTGTGTGTGTGTGTGTGTGGACACCTAAAAATCCTTTAGAAAATAAAGTATTTTTATTTTTTGAAAAATCCTTGATGACATCATCATTAATTAATTAATTAATTAATTTATTTTTATATCATTAAATCCCTTTACCTTAATTAAAAATATTTAATTAAGAAATCCCTCCCAAAAATGTTTAAATCTTATTTAAACATTATCTCCTTATTTATTAATTATTTAATTAATAAAATTGACCAAAAATCCCAAAATAAATAATTTATTTATTTTTTGCCCAAAACTTGGCCAATTTCCTTAAGACCACTAGCCTCTTCCAGAATCTTCTAATCCTTCTTTAATTTCGATTAGAGGCTAATCCCCTCATTTCCTAAACCTAATCCCAACTGAAAATATTTAATTAAGATTAAATATTTAATTCTCATATTTGTTAAATTCATTTTTAATAAATATTCTCAAAACCTAAACCATGGAAATAAATAAATCTTTTATCTATTTCCTAAAATCCATATTTATCCTAAGGAAATTCTAGACTCTTCTACAAAGTCCTAATCCTAATCCTAATCCTAATCCCCCCCTAATCCTGTCACATTCCCTAACCAAGGTTAGCCAACTCCTAAGCTTAACCCAAAGTCAACAAACTTCTAGAAACTTCTCTTGCATGCATTAAGTGCATTTAAGGCCTCCTTATCCCTCTTACATGCATTTATCATGCATTTAAGAAGCCCCTCACCCCTTTCTTACACCCTTTGACCTTAGGCACATTTTCCAAATTGTGCACATCCCTCCCATCTTTCAACCCAATGCCCTTATGACACTTGTCACAAGGAGGTGGCCCTGAACTAGCACAATCCATGTGCTCCCCTTTGAATGAATCTTGGCCTCTCTTAAGGATTTTGATCCTGGCCACTCATTCCTCCTTCCCAAATCCTATAAATGCTCCTCATTTCCAAGAGCAAAATAACCATTCGCCTTTCATTTCAAGCATTGTTATCATGCCCATTTAGCTCTAGACTTAGCATAATCATCTTAATCTAGCTTACTTTCAAGCATTTTAGCTCATCCTAATTTAGTAATAATGGATTAACATAGTTTATTTCCTCATTTTACATAGCATATCATCATCATCACATCTCTATTTGGTCTAAAATCAATCTTAGCATAAACATCATGTAGCTTAATCTTCATTTCAGCATCATTTGATCCTTGAGGCCTTAGGGGCAAATCAGGTGTTCTATACCTATTTTGTGCCATTTTTGGGGTTTTCATGGATCTCAATCCATCCTAAAATGTATAAGGAACATGCTCTAAGTGCTTAGAGAGCACACCCACATCCCCTTAAGCAAGAGCAAATCAAACAGTGCTTGGGTGCACCTATTTAAGCTTTATCTGAGGTGGCTTAGCTTAGAGCTTCTTTGTTTTGGATTGATTTCATGCTAGGTTAAAATCTAATGTTTGTTTGGCTTGAAGCTTTCAAAACAGGTATCCTCAAAAGCCTAGTCTACAGTATGTATATATACATGTATGTATGTATATATATATGTATATACATACATACATATATATATTCGACACTTGGCCTTGTCGAATATTCAGACAAACAACCAGAAGAATCCTATTACCTTTCTCAAAACTTCATAATATCTTGGATGACATAAACTATGGATGGATTTAATATGGGCGACTTAGGAAGTATTTCGTAATTTAAAAAGCTGAGAATTCTCTTCATGAAAATATGAACGACATTCTCCTTTGAACAATGTCTATTATTATTTCATATTCTTCTTCCATCTTGAGCCTTTTCTTGATTTGCATATTTCTGAGGTGAGCCACGAGCATTAGTCGCTGCTCTTGAACAGTTGTAGAATGGTCTCTTTAGATGAGAGTTATTATGACAATAGATTTAGATTTAGGGGAAGTGTATTAATAGTTTTTATAGATAATTTTGTATATCTGTAAAGTCTAAATTATACATTAGATTTGAACAAAAAAAAATTATTTGTATATGTGACTCAAAATTACCAGTACTTATAGACAAATCTCCCAATAGTCACGTACAAATGGACCAATTATGAACCAATTTTTTTAAAAAATGATCCACTTTTAGTACATGAAAAGTTATTAATAAAATTTTGATTATCATTTGTTTTACTCCTTTACAATTAGTAATTGAAAAATTAAATACACGAAAAATGTATATTTTTAGGATGCGCTCTTACTGCCTTTTCCCCGGTCTCTTTTTGAAATAATTCATTTTTTTGTGTCTTCAAAGCTCTAAAGACGCAACTAGTTGATATTCTTCAATGAAGAGATGGGAAAGGAAATGAATCATTTACAATGTTGGTAAGCATTATGTGACAACACATTATACTATGATGTATCTATGAGTTAAATATTGATTTACAGAATATTATATCTGAATTCTATTAGGAATAGGGAAATTATATATAAATATGTATGTGTGTGTGTGTGTGTGTGTGTGTGTATATGTGTGTGTATGTATATATATATGTATGTATATATATATATATGTATGTATTTATATGTGTGTGTGTGTGTGTGTGTAAAGAATTATTTACATATATAATATAGATATATATCAAAGATATCTATATCTATATCAGAGAGAGAGAGAGAGAGAGAGAGAGAGAGAGAGAGGTATATATATGAAGCATATACTAGATTTATATATTCAAATTTTCTAATGTATATGATATTCTATGATATATTTCTAAATAATATATTATATCCAATTACAAGAATGATCTAATATTTAGATATATTTTATATATACTAGTAATTGTAAAATCAAAAATTATATATCAATTATGTTATTTATTTTTTTATATTTTTGTAATATAAAATATTAATATATGCTTGGTTAATTCCTTAATAACTCATTAATCACTATTAAGGGGATATGGAGTGTGTGTAGGAAGAGGTGGGTAAATCGGTCACGCAATGGAAAGATCCTAAAATAGGTAGTGCCTCGAGGGAATCCACTTTGTAGACTATGCAAGCATCCTAGCACAATAAATCTACCTTCTTAAGGTCTATGATTAGGAGTGAAGGAATTAGAGCTTAAGTATATATTATAACTTAGATATTATTATTAATATAATATGATTTAAAGGCACAATGACGTATGATAATAATTAGGAATCGACATCCTCCTAGTATGAGACATTACACATTACCACTCTTAAGGCGAGTTCAAACCCTAATTGAGAATTTTAGATCAAATTTAAGTAAGGTCCCAAATGGGATCATTACAATCAATCGTAATTTGAGAGTCTGACTCACAAACAATCCTCTTCCAATCAAGAGAGCAACATTTTTATATGGCACAAAGAATAGCTATAGCCTCAATGAGATTATTGGAGTGACATCCCTTATAGGTAGAGAAGAAGAAAACAACATTTTCCCTAAAATCCCTACCAACACTACCAATTCATGCATGCCTCTGATTCCCTCTAGAGGACCCATCAATATTGACCTTTAATGTCCCCTCAGGAGGAGGGAACCATTTTCCATCTCTATGAATTTTCTGCTTGACCCATCTCAACCTTCTTTTAGCAAGAGGAGCATGTCCATTGTCACTAAGATTCAGATTCCTAATCAAAGTAAGATCAATAGGATCCACATGATTATTGACATCCCATATCATTTTTTAATCTTGAAAGGTCCTCCTATTTCTTTCCAGACATTAATTCTAGATTATGAAAGTTGGACCAAGAGTTTGAGAAACCTATAGAAGAGAGGATTTGGCTAGATGGAAGCCCAAGTTATCCCAAAACTCCACTAAAGAAGTGGCATGAACACGATCATGATTCCATGCACCTCACCATAGATGCCAAATATATCTAGCATAAGAACACTAAAAGAAAATGTGGGAAACATTTTCTTCACTTTTCTTACAAAGGGTACATCTAGACAAACCTCGGAAGCCCCTCTTTCTTAGATTCTCCCAAGTGAGACATTTACTTTGGACAACCAACCATAGAAATAAATTTTACTTGGGCCAGGAAAAGCAGTTTCAAACTTGTTTCCACCAAGGCACACCATCCCTGCCATGTAATTATTTGTCCAATTCTTGGTAACTAGAGGCAATAGTATATTTACCTTTTGTGTTAGGACCCCAAGCCAGGAAACATCTCTATCCTGAAGAGAGTTACAAAGCCTTCCTACTAAAATCTCTGCTAGCTCTTGATGATTCTCTTTAATGCCACCACCAGGCCATTCTTGAGGATTTTTCCAACAAGTTGCTTGAACTTGCCCCTTAATAATAATAGTTTTAAAATCAGCTACCCTACACCACCTAGTAGTGACAAAAATATGAAAAAGGGATTGTAGGTGGGGGAACTAAGAAATAATTGGGGGATGTCCATCCCAAGAATCATACCAGAACTAAGCATCTGATGCTCTATTACAGATTCAAAAAAGAACCCCCTTGATGAGTTTTGCCCCATTTTTTAGAGTTTCCCGATCATAGAACCTCTCCCCATCAAGTCGCACCGAGGCACATCTGTACTATCAACACCTTTGAGGTACTTGAAAGTGGTGATTTTAGCCCAATATTGATCTTGGCATGTGCACCATATCCAATATAATTTGGCTCCTAGAGCTTGACTCATTAATCTGACAAACCTAAGAAAAAGACCTCCCTCATGCTTTGGTCTACAAACTAAATCCTATCTCACTAGGCTCCACTTGGAAGAAAGGAAATTACTAGACCAAAGAAATTGTTGAGAAAGAGTATTAATTTTTTTCACAAAACTAGATAGAGTCACCATCACAAAACCTCTATATATAGGAAAAGCATGAAAAAATTACTTTAGAAAGGTAACTCTTCTCACTAATGATAGCCATCTACATGCCCAATGGCTAACCCTCTTGCAAAACTTTTCTAGAATTTCTTGCCAAAACTCCCTACGCTAAGAAATGGCACCAATCAGAATCACAAGGTAGACCAAAGGAAGGGAGCCAATGAGAAACCTGAGAATTTTAGAATCCTATTCTGAATAAGATAAGGAGTGTTAAATTAATAAATAAAAGATTTATTGTTGTTAATTTTCTGCCCCAAGGCATCCATATATGTGTCTAGAGTTTTTCTGAAAGCAATAGCTTCATTGATTCTATCCCTCCCCATGAAAGCAATATCATCCACAAACTACAAGTGATAAAGGGAGGCAAATTATCACACTAGCTTCATCCTTGAATCAAGCCCTATCCAACCTTGGATTTGATAAGTCTACCAAGCCCCTCAGCCATAATGATAAACAAATAAGGAGATGGTGAGTCTCCATGTTGAAGACCCTTAGAGGCATTGAACAAATCAAGAGTTTCTTCATTAAATAGGAAAGAGGAGGTAGAGGATACACAACTCATTACCCAGCTAACACATTCATTTCTAAATCCAAAAGCCCTAAGCACTTTTTGTAAAAAAAAACCCAGTTAACTTTATCATATGCCTTTGCCATGTCCAGCTTGATAAACATGTATTTCTCTTTAGAAGTGGTCATAGAATGAATGGACTCAACAACATAATAGTTGCATCCGGAATTTGTTTATGAGTAACAAAACCACCCTTCTCATTAGAGATAATATTTTTGAGACATATCTTGAATCTCTCAGCAAAAAGTTTTGTGATAATTTTAAAATCTACATTGTAAATAGAAATTGGTCAAAACTGAGCAAGTCTACTCACATTTTTCTTCTTAGGAATAAGGGCCAAAAATATAGAATTCATGGCTTTTAACATCTTATTATTATGTGATTCATGAACCACCTCCAGAAGGTCCCATTTTATAACCTCCCAAAACTTCTGGTAAAATTTAACTAGGAAACCATCTAGGCCTGGGGCTTTTCCTTTTTCCATGTGAAAGATAGTATTCTCCAATGTGTCTCCAATTCTTGCAACATGGAAAGGTGAATGAGAGCGTTATTCATTTACCTAAAGACAAGAGGTAGAATGCACTCCAAAATAGAAATTTCTTCTTCCCTAGCAGGAATAGAATCTTCCTTAAAAAAAAGCAAAGAAGTATTGATGGGCTTCCTGAGAGATGTCCCTCAAAGAGGAAATCTTCCCCCCCAAAGACACTAAGGAAAAAGATTACATGTTCCCCTTTCCTTAACAAAGTTATGAAGAAAATCAATGTTCCTATTGTCTTCCTATAACCATTCAATTGTAGATTTTTGTTTCCAAAATATCTCCTCCCAGAGCTCCGACTCATCAAGTTCCTTGATAGCCATAGTCTCCTTTTGAATCAAATCCATAGTAAGTCCTTGATCTTTGATCAAGAAATTAATAGAATCCAACTAAGTCTAGGCTACCTTTTTTATAGTGTAAATTACCAAAACTTTTCTTATTCTACCTCTTTAGCTTATGTTAGAATTATGGAAAGGTGAGTGTTGAGAGGGGAGGGGTGAATTAGTACCCATAAAAAAATTTAACTCCGAATCCTTGTAGACATGTAATTCATTAACCGACTGTATCATTTGCATTCTCCATACATTAAATAACATAAATGTAATGCAAATGCTTTTAAACTAAACAAATAAGCATACATGAAACTTCATACATGTAACACATGTATTTTGGTATTGTAGAAACCCTTGTTAGAAGGTAAAAACTACGGTAGAGATGAAACCCACAAAGCTTCACTACTGCGGTAAATAAAGTTGTTGGTTAAGGCTACAAAGACTTGATCACTTTTGGTGATCTTACCCTGTTAGGAGTAACAAAAGGATCATATAGATCTACTTGGTTAGTGGATGTCTGGTCTTCAGAAAGCCTAAGATTGACGGTTCAAATGAATAACCTAGATCATCTTTACATAGGAATCATCAGTCTTTAAATGATTACATCCATATTAAATAATCACCTCGATCTTGGTAAATTATTTTCTGATTAGTGTAAACTATTTACCTTGTTGTTTGTGCCATTACAAACAGCTATGCCATTTCTTGGTTTACTCGGTGTACACTGCATTCATCACTCAGTATTTAACTGATGCTTGGTATAAATGAATGCTTGGTGAGTACTGTACTCGGTACTTGGTAATCTTTGTGCTCGTTGGTTATGTTGTGTGTTGATCGACTAAACTGTATTGTCTCCTTTATCAATTGTATGAAAGATACTAATGAAAAATCTTAATGTACTTAGGAGTAACATTCTCCCCCTTTGGCATTAGTATCAAAAACATATATGTGTATGCCGACTACAAAAATTTGGACTTGAAAATTTTGTAAACCAAAAATGTGTGAACTCCCCCTTTGAACATGCTCTCGGTGTAAAGTACATACAATGAATATATATGCATATATTTCCCCCTTTTTTGAAAATAACACCAAAAAATATACTTACAACTTTTCAAATATGTTTTGATGGGTTTTCTTGAGAGTGTCCAAGAGGTTACCACATTCCTCTTTGAGATTTTCTAGAGCAATCTGTTGTAGGCCGACTTGTGCACGCATATCAAAAATATTTTCTATAACTGATATCTCAGTGGTGGCAACCAATTCCTTTGCCTTTTTCACGTGCTTCTACATCACCTTTAGGTGGGGTAGTAACTCGACTTGTAGCTTGGTTACTTGTTCTCTTATTTTATCCTCTTCCTTCCTCAACTCTTGATGTAGCCCAAACCCTTCAAAATAATAACTCAGAAAAAATACACAACACAGAAGTTTCAAAATGCTAGATCCATCATTAAACTTTCCCAACTCTACTCTGTTCTACAAATGAAAGAAAACAACTCCTTATTACAATTTCAAAAATTACCATATTTGGCAAAATTTTGAGAAAATCAGATTTTTCCATTTTTGGTAATTTTCAAAACCCATCCTACGAATCCTAATTTTTCCCCAAAAAAGCCCCCAACTAAGGCAGGATGAATTGCCAACTAACCTACGAAATCAAGAAACATGATTTCAGATTTATTACAAAACCAAACTTTCTAAAAATTAAAAAAAAACATGAAAAGCCAATTTCGGAGGCCAAGATGATATTTCTGGCTCCCGAAAAAAGGTCAAAACAGCCACCAATCAAGCTGAGCTTATTGATAATCCAAATAGCTCCTCCTCATGCAACTGCCTGTAAAATTTCAGCCAAAACCCACATCCGAGTCAAAATTTATGACCCCCGGAAGTAAAGTTTGACCAAAACCCACATCTGAGTCAATTGGGTTGATCCTCAAATGCTCTTGCATCAACTCTAGTATTTACCATTGAATTTGTGTAACTTTTGCATAATGCTCATAACATGGATTTGGCTCGGTTGTTAGACTATTTTCACTATCCTTTAAGTCTTCATCTAGCTTCTTAATCTTTTCACTAATCTCGGTAGTGAAAAAGTCTATAGTGCATATTTTTTGCAAAATTTTAATAACCCTTTAAATAATATCATCTAACTCGGTTATTACCTCAGATAGTTTTACCTTATTTACTGCCACTTCTTTGCTGATTTTCTCTGCAAGTTTAAACTGTATTTTTTACTAGGCTCTCTCTTCTATTTTCTTTTTTGCATCTAAATTATGAGAGTTGATGTGCCTAGTTAGAGTAGCAAGTTGATCAAGGATGGGATTTGCCTCATCAACATTGATATCAGGTACTACCTGCATTAAAATTTCTCTAACATCTTCTAAGACTTGTTTGTGCTTGATTTCTTATCTTAGTTTTTCTTGTGCAACCTTCCTTGTGCATAGTTCACCATATCTTCTTAGGGCTTCTGGGTCTAGAGTTCTTGGGTCACATGTAGGAATTTCAATGATTTCATCTAAAGTGATTAGACCCTTACCATCCTTCTTCTTCTTCTTCTTCTTCTTCTTCTTCTCCTATGTGCTTGATGTGGGATAGTTACCATATGGAACTGGAGCTTTAGTCTCCGGATTAGACTTGTCTTTCTCTGTTGAGACACTTTCTTCCGTGTCTTTCCCTTTAATTGTCTCCTTGGTCTGAGATCCTTGGGCTTCTAGCCTTGTGTCAGTTGTAGAAACATCTACATTTGTCTCGGTTCAACTTCTTTATTCTCTGTGTCTTTTCTTTCAACCTCATTTGTCTCCTTTTTTCCTTCTTCACCTTGTCCTTCGGTGGTATCTATTTGTTTCTTGGGTGTATATTCCTCGGGTTTCCCTTGAGTGATAATATCAATGGCTTTCACTAATATAGATAAATTACCTAGTGTTATTATTTTTGCTACCTCATTAGGTATTTCTTCCTTGGTGTTTTCTGTAGCAATGTTGATATCTTCATCATCATTTACTTCATCATCAGGATCTCCACCCATGATATCTTCTATCGTCACTTCAACATTCTCAGTTATAACTAGTTGCTTGGGAGTATCATGTTTTTCATCCTCTATATATCATGTCAGATAGAAGTCTTTGATGTATGTTTCATCATTAGGTTGTTTTGTATCGGATATGTGAATAGGCTCTTTAGTAGCAAGATCTGCATCATCTGAGTGTACCCCTTTGCCTTGAATTTTTACATTTTTCTTGGGGATTATTGCAAGTGCAATTTTGTCTGCTTCAACCTTTGACTTCAAAAATTTTGTCCACAAAACTTTACTATCTTCATCTACTTCTTTAAGTTTCCCTTGCAATATATTTAGTAATCTACCTTTCATCAAAAATCTATTGGCATACTATTTCATGAAGTCTTCAATCTTGATAACTGATAGAGTAGGCATTGCCAAAATTAATGAGTGTTCCCTCATTTTCTTTTCAATATGAAAGGCATAGGTCCATCTTGTCGATACCTTCTCATATATTTCTTTAGGAATGTAACTTGAAAATTCAATAGGTAATATTTTGAACTTAATCATCATGCAAATGATCACTTCCTCAATTTTTTCCTGATCCTCGGTTGACATATGTACATACAGATTCATTTTAGGGTGACCTAGTCTACCCATTTCCTTTATGTTCTCTACTAGCTCATCAATTGATTGTCCTTTATTTACAACAACTTTAAATTGACTGTTATCATCTTCTTCTTTAGAGTCAATATCATCCTTACCTCTTATTAGCTTCCTCCTCTTCTTCAGTGGCTCAGTGGGGGCTTGTGCACCTCTCTTCTTCTTTTGATATGTCTTTGTAAGTGTAGGCCTTGTGATTTTTGCAATCCCTAATTTTAGGGGTAGAGAAACACTTGTAGAGGATCTTGTCCTTACTTGTGTAGGAGTCTCTACTTGTTTCCTCTTCCCTTTTTCTTTAATCGGTACATCTTTTAATTCTCTATCTGACTCGGTCTCCTCTTCATATTCACTGTTATTGATAAGAAGTTTTTCCTTGGTTGCTTCTTCAACTGGCTTCTTTGTTGCTTCCTCTGCATCATCACCAAATTTATTAGTTAAAGTATCCATCATTTTCTTGGATTTTCTTCCCACTTTTACTCTGGCTATATCCATTTTGAATTTTAATTTAGCTTCTTCATAGGTTCCGAACCTAGTTGATTTTGTGTCTTTGGGCTCAGGCAGTAATGCCTTGATTGACCTAGAATCTCGGTCAATGTCAAGTTTGCAACCCATAGGAGGTAACCATGCAATTTTTGGCTCAACTACCTTTATCAGGGTGGTGTCGGTGTCTACCAAAAAATAAATATCTTCTTTGTACTTTTCAACTAATTGTGCAGGTATCCTGCTCTTCTTATGCATTATCTCTTTGAATTTACTAAAGTAATCATCCGTCACAGCCTCAAAATTATGTCCTAAGTTCTTGATGAACTCACTGATTTGAAATATGAGCGGTTTGTTGACATCCCACTATACATTACTGACTGATGGAAATAAATTCTGAAAATAGAAAAAGATATAGACAAGAAGTGAACCAAACTTACAATTGTTGGTCTTAGCAACATAAATAGTCCTCATATTTTCCTCAAGTTGCTTCAGCATTGGCTCGGTGAGGTCTAATTGTAAGCCTTTCTTGACAATTTTGTATGCAATATCAACTGCTCCACATGGGACACTATTGGGCCTTCTTGATTGAAAAATCTTGTAAGCAATGACATTGGCTCCAAATCTAGTTTCTAGATTGGAGATTTTGTTTATCCTCATGCCTCTATCATCCCAATTGATTCCTGTTAGTTTTTTAGTCTCTGTTCTTGGTGGGTGCCTTAGGGATTTTTCCTTATCACTTGTTGGGTAACCAATAACCATGTGGATAACATATTTAGTGATTTTAATCGGTTCATCCAACCACATCTTTCCCTCATGAACTCAAATTAGAACAACCCTAATCCACTTTATTTTAAAATCCTTCAGGAAATGAAGGGCATTTGTTAGACCTTTGATTTCTAGGTAAGTGTGTTCATCTTTTAGCTTTCCATCCTAGCACAACTCTTGGTATGTGGATTGAAGCTTGAAATATTTGATTTTGCTTATCTTACAATGAATATATGAACATATATCCTGAAGCAACAAAGCCCTAGGTGGTATACTCAAAATACACCTTTATCTTCAATTTGCGATGCTATCTTGGGATGTAATTTGTATCTTGGTTCTTCGTAGGTTGCTAAATTGATCAATATGACCTTGTCACTATTGGTCTTGGATTTCATAGACTTTGATGAGGATTCCATTATTTTGACAAATTTAGGGCTTAACGTAAACTTTAAGAAAATGACTTAGTTTTCTTAGAACTTACTTGAAATGATATCAAACTACTCATGATCTACTTAAATCTCTGTGAAATGCTTGAAAAATTCTTTTCTCAAATTTTCTTGAATCGCTCTGGTTTTCTCTAGTTCGCTATGTGGATAAATGAGTTTCTTTGATGCTTATTAATACCTAAAAATCCTTTTCCCACTCAAAGTTTTGCAATAAATAATTCACCTACCATAGCTTGGTGTATACGAAATACTTTTGGTTGTCTCTTTTAAAACTTCAGCTCTGTTGACACTAACATTGCTCGGTTGATTCCTCAACTCGGTTAACCTTAATACTTTCACCAACTAACAAACTTTTACTCTGTCATTCTTTTACCAACTATACACATTTCATGCTCAAAACATATAACTACCTAGTGCATCTTATTTCATTCTGATTTGGTATTCGTGCAATAGATATACGAAATTGTTGTAAGATATAACTGATTGAAATTCAGTTCCATACTTGATTTTATTAGGTGGAGGTCGTGAGATCACCTAATCCAATGGATGAGGTGTCACCAACTATTGTGATTGTTCCAACATTATCATTTGTTGCTTTTCACCATATTTGGTTTCTTATCCTCATGATTCCTTTAATGGTATTCTCATTTGCATCAATACTCGGTTCTAGTGCTCGGTCTCTACAATCTTTACTTAAATGACTGACCTTTTGACAATGTAGACATACCATTCCATAATTTTTCTAGTTACAAGATCTTCATCTCTAGTGCATTCTCATGAAATTTGTTGCAATATGACCATATCTACATGTTGTACAACTAGCCCAAGTGTTGTAATCCCAAGTGTATGCATTACCTTGTCTTCTCGATTTACATGTTTTGCTTTTTTCCTTTCAGTTTCCAGACTTTCTTCATCTTTTTCCTACATTCCTGTGATATATGTCCATGCATGTTGCAAATATGATAGTGTTTTTCCATATAGTGTTTCTTAGGTGACTTATTCATGTTTGATCTACACTCATGTGCTTGATGTCCATACTTATTGCAATTATAACAATAACCATCAAATTTAGGAGTATATTTAGGAATACCTTTTTCTTTGCTTCTACAAACATTTGATGTGTAACCTGGTTTTCCACAATGATAGCATGAGAGATTCTTTGGCCTTGGATTTGCATAGGCATTATTTTTTTAGCTTGTTTTGATGACTCTACATGCTCGATATAACATAAACCAGTAGTGTTGTCAAGTCTTCTTTGACTACTTAGGAATTCATCCATCCTTTTAGTACTTTCTTCATCTTTGTTTATCATCTCATTATGCTATTATTGAATCTTCACTTCATTCTTCAGTCTTTCATTTTATTCTCTCAATTCACTAATATCTTCCAATCTCCTAGTAAGTTCATTGTTCGCTCGGTTGACTTCCTGACTCATGACAACCATCTGATTGGAAATTTTAAAATGATGCTCGGTCAGTCTCAGTATTTCAGATTCCTTTTCTTCCATCTTTTCAGTCATTTTTCATATCTTCAATAGCCAAATACCTTTCTTGTTTAGCCTGTCTTGCATTGTTCATGACACCAATCATTCTTACCATTTGAGTCTCTTGACTGATTTGCAATGCTTTCACTTGATCATTAAGGTGTCGATTATTTTCAAATAGATTTGATATGGCTCCTTTAGATGCAATAGATAAACTTGTAGATCTTGATCCTTCAAATAATTCCTCTATCTCTTCTTCCTAATAATTAGTCTCATTGTGCCAAAATGCCAATTCCTTCCTTTTGATTAGTAAGTCTCTCAATTTTTCTTTGGCTTCCTTAAATTGTTCTATGAGAAGCTGTATCTCCAATTTCTGATTTTCAATAGTCTTATCAAGCTTATATATTTCCATCCTTAAGATCATTTCTCTTCAGTGATTAAACTTCCTCAACAAGAGAACTAGCTCGGATACCAATTGTTAGAATTTTGGAAAGGTGAGTACTAAGAGGGGAGGGGTGAATCAATACCGTTAAAGACTTTTAACATTGAATCCTTTTAGACATGTAATTCATTAACCCATTGTATCATTTTCATTCTCCATACATTTAATAAAATAAATGAAATGTAAATTCTTGTAAACTAAACAAATAAGCATACATGAAACTTCATACACATAACACGTGTTTTGGTATCACAGAAACCCTTGTTAGAATGTAAAAACTACGGTGGGGATGGAACCCACAAAGCTTCACTACTGGAGTAAATAAAGTTGTCGGTTAAGGCTACAAAGATTTGATCACTTCTGGTGATCTTACCATGTTAGGAGTAACAAAAAGATCATCTAGATCTACCTGGTTAGAGGATTTTAGCAACATAGTTAAGTGTGCAGTCAATTAAGAGATTTTACAAAAGATTGTTAAGTCTACTTTGTTAAGATATTTTAAGTCTTCTACAATGGTTAAAAAGAAACAGTAAAATTGATATGTAGATAGTAACTAATCTTGCTTGATTTCATATTTGATATGTACTTATATGTTATCACCTTGATGTGATTAATCTCTTCTTTGAATATTGCTCGATAGCCTTCAAACTATTTATGATAAACTGAATACTCTGTCAATGCTTCAACATAACCCTGAATGGTCTTCAGATGTCTCCTAATGATGGCTACTTTATGTGTGTTACATGTCAAAATGACATCTTTACAATAATTATATCAAACCAATTTGACCTAATTAGGGTTTGACACTATCTTAGAAAAACTAAGATCAACGGTTCAAATGAATAACCTAGATCATCTTTACATAGGAATCATTAGTCTTTAAATGATTACATCCATATTAAATAATCACCTTGATCTTGGTAAACCATTTTTTGATTGGTGTAAACCATTTACCTTGTAGTTTGTGCCATTGCAAACTGCTATGTCATTTCCTGATTTACTCAGTGTACATTGCATTCATCACTTGATATTTAATTGATGCTCAGTATATAGGAATGCTTGGTGACTAGTGTACTCGGTACTCGGTAATCTCTGTGCTCAGTGGTTATGCTTTGTATGTTGACCAACTAAACTGTATTATATCCTTTACCAAGTGTATGAATGACATTAATGATAACTCTTAATGTACTTAGGAGTAACAAATTATACTTCACATATTACAATTTTTTAACAAAAGAATACATGGTTGTACCATGAGAGGGTTATCCCTCAAACCACCAATCTATGACCAAGTCCTGAAGAGAGAATACTCACAACCACATGTGATAAAACTTAAAAGAGGGCCTTTTTGAAGTTCTATAAGCATCCATAGTTATTTTGATTGGCTAATGATCTGAGCCTCTCCAATCCAAGATTTTAGAACTAGTATTCCATCTTTCTCCCACCTAATAGAAGGATACTAAGAATCTATCCAACCTCTCAGAGATTTCCTTCACTCTTCTTCTCTTGTTGTTCCAAGTGAACATGTCATTATTTGGCTTCACATCAACAACATTCAAAAACTCAATATTATCATTGAGGAGTATGGATGAAGGATCTAGCCTAGAAACACACCCTCTTTTCTCTTCCAAGTTGTAAACAACATTGAATTGTCTAGCTAAAATATAAGGAAGAAAAGGATTTAGAGAATTAACATATCTAATATGCTCCCAGAGCTATGATTTGTCCAAGAGAATTATAGGAGCATAAACATTGGAAAATTGACAACTTTCACCTAAGTCCAAACAAGAGGAAACCATAGAAATAGATGAGTGACCTGTAATCCACCATTGAGGAACAATATTTCTAAGATCCCATAAGCAAGCCATTCACCCTGAACTACCTTGAGCCCCAACATATTAACAAGCTCCACATGGCCAAATCCTATAAATTTTACTTTCCATATATTCCACTAACAACTTAGTCTCCTGAATTAAGATAATGTCAATAGAATGAGAAATAATTAAATCCTAAATAACCTTTTGTCTGGGGATGTTGTTCAATCTCCTTACACTCCATGATAAGACAATCATTTCTGAGGATGGGAAAAATGGGAATAAATGGGTTTCACAGACCCAGACTCAACAAAAGTATCCCCAATAATTTTCACCTTCTCCTAGTCTGTCTTTCATCCACTCTTTGAATGTTTCTCCATATTCCTCTTTTAAGGGGTGTTTGTTTTAGGCCTAAGCCAAGAACAACCCTGTTACCCTTTCCAAACTCTAAATATCCATTTTGTGAAGGATATGTTGAAGCTACCACATTAACCTCAACTTTTGAGACTTGGTCTCACTAGGCTTAGCCATAACTGAAGATTTTAGGGTAATATTTGTGTCCATTTGCCTATCCCTTTTCTCTAGTATTGTTGCATTTTTATGACTATTTCCTTTATCCTCCTCCAATGCACTCCCAAAATTTTAGCACCTAGAGATAATTCATATGGAATTCCCTCTTCCTCAACCAAATTATCTAAAACTTAAAACTAATTAGATATCCCATCATTTTGTCTATCTATCTAATTTTTCTTCTAACATCTTCCCTTCTTGCGAGTTTTGATATAAGTGAATCCATCTTTATCAATAATACCCACCAACAATGGACCATTCCCTTTCTCCACACTTAGAGATGAACTGGAATGGAAATTAGTTGATGTAGATGGCTTGAATCTAGGCCATTCCTTTGTAGATGCCCATATTTTTGAAATATTATACATCTAAATGACAATGTATCATAGTCCAGATATTGAATCCAAGAAGAGGATCCAAGACATATTTCCATAAAATATAGCAACTGATTATTTAAATCAACTTCAACACAAATTCAGGCATAAGAGTTTACCTTTTATCTTGAGTTTGAGTAGTAGGACCAACATGTTTGCCAATAAAAATATTGATGGAATGAATAATATCATCTTGCTAGAACTCTAAGGGAAGCCTTGGAAGACAAATCCAAATATGAACCCATGAGGGGAGTTCCTCCATAGAGTTGAAGCTCACATGCCAAGGTTTAACAAAGAGCCCAACCTGGTTAAGAAATATGGGCCTCCTTCAAAATCTTTATGTTTATCCACCATGCAAGAGAAGATAACTAGAAACTAATTATTAGATGTCAATACTATCTCCATGACTTGCTCAGGGTTCCAAAATTTTTTGGCCCAAGATTCCAGAACTGATAAAGATGGGTGAAGCCCCAAAAATTTGCATATGGGCATGATTTCTTTAATATGCAATATCATCCGCAACTAATTTTGGTTGAAATACCAAAACTAGACACTCTTGACTTCTTTCCAAACATCCATTCACCTTATTGATTTTTGAAATCCCCTTCAAGGAGACATCACCTTCTCTAGAGGTTTTATTCACATCTTTAACATTTGCATGCACCATAAGGGATGCATCATAAATGAGCCATGAGAGCTTCTATAACCCCCAAAAAAACACTCTCCACAAAAGAACCTTGCACCTATTTCAAAAATGAATTCTAGAAAAAAGAAATATGAAAAGGGCTCCTAGATCCAATACCCCACCCTACTCAGAAAATCCTTGCACTACAAACAACCACCTATGGTCGTAAGTCACCAAAACCTAGCCAAAAATCATAAAAATGAAAGAGGAGGGACCACATCCCTCCAAAAGCCACCCTTGAATACATAGAACCCACACACGTAGAATAAAATAGAGAACGTCATCCAAAAAGATCAAAGCTATAGTTTAAATAGGGTTTGAGATGATATTAAATTTCAACCAAAGTTTAATTAAGGCTCAATTTGGTTTAATTTATAATTATGTTTCAAAGTTATGATTTAATTTTCTTTAGAATTAAGCTTACAATTCAATTTGATTTTTGGGTTAGAATTCAATAGCATTTAGTGATAAGTTTGGGGTTTAATTTGTTTTAAGTTTAGGGTTGAACTTGTTTTAGGATTAGGGCTACAACTCAATTTGGTTTGAAAGTTACAGTTCAATTTATTTTAAGGTTAAGGTTGAAATTGTACTCTTGTTATAACAATAAATCAAATTGAGCCCTAACCCTAAACCAAATAACTTAATAGTTTAATTTAATTAGTTTTATAACTTAATTTAATTTCTTTAAGCGCTTAAAATATATAATTTAATTAAACTAAGAGCTTAGTTTAATAATTTAATTTAAGGATTTTTTAAAGAATCCTTTCATATGGAGGATTATACATCACATTACAGCTTAATATTGTTGGTAGGTGATGTTTTGGAGTACTAGAAATCATCTAAGAGTTGTCATTCATGGAAACACTTATGATAGTGTGATCGCATGTTGTGGAGATTGCCACTGGATTCACAGTCATGAAAATGACTAAGTCCAGAATTAGGAAAATAGGCTACAATGTCACAGTTTTGGATAGCGATGAAGAAATACAAGGTATTATGGCTTGCAAAGTTAACTAGAGGTATTTTGGGATATGTACATGCTTTAGTTAAGATCACATGAGTTTTGGATAGCTGGTGTGTGAGATACAATGTTCAGAAGGTATGCGAAGATAGTAAAATAGTATATCAGGTTACATGAACAGTTGTGAAGATTAAGGAGAGCATAATGGATATGGTAACGTGCTAAGACAAGTAAATAAAGTATAGTACCAACTCTTTGGTAATATAAGAGTGCCAAATCCATGTATATTATTTGCACAAGTTTCTATTTTGTTTTGTATAACAATTAAGAAGCCGACTGGAAGGCTAATTTTGTATAAATATAGATTATTTTTATGAAAGAAGAATGATGAGTAATGATGATAAGATAAGTTTGTGAATATAAGATCAGAGATCAAATGCAAGATCAGTAAGAGGCTGAGCTACAACTAGAACCATCTAAGCAAGATAAGTGCTTATGTTGTTCCCCTTTTGAGAACTATTTTGGGACAATATTGATTGTAAGAGCACTCACCACCTTTAACTAGGTGTTTTGTATGCCCCTAACAGGGTTTTTGTAATCCTCTAACAAGGAAATGTACTATGTAATAATCAGCTCCTAACAGGGCTAGATCTCCTAACAGGGACATTGTATTTTAGTGCATATTTGTGGGTACCATCCCCACCAGGGTTTTCCCTTTAACCAGGGTTTCCTCGAGAATAAATCATGGTGTTATGAGCAATGTGTTATGCTTATATGTTCTTTTCATTTATGCATTACTTTGGATTATTTATAATTGTTCAAAGTTGAAATCAAAGTTCTATAATACTGATTCACCCCCCCTCTCAATATTACCTTATCCTAACAATTGGTATCAGAGCAAGTGGCCCTTTGAGAGAAAGCTTAACAGCTGCACTTGAAGATCTGGATAAGATGAAAGCTGAAAATGGTGAACTAAAATTCAAATTAAGAAGAGCAGAAGATTTCATGAGGAAACTTAAAGAACAACTTGAGATTGTAAAAGATCAGAGACAAGACCTTATGGAGAAAATCAAAGAAGGTTCTGACAATGATACAACAAACAAAGTAAAGAAGCTGGAGAAAGAAAAAGAACAAATCAATCTCTTGATGATCACAGAGATTCAACATGAGAAGGATGAAAGAAACAAAGTTGAAAAGTCACTAAAAGAAGCCAACCCCCAGATTGAAAATATGAAAATAGAACTTGAACATTACAAAGATAAATATCATAAATTGGATAATTACAATCAGATCATCAAAGGTGAACTCACTCAAGCCAAACTACTCATTGAGGAGTTACACATGAGAAATGACAAGAATAACGAACAAAGAATAGAAGAAAAATCTAAAGGAGACATGAGTGGACCCAATGAAGATGGAAGTTCAAAAACTCAAGAAGAACAAAAAGAAGCCAAGAATGAGGAAAGATCTATTCCAAATGAAGACCTACAAATGAAGATTCTAGAGAACAATTCAAACCCTTCAGAGGTAGATGCTTTAGATGCAACAAAGTTGGTCACATGAAAAGAAACTGTAGAAGTAATGATAATTCTAAACCTTTTACCAGCTACTATTTTAATTGCTGAGTATGGACATAAAAAGGCAGATTGCAGAAAATCTGATCAATCCAAGTATAAGCAAGACTATATCAGAAAAGAAACTGTAGCCAAGATTACATGTCAAAAATGTAATAACTTTGGGCACACAACAAGGTACTGTAAGCTGTAGACCAGTCAAGACAGAAGAAGACCACCCATTTGTTACAAATGCAATAATCTAGGTCACATTGCAAAGTTTTGTAGATACAATGGAGATAACAATAGAAGAGGACCAAGAAGATCTAATGAACCAAAAACACCACCACCTATAGTCATAAGGAAGAATATTAGTGACAGTGGTAAAATCCTAAATGATTACATGAGTGAAAGAAAGAAATTAGAGAATGAGAAGATATGGCAAGTTTTGTATTGACTGGACGGCATGTGAAGTTGAGCTACCTATGTTTAATGCACACACTCAACTTGTGATGGATAAAAGACTTGAAAGATTTCATTTCTCCACCATTTTTTGATCAGCGACTAAGGAGAGCAGAAGTGTGAAGGCAAAGTAGTAATCTAGCAGAGAGATTTTGTGCTCACGTAAAGCCAAGCATTGGATTTGTGCGCATTTAAGGTATTTAGACCTAATCTCTTTGAAATTGATGGATGCACCAGTAATTTATGTTATGGTAGACAGACCAAGGTATAAGTTCAAAAGGCATCCATACAAATCCTGTGAGCATGATCTAGAAGGAGCATTTTACCAAACCCCCATAGGTGTGTTGCACATAGAGAATATTAGGGCATACATACACTGCAAGTATGTAATTATTGGGGAGGTCAACATATTCTATGAATTGAATAGTATGATAGATGTAAATGGGTCTTTGATAGAAGAATTCAAACATTTAAAAGACATGTCAATACTCAAGTTAACTCGGTTCACTAAATTCACAAAAGTTGAATGGTTCAAGATCATTTTGAGTAGAGTTCATGATCAGTTCCTGTGGATAGGTGATCAACCAGTTAAGATATGTGCTCAGTTGATCCATGATATCACATGGCTTGACAATGAAGGAGTCCTACCTGTTAGTGAGAAAAATCTAAGAAAAGAAGTTGAAACCCTCACACACTCTAAATGGGAAAAGAGGAAAATGAATGTAAATTATATATACCTACAAGATGTTAGATTGGTAGAAATGCTAATTGGCTATAAGTTATTCTACAATTCTAGACTTAACTCAATATCAGCCGGAGTAATAATGATGGCATACAGAATGGTCAAAGAAAACAAGAAATACAACCTGTGTGAAATAGTAGCTCAACAATTCATTGAAAACATAAAAGTTATAAAATAGGAAAAATCTAAGGCATTCAGGTTTGGGTCATTACTAGTTTGCATGTACATTCATGTCATTCACAACTTTCCTAGAATGCATCCTAGAGCATGGAAAGACAATGAACCCACTGGTCTATAAATCTCAGAATATTATAGATGGCAGAAAAATGATTGGGTTGATGGAGAATTGTTTGGCATGATCAAGATCTTGCAGAGATAGATGAAAGAAAGATATAGAATTCTAGAAAGCTTAGCAGAAAAGTATGAGGACACCATATGTTTCATGGTTGAAATTGATTATGTCTGCTTTGAGGCAATTGAGCCTAGAACCAAATGGTTTTATCTTATGGGATATGAAGTAAGTGTTGAACTACTAACTATGCAAGTAGAACATGTATTAGTAGCAGAAAAGGACCCTACTTAAGAAAGATGGGTACATACAAAGAACAATATGAAAAAGTTAGAGAAGAAGAAGAGAAAGTAACAAGAAAGAGGAAAGTTAGCAAGATAGTAGAAGATATCACTACAATGGTGGGTATTATAAAAGCACAATTGATAGACATCAAAAATAAGATGGAGGCATCTTCTAGTTTTTCCACTGATTCACCCACTCCATTGGAAGCTGAAAAGACAACAACTACTGATAGCATCATTGATTTATCAGTCCCTTAAGAGGAAGAAACACGTGAAGATGAGACTGCAGTAGTTCCTAGAAGATCATCTAGGACAGAGGCAGAGGAAAAAAGGAAGAAGAAGGAAGAAAAGGTTATGAAGAAAGAGGAAGAGAAAATGGTTCAAAAGAGTCCACAAACCTTGTGGAAACCTGATATGAAAGCACTATAGAAGAGGGTTATCAAAGATGTAAATCTGATATCTATCAATAGATACTATGAGAGATATAGCCCTGAGGATCAAGCAATCATTGAGGACACTATCATTGAGCCAAGTTCACAAGTCCATCTCATGGGACTTAGGCATTCTAAAGGCTACCACTCTCAAGGCTAAGAGTTGTGTAGCACAAGGTAGGAAGCTATACAGCTATTGCATAAACCCCTATAAACACTTGAAGAATGTTGAGGAGGTTATAACCAAAGACAAGGCCAATCTTAACAATATAATGGACAATTGTGAATCATCTTCACAAACTATTGGAGAGATAGAAAAGGAAACATCCAAGATACTAGAGAAAATAAGTGCACTAGAAATGGAGAAAGGGAGAGTTGCAGATAGGTTTGGTTCACTAAGAAACCTATTAACTCCCAAGCCCTCAAATTTGGAGACTCATCTCTCTGAGATGATAAAGGTTGAAAGTTCAATGACAGTATCTACTCTCACTAAGCTTAAAGTAGTAGAGACAACATCATATGCATTGAATGGATTAATCCATGTCAATGAGCTACTAATAAGTTCATGGATTGAGGAGATTAAGACCTTGGAAACATCTTTCCAAGATGTCTTAAATCTGGTAAGTAAGCTCTAGACCACCTATGCTTCAGTTTTGAAATTTTGAGAATACCTTTGCCATTGATGTCAAAGGGAGAGGATGAAAAAGGAAAATGAGGAAGAGACAGAAATATGTAAAGAGAAGAAAATAATTTTAAAAAAGAGGAGAATAAGAGAGTTGCTTTTTCACACTTAGTCATTTTTCTAAGTGTTGCCATCAATGCCAAAAGGAGAGATTGTTGGAAGGTGATGTTTTGGAGTACTAAAAATCATCTAAGGGTTTTCATTCATGGAAACACTTATGATAGTGTGATCTCATGTTGTGGAGATTGCCACTAGATTCATAGTCATGAAAATGACTAAGTCCAGAACCAAGAAAATAGGGTACAGTGCCACAGTTTTGGATAGCGATGAAGAAATACAAGGTATTATGGCTTGTGAAGTTAACTAGAGGTATTTTGGGATATGTACATGCTTCAATTAAGATCTCATGAGTTTTGGATAGCTGGTGTGTGAGATACAATGTTCGAAAGGTATGTGAAGATAGTAAAATAGTATATCAGGGTACATGAACAGTTGTGAAGATTAAGGAGAGCATAATGGATATGGTAACATAATAAGGCAAGTAAATAAAGTATAGTGCCAAGTCTTTGGTAATATAAGAGCACCGATTCCATGTATATCATTTGTACAAGTTTCTATTGTGTTTTGTATAACAATTGAGAAGTCAGCTGGAAGGCTAATTTTGTATAAATATAGATTATTTTTGTGAAAGAAGAATGATGAGTAATGATGATAAGATAAGTTTGCAAATATAAGAGCAAAGATTAGATGCGAGATCAGTAAGAGGCTGAGCTACAAATGGAACCATCTAAGCAAGATAAGTGCTTATGTTGTTCCTCTTTTGAGAACTATTTTGGGACAGTATTAATTGTAAGATCAGTGTGCTCACCACCTTTAACCAGGTGTTTTGTATGCCCCTAATAGGGTTTTTGTAATCCTCTAACAAGGAAATGTACTATGTAATAATCAGCTCCTAACAGGGCTAGATCTCCTAATAGGGACATTATATTTTAGTGCATATTTTTGGGTACCATCCTCACTGGGTTTTTCCCTTTAACCAGGGTTTCCTCAAGAAAAAATCATGGTGTCATGAGTAATGTGTTATGCTTATATGTTATTTTCATTTCTACATTACTTTGGATTATTTATAATTGTTCAAAGTTGAAATCAAAGTTCTATAATACTGATTCACCCCCCTTCCCTCTCAGTATTACCTAATCCTAACAAATATATGTTCAAAACATGTATATATCATCATTTCAAGAATGAAATGCATTCTATATGTAACAAAAATCTTCTCAAATATGGTATTCTCCCCTACAGAGTACCTAGGCAATCCACCTATGATCTCCTTCTCGCCATCTCAATACTTTATCATCAATAATTTATTGGTTGTAGGGGTGATTTATCTCCTCAACAATTGGTATGTCTTCTATAAGAATGGAAGCCAAAGGAGTTGTTGCAATTGAGAACCTATCATCATGCCTCTTTTCCAATCTCTTCTCTTTCAACTCTTCCATAAAGTTCTCCAAGGCTAGTTCAAATGGAGTGTGCTTTGTTGTCTTCCTGGTCCATTTATAACCATGGGAAACCTCCTTCCTTCAAAGTTACACCATGCCATCCTTCAATAAGTCTTGAAATTTCATTCTATTCAATTTGATCATTACTATGACCTACATGTCAATATCATGGTAAATGAGTCTCCCTAGAGACTTAGTAAGGTGCCTACTTTTACCACCAAAAATATTGTCATTCCTTAATTTCTAAATGAGCCATAGTATTTCAACACAAAAACTAGAAAAAAGAGAAGAAATTGTATATTTTTTTAAGACAACTGATGTAGCTAGATATAACCTCTAGAATGGAAATATTGTTATTAAAGGAAAATCTAGACAAAGCCCATACTTATTTAGCAAATGAGTGGTTAAAGAAGATACGCTGGATAGATTCAGGCAGTTTACAAGATGTGTAATTTAAGAGTTTTCAATTTGAGTTTATCTTTAATAAGATTTAAAAATAATTGAATAATTAATAAGACATAAATTATTGAACTTACAAAATAATAATTGATGCTATTATTTTATTTCTTATTTATTGTAGTTGTATCAAAAGATTTTATTTTTTATTTAATAAAGTTATATATGCTAGCTTACATATATGTATATAAGATATTTTGTATTATAATTTTAATAAATTATACACTCATCTCAATACATCATTGTATCAACAATAATAGTTCTTTTATGGAAAATAAATATTTCAATAGGCTTAAGGGGCTTTCAAGAAGTTGAGTCCCCATAAATTGTCTAAAGTGAAAGTGTTATTTTTAACATTTGTATCATAGATATTTTCTTATGATTAAAGTAATTTAAGTTTAAATTGTTTTCACATTTTTCATGCATTAAAATTTAATTTTTTATTTGATATGATTGTGAAAATTTTGAAAAAAAAAATTAAGAAAATATAAATATATGATTAAATTATATTTGCATTAAAATAAAAAATTAATTGATTTAAATAATTTTTTATAGGTAATAAGCCATGGCCAGTAATTTATTTTATTGATAAAAACTAAAAATACAACTTCGTTCAGTGCGGGCACCAATAGGAAAGAACGGAGTAAAGAAAACCTTCAGTCTTGCCCAAAATCTATAAGATCATGTACATTAAGAAGTTTTAAAAATCCCACAACAATATGATAGTGATACCTGAGGACAGATCCTCATTTACAATGTTAAAATTGAGTCCCTCCTTATCTCATAGGCCATTTCTAAGTTTTGCAGCTCTAAGTTGTAGGATCTTGACCTTTTTTCCCATGAGTCATTATTACATTATAGATTACACCTAATTATTACAATATATCATGTCATTCCTCATAAAGGAGGTTAGGGGAATGATACATTATAAAAACTTAACATTGACATTGACATATATATTCTAAAACCTGTTATTTCATCTTTTTCACTCAACTGATTGATAATGAAAGAGTGTCCCTATTGTTAGAATTATTTAGAACAATAGAGAGGGGGGTTGAATCAGTTGTTCTCAGGTCCAGATGTACCAATTGAACTTTCAAACACTTCAACAATCTCAGATCTAATCACCAACACAACTTGGTCTCTAAAGTATATATCATAAACATATAACATGCAGTCCACTGTCCAAAAGTAATTAACTTTTAGAATATAACAACATTCACACAAGTATGACACCAAGATTTATAGTGGAAACCCAACTTGGGAAAAACCACTTTGTAACATGTTACTGATATTTCACTCTTTTTAAGTGAGCTCTGTGAAAAGTCAACCCTGTTAAAGGTTTACAAACACACTGCTAGGTGTGACCCTATTAAAGGATTTAAACACTCAATCAAAAGTGACATGGTTAAAGGATTTAAGTACATTCCATTAGAATGCCACCTTGATTAAAGGATTTATATAATGACTGTTAGCTCAAGCTTGATTAAAGGATTTAGACTGATACAATGGTTAGAAAGTAATAGTACTTTCTGATCTAAAAAACATACAACTCACTTTGCAAATAATAGATCCACTTCACACATATATTCTAATTTATTGACTGAGCTTCATTTCCATCTCCATCACTGATCTGCTCAAAATTCACTTCAAGCAATCACAACTTCATTCAACTCCTTCACAATTTCACCTTCAGCCTTCTTCTTAGACTTATTAGTCAATAATATCAACAACTTCATCTCATGATGTAACCTCACACTTAGGTTTTCCTTTCTACCTCTTCAATTAGGTAGATCCAACTTTTGTCGCTTAATTTCCTCCGTAGATCTTATGTTTAGGTCAAATCCATTGAATCCTTCCATCATTTATGTTCTTCATCCTTCCTTCTAGATACATCTTCAAAATTCTCTTTGAATCCATAATAAAACAATTTATTATGCATTAAATTCTCCATATAATCAATTAATAAAGTCAACACAATTTACATATCCCAAGAATTCAACCATGTCGGATGGGAATCTCAATTCTTTCTCCAAATATAAATTACTGACACTCAGTCAATACTATGTTCTTCTCCTTAGTCATCACTACATACTATCTTCCTTGGCAAATACTGTCACTCGACAATTTCATGTTACTCAGCATACACTGATGTTCAGTCAACACTAAACATCACTCAGCATAAACTAGATTTCTACACTTTTGCTTGATTAAGCCTACCTCTTCAGTCTTTCTTCTTACTTAGATAAACAATACATTATCTTATCAATGTGCCAGATAATCAAGTACCCATTGAAGTATCAAATAACTCAACCTTTCCTTAGGTTCTCTTGTTATCTCCTTTTCCCTAATCCTCTTCATCAATCAATAGATATGGTACTCTCCTAGATAGCAACTGTCTCACTAGTTAAGGTTTGACATCAATGACAATACAAAAATTATTTCAATTATAGTTTCCAATACCTATCTTGCTTGTGTTTTCATTGCTCCTACAATTACCTAAAAAAAAAATCGACACCATTCCCATCTTTCTTTTCTTGTTAGTCAAAGAAACCATAAATAATTTTTATTTCCCAACACCACTCTTGTTAGAGCTTTGTCTTAAAGATAGATCAAAGAAGATAAACATCTTAATCATCCATGATGGAATCTGTCAACAGCTATCAAGATGAAATTTTTTTATATTATACACACACACACATATATATACATATATATACATAAATACATATATATGCATGTATATATATACATATACATATACATACATACATACATACATATATGTATATACATACACACACACACACACACATAGATATATATATATATATATATATATATATATATATATATATATATATATATATATATATATATATATATATATATATATATATATATATATATATATATATATATATATATGTATATGTATATATGTATATATACCTTAAATTGATGAGAAGAATGCCTCTTTGTGTAACAACATCTACTAAGTCTATATTAGCTTTCAAAGACTAATTCCTTCAAAATCATATCGTAGAAAGGAATCTTATTTTGACAAAGTGAGATACTCCAAGAGAAAACTAGTCGTATTATCATTAGACCTTTTATTAGAGAAAAACCTACCAAATAAGTCTTTAATCCTAAACTTAAAATAGTAACATGGTAAGTATCCACAACATCCACCAGTGCCCATCAATCATTGCAAATTCTATATATAGTATTCAAATATTAAGTAATTTTTTTAGTTTTAAGCCCATATTGAGACACAATAAGATAGGAAGAGCATTCCAAAGAATCGATCTAATTATTCATATAGGAATTAAAGGGGTTAAATAGTGTATACCATATTAATAGGATAGGATATTAAGAGCTTAGCCAACCATAACCTTTGATCCCTTAATTGAGTGTCCACATCAAACTGACTAAAATAAGGTAAGGTGACTCGAGCAGAGAAGTGTATTTCAAAAGGTGTTTATATACATATAAACTTATATATGTATAGAGAAGGTCTGCTAGAGCCCCCCAATAGAAACATTCATTACATATTTAAACATGATAGATTTTCCAACCTAAAATATCACAATGCAAACAAATTGAGACCAAAATCAACAGAACCTACTTCGATGACTATCATTGCTTGATGATAATAGAGAAACCCTCAATATTTAATAATCTTGATAACTGTCAAAGATATATTAACAAGAAAGTGCATATCAATAATACAAGTTTCTCCCCATAGTGGCTATAAAGATTTACATATAACCCACCTCAATTCATCTTTAGTGACTTTAAATATACTTGAAATGCTACAAACCAAATTATCTAGGTGTATGTCTCCACATCTTTGCAAATGAATATTTTATATCTATTTATTTCTTACCCAAAGCACTAAGTCATAATAGTAAAATATCATTCACCTTCTGTATAATGGAAACCAATGTTAACTACTATTCTCTATTCTTTAATCTTTCATCACCCAAGACTTTCTTGGCCTTTAAAACATCTGTGTTGATTTGACCACATTGGATTATGGTTCTAAACTAGTTCCCATATCAAACTGAGATCAATGTCTACAAAATATAAAAGGAACTAAGGAGGCAAAAGAGCCAAAATGATTTGAGACCATATGAAAAAACTAGATACTATATATATATATATATATATATATATATATATATATATATATAAAGAGAAGAGAAAAGTAAGAGGGATGTGCATACAACCAAAAAATAGAGATAATCAGTTGAACGAGGAAGACACATCAATATAGAACAATAAAGGACAGCAAAACAGACGCAATGAACATGAAACAACATCAAAACAAACAATGGCTGATGAATTGGTCAATGGGAAAAACCAATTCCAACAAAGAGACCCAAAAGAACCCAAAAGACAAAACCAAGGAACAAACCAACAAGCACACAAACAAAAAACCCAACAGATAGGACATCTAGGGAAAATAGAAAAACATAGTCATCCCAAAACAAATCAGGCTACAGGAAATCTAAAAACCCAAAACTAATCCTAAGGAAACTAAGAAGCCAATGAAAGCTACCAACAAAAGGGACCACAAAAGGCATAAAAGCAACAGGGGAAAGACCAAAATCAACAAAAAATCATGAATTTATCAAACCAACTTTATCCTCCAGAAAGACAACACCTGCACAAATAAAAGAAAAAATACAAAATATAGGGAAACAAGAGATAGAAGAACAACCAAAAGGAAATACAAAATACCATGGCTAGGTAAAAAAAGGGGGGAGATCAAAGAAAAGGATACAAGGGAAGAACATAGTCTCAAAGCCAAATCTATTGAGAGTTTTGAGATTAAGAGAGAAAAGGAAAGAGGGGAGGAGCCCTTAGCCAACTAAGATCCCATAACTTTTGTCCATGATGGTATTCCCTACCTGTCCAAAGAATTTAATAAGAAACTATAGGAATAAAATACGCTTACCAATAAAGAGGCCATTCAAAGGCTAAGAATACAATGGGCACAAACTAGAGGGGAGATCATCTTTGCTAACCTCTATGAATCTTGAGCATATCCAGCCAAACAATAGCTTTGAGGGAAATTTAGATATAAATAATGATCCATTTGTAAGCTACACCCACACATAAAACCATCCTCTAATTTTCATTAGGAGGTTAACCATTACAAATCAATTAATCTTTGTAGAGTAAATAGAGAAAAATACACCACCAAATAGAACACTTAATTTGCAAAGACAAGTTGAAACAAAGCCAAAAATTTAGTAGTTGTAAAGGATACTTATATTAATTTAAAACCTTCCTCGTTCATTTATAGTATGATTTTCATAATTACCACACATAAAAAAAGTAACTAAAGGTCGATTCCTTCAATCATCTATATCTATGATAAGTAAACTACATACCAAGCTAAGCTATATTTTATCTATTACATTCACAAAATAAACATAAGATGTCTATACTTTAAGGTAACTATTTGGTCCATGGCAAGAATAAAAAAAAATGCATACAATCATACTAGACCCCTATCTTAATCCTTGAGACCTTCACTTTTGAGAAACTATTCCATTCCTTTCCAGTCCACACAAGAATGAGTCTTCATCACAACTAGCGAGAACATCCAGTTGTGTTTGATTTCATAATGCCTTTCACATAACTTCCTATAGTCTGTAATTTCCATAATTGGGTAGACCATGAGGGCTTGGTATGTAACCCCATATTCTCTTCTCTTAGTAATGCAAAGGTTTTTGTCAATACTTTCAATCATTGTGTCCAATTCTTTCAACAAATATCCTTTGAACACAACCCTATAGAACTCCGTTATCATTGGTTTATCTCGATTAGTATGAAGAATTGTAGCAACAAACATTGCCAAAATGTCTATATTATGTTT
The DNA here is from genome assembly GCA_027943335.1 of Chamaecyparis obtusa. Lineage (NCBI taxonomy): Eukaryota > Viridiplantae > Streptophyta > Pinopsida > Cupressales > Cupressaceae > Chamaecyparis > Chamaecyparis obtusa. The sequence goes on from BSBK01001724.1 coordinate 1,487,290, forward strand.
CTGCATATCTATCAGGTTAGAAAATTTATCCCCTATCATTTTTTGAATAGCCCTATAGATCATTTTATTTTGAACCTTGACCATCTTACTTATCCTGGACTCGGTAACCTCACCTGAAAAGGATATTTCCCTATTTCCAGGCATCATCCAGATAGTGGTATTCATTAACACTTACCAAAGGAAATACTTAGTCCTCTTAAATCTATCAGCTATAGAAAAATCTAGAGCACAAATGAGGACATAGCTGGACAAATATATAGAAATTTGGTAGTGCCTTTAATGTATTAAATGCAAAAAAAAGAGAAATGATGAAAGGGAGATTTACGATTTTCATAACTTGTAATAATTACCGCACAAGACTTGATAAGATGTTAATTAATAAGGAAAGTGTTCATACCATAATGCCCATTTGAGCTCTAGAGATATATTTAACATAAGGCCATCCTAAAAATTACAAACTCAAAGATCACACTTTAATGAGTGAATAAATTAGTTCGTACTTTTGAGGGAACATCAATGCATAAATAAAGGAACTAAAAGTTGCCTAAAAAATATAAGTTCCTAAAAACTGATAATAGATACAAAAGATTTTTAATGAATCAGCTATATTAGGTTAGAAAATTTGTCATCATAGAACAAGATGTACAAGGATAGCCTCGAATAAGATATTCAAATAAATCTTAATGAATATTTAGAAGAACTTGAACTAATTCTCAACAAATTAGCTACATTGAGTCCAATTCTCTCGATAAACTGTCATTAGAGATTTCCAAGTTTTCATCTTTCAAAAAGGAGTCTGATTCCCATTCCCAGGCACCAATTATATCTTCCACAATTTAGGTGTCTATCCAGTTTGGAAGTAGTGGGGAGCGAACATGCAAGAAATAGAATAGGAAATCCAGATTCTGACGTAAGGTTGGCATCCAATTTAAGAAACCATTCACATCCTCTACCTCCATCACTAGAAAATTTGAAACCTCTCTACCTCCAATTAACTGTTGATGGTAGAATATAGGTTTAGGAATAGTGAGATCTCCTCTCATGTTATTGATCACCACATCTAGATCCTTCAAGTAGGTTCCTTTAAATACTCTTCTACACAAGAGTTCTATAGAAACTTTATTAGGGTCCACCTTGGAGAGAGGAAGCTAAAAACATCAAAGGAATATCATAATCAAATTTTGTCACAATTGTGGATAAATTTTTTACCAAGAATATGGTAGATAGATCTAACTACTATAAAATGTGTTGATAACATAATACTTCTTAATCTTCTACCATTCATAGTTTCATTAAAGGCGATCTAATAAAAGTGGCCCCTAAGCTTAATTGGAGTGGTCATTGAGATAAGACTAGCTTAGGGAAATCACGGTGAGAAAAAAAAAGGACTCACAAAAATTAAAAGGTATTGGTTGTGTGAATTAAAGAAATTGGTTCAGTTTCTAGAAGAGGAAGCTGAAACAACCCAAGGAAAGAAGGAGAATGACTAGACCTAATAATCCAAATAAATCTAAATTACATGAGAGTAGCTTATAAGAATAAATAATCCTACCTGACATCTAATGTAGCTAGAATAATATCCTATCCTTAGAGGAATAAAACCATAGGAGCTTAGTCTAAGAAACCAGTCAATAACAAAGCCTATCCAACTACAATACCTTGGTTAGCTAGTTGAAACAACAATTATATTTACTTCTCTAAAAATATGATTAACCATATAATTATTAAGCCCAACCTTCTATCAGAGCTCTAGGGGGAGGGGGAGACCTTCCTCCATAATCAAAACCCTCATATTGTGTGTGCTAAAGAACAAAACCTGTATGTGGAGGCACTTCTGCCCTTGATCATAGGGAAAGTTCATAAATTTTTGTAGATCCATTTCAAGTGCGATTAATAAAGATACCACATGGATAAATTCCTATCTTTGAGATTTAAGAACTACTTCCCCTAGCACTTGATGCTTAAAATCATAACGAATTTTAATCTCTTCTATAAAAAGTAACCTCTAATTTCCACATACCCTTTACTACTTTTCATTTAATTTGGGGTGTACATAGTTAAATATCTTGCTTGTGAAACAAGTATCCTAACTTTTCTATATATACCTTATTTCAGATCAACTTCCAATGCTAGTGTTACCCATGCTCTAGATGTTATATCCATGTGTCTAAAGTTTTTCTATTTTAGGCCTTCCTCTATTCCTAGGTTATCCGATTCATCTACCCTTCGATTGCCTTCTTGATATATATGGTTAATTGTGACCTTATCAAAGGATTGGCATAACATGATAGCCTTTGATAATATTTAATCTAACATCTAATTAAGGAGGGATCCTTTTCTTAAGGCATTGATAATAATTGTCGAATCCCCTTCAATCTCTAATTTATTGCATCCAAGGCTCTTACATAATACAAGACCATCCACTAAAGCCATTAATTATTCCCATTTATTGGTACCCTTTACTATAGGTTTTCCTAACTTCATTATCTCCACCCCCTCTGAGTTGTGAACACAACATCTAATGCATGCTCTACCAAGATTTCCCCGAGATGCCCCATCAAAATTGATTTTGAACCATCCTTTTTGGGGGGGAAACCACTTACAATTTTCCCTCTTCATGGATGTAATGTCTCCCCCTTGTCCCAAAAATGGTAGGATTTTAAGACCTATCCATTTTCCTCTCATTTTTCCATCCCGGTGGGACATCTCTATTTCCTTCTTCTACTTGTTCATGACCTAATTATTGTTAAGTTCTATGATTGAGGTCTCTATCTTATTAGGAGTTTCTTTAATTCCATCTTATTTTCTTTAAATATCCTTTTGTTGTGCTCCTTCCATAGTTCCCATAAGACAATAGAGGGGTTTAAAATCCATAATGAATCATATATGCTTTCTCTTTTAAGGAGGGGCCAAGCTTGGAGTATTTCCCTAATTGTTCTTGGGAAGGCTGATGCCAAGCCTAATTGTGAGCATATCCATATCCAGCACTATCTTGAGAAGGGACATTCTAATAATAATTTATTAACTAATTCTTCCTTATTCTCACATAAAGGGCATCTACTTGGTCCCTGGAAACCCATTTTCCTAAATCTTTCAGCTGTTAAGACTTTTTTGTTCTAGACCAACCAAGTAAAAAGTCCTACTTTGGGTAGACATGCCATAGTCAAGCATAAATTCACAAGAAGAGCATCCTTTTTGTTAATATTCTTGGATCTTAGGAGATTTTATCCCTCTTTCAAGTTTTATTCCCCATTTTTACTTCCATCCCACACCAGCTTGTCCTCTCTTAAATTAAAATTTGGTTTCCTTTCTACCAAAATTCTTTTCAGAGCTTTTTTTTCCAAGGAGGGGAGGTTGATTTCCTCAAAATATTTCTATTTCCATCCCATCCCCTCTTCCTCAAATGTTACATAGTTAATAACTCTCTTCCCTCACATGGCTTCAAGAATATTTCTTGACTGGGCCAAGTTGACTTTTGTCTCCATAGTTTTATAACCTCCCCAACAATCTTCCCAAAACATGGCTTCTTCTCCTTTCTCGAGATTCCATGTAAGTTTTTCTTGGATGAAAGATCTATAATTAATCATAAAATCCTTGATCCCCTAGGAGGTGATTTCTCCCTAAAAAAATTAATAGGGTCAATATTACTAGGTTATTTCTTTGCTAGAATCCTAGCCAATTTAAGGTGGGGGTTTCTAAACAATCTCCAAACTAGTTTTTCTCCAAGGGCTTTCCCTTGGAGTTTGATTTCCTTAATACCCACCCCGACTTCATCTTTTGGTCTACACACCTTATCCCATTCAAATAGAGAGATCTTTCTCTTATCCCATGTTCCTTTCTAGAATAAAGTTGGTAAGAGTTTGCGTAGTTCTTCCCTCTTGTTTCCTGGGAGGTCAAAACTGGATAATTGATATATGGGTTGGGCCAAGAGGATTGTTTGAATTATAGTTTCTCTCCCAACTATTGAGATCCATTTTCCCTTCCATGAATCTTTTTTTATCTTTTCAATTATCTATTCCCATAGTTTTGTGGAGCATGTTCTTGTGTCTAGAGGAAGTCCCAAATATTTACATGGTGGACTCCCTTTGTTAAAATTTATATTGTGGGTTATTTGTTGTTCTAAATCAATATGAGTATTAAAAAATAAGATCTTTGAATTCTCAGGGTTAATGTCTTGCCCAAATTCTATAGCATATTGACTTAGGATTATTTTGTATGATTTAGCCTCCCCAATAGGGCTCTGACCATATATAATAGTGTCATCCACAAATTTGTGGTGAGTTGTAGGATCTAAGTCACATATAATCTTGATACCATTAATTGTTCATTCATCTCAAGCATTATTTAATGATCTACCTAATGCTTCTTCCATCAAGATGAAAATAAAAGGGGAAATCAAATCCCCCTGTCTGAGTCCTCTATTAATCCTAAAAAATCCCTTAGGTGACCCATTCACAAAAATTGATAATCTTGGAGTAGATATGCATTTATGGATTAGGTTAACCCATTGTCTAGCAAACCCGAAGGATTCTAAGAACTTTCTCAAAAAACTCTAGTCCACCATGTCATAGGCCTTTTTAATATCCAATTTTACTAACATGCTAGGTTCTTGGTTATTTTGAATTGAGTGTATGACCTCTTGTACAATTTTACCCCATCGTAGATAGATCTTCCTGGAACAAACCTTGTTTGTTCTTCACTAATTAAGTTGAGTATTATTTTTTGGATTATAATCACCATAGTTTTAGTAAATAATTTATAAAGAGTATTGCATAATACTGCAGGTCTGAAGTCATTGAAAGTTTTCTATTTCTCCTTCTTTTGGATTGGATTTATGAAAGTATTATTCACTTCCTTAAGAAATTTACCCAAGTTAATTATTCCCTCTAATGCTTTTATTACCTCTTCCCCTATGAAGTTCCATCATTTCTAGAAGAAGCATGTTAGAAACCCATTAGGCCCTAGAGATTTGTCTAGGTTCATTTGCTTAAGCAAATCTTCTACTTTTAGTATTGTCATTTTGCCCAATAATTTTTTATTTTGTACTTCAAAAATAAGCCTGGGGATGTTTTTTATAATTTTATCATGTGCATCTTGATTCAAAAAATCCTTTTTGTTGAAAATTTCCTCAAAAAATTGAACAACTTCCTTTGCTATCTCTTTAGGGTCTTCCACTTTTTCTCCTACTTTCTTTTTAATAGATGTAATCATGTTGACTATTCAAACTATTCTCCATTGATTAGTATTGTTGTGAAAGAATTTTGTATTTATGTCCCCTACCTCTAACCACATTTCCCTTAACTTCTGTCTCCATAATATCTCTTCTTTAGCTAGGACCTCCCCATACTCTTTTAGCAATTTCTTTTCATTTTCGAATAAGACAATGTCTATCCCTTTTACTATTACCTCCTTATTTAATTTATCTAGTTTCTCTTCCAATGCTTCCTTATTTTCAAATATATTTCCAAAGTGATCTGCATTCCAAATTTTAAGCCTCTTTTTGATAATTTTAAGTTTATTTACTACTTGGTAGGTTTTGGACCCATCTATCTCTATTTCTTTCCACCATCTCTCTATCATTTCCAGAAAGCCATTAGCCAAAAACCACATCTCGAATTTGAAGGGGCACTTGTTTGGCCTTTTATCCACTAGAATCCTAAGCTCAATTGGATAGTGATATAAATCATATATAGGCATTACCTTTTATCTCATGGTAAAAGGTATCTCTACCAAATTTCCATTAATTAGGAATCTATCTAGTTTTTCCTCTATGAAGCTAAAGCCTTTCCTTCAATTATTCCAAGTAAAACATTTCTTGGATGTTTCAATTTCTAATAGTCCATTCTTGTTTATCCAATCATTGAAGTCTTATGCTACCTTTTGGATTTTTTGTGTGCCTCCCAACTTTTTTGAGGTTTTAGTAATAGCATTAAAGTCCCCTCCTATAATAGATACCTCCTTTTTATATTTTGAAATCTTTTCTTTGATTTCCTTACACACTTTCACCTTATCTATATTAGGAATGGTTCCCTAAACATTGAATATTCTAAAACTTAACTTTGATCGAGAGCTTCTAGCTAGACCATCACTCCAATTTACATGGTCCTCAATTGATGTGATTATCAGAACTCTTGGATCCCAAATAAACACTAAACCTCATGAAGCTCCCCTAGCCAGAGAGCCCCAAATTTCTCTAAAACCTAATTTTATGTTTAAGTTAACTATATCACTCTTATCTAATTTAGTTTTTGTAACATTATGATTTATGTTTTTGTTTTTTATATGCAACGTTTTAAGATTCATTGCTTGTTAGGGTAATTTAATCCCCTAACATTCCATGTAAGGACATTCATTTTTCTTTGGGAAGGAACTTTCCCTTCTCTACATTAAAGATATCAGTTAATTTGGTCTGTCCTTATGCCTCTCCATCTCTAGTTCTCAATTCTAGAAGAGATTTTTATCCTCTCTTCTTGTTAGTTCTAGCGCAGTCAAGGGTGTTCTTACTTGGCTATATTGCAGCAATACCCAATGCTTCATTTTCTTTATGTTCCAGATTCTCCAGCTCCATTAGAAAATGTTCTAATTCATCTTTTTCCAGCCAATTATCTCCTTTCAGATACTCCTTAATGAATAGCTCTCTTTGTCTCACTACTTCATCATTGTCACATATTTCATCCATAAATTTCTCCATCAGATCATTGACCACAAAATTACACAGATGTTCGGCACTAATCCTAACCTCTTACTCCACCCTAGCTGGGCTATTAAACTTCTCTTTCATGAGTCTAGTTTATCTACATGTTCCTACCTCATTTTCCATGTAGATGTTAGGAATGGGAACACTAAGAGGGGGGGGTGAATCAATGTTCACTATATTTAATCTTTTTACTTTACTCTTGAAACTTAACTTGATTGCTTAAGTATTTAAATAAAATTTAATGTAAACAAGATAAACAATCACAACACATAACACCAATATGGATATGGGGAAACCCAAATAGGTAAAAACCCTAGTGGGAATTGACACCCACTAAGAACTACACTAGTTTCTTATGATCCTTGTTAGAAGATCTGCAACCCTATTAGGAGTTGTTCTTTACAATTCTTTTAGTACAGTGACCTTGTCAAGGGTCAGACCCTATTAGGAGTCTTTTACAATTAACCTATTAGGAGTGGGGACACACTGTCCTAGATCTCACTGCTCAAGTGGTGAAGGCTACAACCATCTGATCTTAGATACACACTATATCTACTGGATGAACTAGTGTTGTGACACTGCTTGTCTGATCAGTTCCTTTGATGTGTTGATGCTTTGACCTCTTGTAAATATCTAATACATTTTAACTGCTCTTTGCATACTTCTGCTCTACTTATCTTATCTCAATATCAACTTCCATACTTTATTACAAAGGCGCATCTAATATTTATATGCGCTACCAAAACAATTAACTAAGTCGGCCTATAACCGATTACATACAACGCTTCCAAGTGAATTGGCTCAAGAGTGTTTACAAATAAAGATTTTTATATGTCTACAAACTAATTACAATAGGTGCATAGCCTTTACAAAATAGTATTATAACCACTAATCAAAATAGTAATAGTCGGCTGCATACTTTGTTCTGTTCTAGTGTTCACTGGTTGTACCTCTTCAACTGTATGTATCTTCATCATACTATCTCATCTGATCATGCACTCTTAGACTTAGCATGAATACACACTTACCATCTTAACTTCAAGGGCACATACCATAACTCAATCATACGCACGTGCATTGATGCTCTAATCTACTAGTTCTCTGCTAACTGTCCAGTCTTCTATACTTAGCCATATTCTGACCTTATGATAATGTGCACTGACTCCAAAACTCTATGTGACTTTGTTTCCATAATTAAAACACTATATCTAGTCATATACAATAGTATAGTCAACTTTCCAACAATCTCCCCCTTTGTCATTAATGGCAACAAAGGAATATGGTGAAGTTAGTAACTGTACCCTTATACAAAATTCTTTCTAACTTATATCTCCCTTTATACTCTGTACTATAATTTTTCTATACATCATATATGATACTCCATATTCTACATACAATACTCCCCCTTTGACATTAATGACAAAGGTGCCCAAAAAATGTATCTATAAGTATTTATAATGTTAGGACATCTGGATATTCTATCTGCAAATTTTGTATCTCTTGTTTCCAAAATGCTATCGGTGCTTTGACAATCTGTAGATGGGTGCATAAGGCATATTGTAGCTTCTCCATCTTCTCCAAATTTTTGCTCAAACCTTGATCAAATGTCACCATAGTGGCATCAATATCATTGATGTTCTAATTGAGTATATCTAGAGAGGGTGCAAGAGCATTCTTGAGTTGTGTTTGCCTTGCCCTTATTTTAGACATCTCCTTTTTAGCCTTTTCTATTTTTTCTATCTACCCCTGGTACACATTATTGCACATGTTCACATTGGTGGAGGGATCTTCCACTGATTTCCTTACATTGTCTATCATTGCTTCTGCCTTCAGGATTTTCTTATAGTGATCACCAGTCAGCTTATCCTGGTTCATACAATTGTGTGTGTGAAAATTGTACCTGATCTGTAGACACAACACTCAGTAAAACATTAGAGGTTAGTGATAATCAAAATCGTGCAAAATTGAAAGCTATCTAACCAAGCGATTTACTGCCTTCTAATAGGTGCGAGATTAATGTTCTCAGATTGTAATCGAGATCAGTGACCTAGACGACACCTAAATGAAGGATTTGAATGCAAAAGATGGATATGAAATTGAATGCAATTAATCTATATTTTTGATATTTTCTATGCAATAAGAATGATAAAAACTGATATGATATGAATGCTATTGAAAACTGATATGCTATGCTAATCTAACAATGATATGAAATATGAATGCAAAAATAAGATTGATCTCACAAAAATGTCGATTCGCTAGAGCTTTGATTCTTCAATTCCAATTCTTCAGCGTGATTGTGCAAAATATGAGATGATTTGTGAAGAGCTGAGCCTTTAATTTATAGAAATCCAGGGCTTTGGAGGTGCATGGGAAAAAGCTATAAATCACTCAAATAACTCAACTTGATTTTTGAGTTATTTTTAAATAAAAGATAATTAACTCACAAAAACATGCAAAAGCTAAGTTTTAACTCAAAATAGAGTTTAGCTTTAATTGATAATTGATAGTTGTTTGCTTTTATGATTGTGCATGTTTTATTTATAAATTAATTTAATAATAAAGTGATTTATTTCCAACTTAACTACTTTTTTTAAAATAAAACAATTGATTTATGGGTTAATCAATTATTTAATCAAACTTTTATTAAAAATTATATTATTAAATAATGACAACATGCTTTAATTAATTAAATAAGAATTTAATCAATTAAAGATAAGAATTTTGATTTATTGTCAAAATTAAATAATACAATTAATAATAGATAGAATTAAATTTAATTACATAATTAAGTGGCAAATATTAAATCTAATTAATTAAATATGAAAATATTCAATTAATCAAATTTTAGGATAAATGTGATTTATTGCCAAATAATTATAAAATTAAAGATAATTAAGATAATTAGGAATATTACTAGGAATATTTCCCGATGCAAAATTTAAGATAATCAATTATGATTCGATGATGTTTAGATGTGCCTTAGATTAGGACTTTGATGTCGATTTCGTTCGAATTTGTCGATGTAGGAGGTTAATGAACTTATAGCCCATTTTTGGGGTATTACATTTTGCCCCTCTTTGAATTACTGTGCGAAGCGCAGTGGTTCAAAGATAGTCTGTGTTTGATAAAGATATGAAACTGATTCAAAAGATAAACTGATCTCAAGATAGAAACCGATTGAAAGATATTGAGATAGGAGTTGATTGATATTGAATTGATATGGAGATAATAGGTCTTGAATGACCAAAGATAATGTTCACTGTAGAAGCAAATGAACCTATTATTGCGAAAAAGTGTCAAAATGCCTGATTCTGAACCTTAGGATTGATAAGAAGTGAGTGACCCGTTCTAGACTCGATTGTCTTAGCAGAACTAGCAGGTATCACATCCGAATCCTTTAGTTGCCGAAGAACCAAGGAAATAACACTATGATCTGATGGTTGCAAAAACTGATATAGATTACAAGATTAAGAGAATACCAGATTGATATGGATCGATGAATCTGATATGCCCCAAGTGATGATAGATTTGCCCCGAGCGATGAGGACTTTTGATGAATCAGTAACTAGACATGATTGTTTGTCTTGATCACTGATGAAAGATATTGATAGACTTGATCGATAGAATTTGATTTACAGACTTTGAATGATGTGCAATAGCATGCCCCCTTCGGGATTAAAATTGAAATCTGACAAGAAAAGTCAGCGTTATAGTTTAGAAGCATGATAATTGATTTGAGAAGTGGTTATACACGTCCGAGAACGCATTCTGCATCGTTTGGAGGTCCTAAAAGACCAAGTTTGACTAGGTTTGACCATGAGTTGACCATGGTTGACCAAGTTGAAATTTTGATAGTTTGATGTAAGATAATCAGTTAAGTTGAATACTAGATTTCTGTGATGATTGAAGGTCGAATATGCAAGTAGTTAATAATATGAATGATCTCAGATTTGAATTTTGATCCTGAAAAAGGATTCTACTTGCTATTTCATTGGAGGAACCTTCATGTGAGATTTAGCTCTTGTTAGATTTGAAGATGCGATTTGAAGAATCATTTAAGCATTGAAGTTCGTTTAATCATTGTGAGATCATGCAAACATGCAAAATGCCCAGAGACCTACAAAATGAAATGCAACCTAAGACCTAGGACTTAGTCACTGATCATATGTCGATTTGTTATCATCATTGAACTTTTAGGTAACCGGATAAATCAATACAATGCCCACTAGCCATGAAACCATAGACATATGAATATCGATTTGTATGCGCAAGAATCAATACAACACCCACTGGTCAAACAACCATGGATATATGAATATTGATTTTGTTTTCGAAATGTCGGATTAAATATAAGCATCAAGGCACAAACGCCAGGATGACCTGAATATCATGTCCATTTTGATATAGCAATTTGTACAAGCATCAAAACATAAACGTTGTGATGACCTGAGTACGCCTTGCATTACAAACACATCAAACAGTCAAGAGATCATTCTAAATCCAATGTGAATTACCCGTAGTGACCCTTTATCGTTCACATCCTTAGGCAAGATTGCGTTCACAGTAGGAGAAAGAACTTACTCAAAAAGATAATAGTTAGATCAAACATCCTTGAATTTTTTTGGGTATCAATGGTCGAGGTACGCATGGCCATCCAATTCGAGATAGAGGCTCTTACAGTCGGACACCATTTCAATCCAGAATTTCCAAAGTTGTTAGATTTTCACATACAAGCAAAAGACAAAGAAAAGATTATGCCCCCAGTCATCACTCTCTAAATCTTGTAAAGGACATCATCGAAGAGCTCGAAAGGACACAATATGCAAAAATCTCAATGCGAATCAGTAAGCATACAAGGAGATAAAAGCATGTAAAATGCATAGATTATTTTCAGTTGAATTTTGATGTTTGATTGTTGTAGATGCAAAATCCTTTCTGGAGACGAGACTGACTGACTGACTCAACTTGAAGCTTCAAAGGACTCTGAGTGGATATGACACGTCTACGATACATTGGAGGCCATAGGATATGACATTGATTGCCCCCAAGTTTGAACATTGATAGGATACAGATGCTTGAGCTGGTTGGTGTACAGGCTGACTTATTGAAAACTGGAAATACAGGAACAAACCGGGAGATATGTACAAACTAAAGCAAGACTGAAAGCTGGGAAAGACCAAGATTGTGTTGATAGATGGAGCATTTTGGAACAAGTGGTGCCCGTTTGCCGAGTTTTCACCATCTTGGTAGAGATTCTATTTTTGCTACCGAGGTGCCTGTTTCCAGGTTTTCACCAAGGCACTTTTTTTTCTTTTTTTCTTTTTTTTGTATTTTTCATTTTTTCAATTTTTTTGTACTTTTGATATTTTTTTATTTTTTTGTGAATCATCAAGGCGCCTATTGCTAGGTTTTCACCAAGATGTTCATTTTTTCAGGACTTTTTTCGATTTTTAAGATTTTTTTCAGGACATTTTACCAAGCACTGAATGCCTTAGGCATAGAATTTCTTTAGATGGAGAACGTTGATTGGTTCTCGGAGCTGTTCTCCTTCAGTTGTTGAGAGTTGATAGGCACCAGAGCCAAAAGTAGCAGTGATTACAAAGGGACCCAGCCAATTGGGTTCGAACTTCCCCTTGCGTTCTCGATGTGATTGATTTTTAGGATTTTCTCTCAACACTAGATCACCAACCTGAAATTCTCTATGTCTGACTTTCTTGTTGTAGCCTCTAGACATTCTTTTCTGATACACTCTGAGATGATCATACACTGCTTGTCTGCGCTCATCTAGTAATTCCAGTTCTTGTAACCTAGACACTCTGTAGTCTTCATCAGTGACAAGTCCATGCATTCTGATTCTAAGTGATGGGATTTCAACCTCAATAGGCAGTACCGCTTCAGACCCATAAACTAAAGCGAAAGGTGTAGCCCCAGTGGGAGTTCTGATACTTGATCTGTTACTTGTTTTGATATTGATTCTGATACTGGTTCTGGTACTGATTCTGATACTGATTTTGATAATTATTCTGATACTGGTTCTGATGCTTATTCTGATAATTGTTCTGATACTTGTTTCTGATACTTGTTCTGATAATTGTTCTAATACTTGGTTCTGATACTTGTTCTGATGCTAGTTCTGATACTTGGTATACTTGATAGCATCTTTTTCCATTTGCAAACTCCCAAGCAAGATCATATCGTGCAGTCCCAATGTCTAGCAAGGTGGAGAACAAGAGGGATTAGCAAGCTGGTGGAAGAGATGGAAGATAAGAGAATGAAGGAAAATGAAGGGAAGAAATCCTCAAGGGGAAACTCCTCAAGAATACCCAAGCTAGGGAAAAATTGTCATGTAAAGCGCATTTGGACAAGCAATGAAAGGCTAGCATAGGATAAGCACAAAATCATAATGCAAGAGCAGGAAAGAATGCAATCCAAAGGAGTAGACATGTCAAGAGGCTTCATAGCATCGTGTTTTACTCTTTTTTTTTTTAGATCAAGACCAAAGGGGAAAAGGATAGTGATAGGCAAAAATGAATGGAGGAAGATGGATATGAAGGCTAAACATGGAAGGAATGAAAGAAAGATCATCGTAAGATAGCTCACAAAATAGCCAAATATTCGTGTATAGATCAACATTGTCAAGATCAAAGAGATAAGATGGAATGGATGAAATATGTAGAAGAACTACGCATGATGCCTGATTGCCAGGTTTTCATCATGGTACTTATCCAAGGTGCCACAAGGAAGTGGTTTTCACCATAGGATGAATTTATTTCTCTTTACTTTTGCTACCAAGGTGCCTGTTTCCAGGTTTTCACCAAGGCACATTTTCAATTTTATTTTTTTTAATTTTTTTTTTGGAAGAAGGCAAGCTTTTTAGATAATGCTCCTTGAAAGGATAAACCATGATATGTCAAGGATTCAAAATGATATGCTCAAAGATGCTGATAGGGAAAGGAACATGGAAGAGAAAAATGGAGGATAGGGTTTTATGTAAAGTGAGTGAGGTTGGAAGATAGGAGGAATAGGCAAACGAGGAAAAAGGATAGAAGGTAGAAGGTTAATGAATGGAAGGATTGTGAAAGGGTAGATGGAAAGGAAGGCAAGATCAACGTAAACACACACCTTGAAGGGTGGCGAGAGGGTGGAGGAAACGTGAATGAAGGAATACGTGAAGGAATATGGCGAATGGATAGCAGAGGTTGAGGTTTGGGCGCATGAAATGGAAGAATATTTTTGGAAGGAGATGTAGTGGAAGCCTTTGGAAGCTTGCATGTCAATTTCACTTTTTGTTCAACACCAGACTCTTTCAAGAGAGACTTTGGAATCCATATAGTCGTAGGCTTTTTATTTCCTTTTGATGATTTAGAGATAATATCTTCAATGATGGATTTTGGAACCCATACTTGTCTTGTAGTTTTTTTCTTAGATATCTCTTTGGACTTTATGCTTCCATGTCTATTAGAGGAGACATGGTGATCTTCTCTTTTTGATGGATTCTTGTATTGCTTCTTTTTCTTGTATTGAACATTCAAGTTACTTCCAAAAGACTTGGGATTTGTGGAAGAGGGAGGATATGACTGGTTTAGATGGGTGGGTGGATGAAAAGGATTCAAGGGTATGCATCTATGTTGATCTTGAGGAAAGATGGGAGATGGAGGTATGTAAGGACCCAAGATGGATGGAAAATTAGGAGAGTTAGGAGGGGAAAGTGAAGGGACATAAGGACCCAAGATGGAAGGAAGGTATGAAGCCCTTAGTAGTGGTGGAAGAGGTCCAAGGATGGAAGTGGAAGATGCAAAAGGATAATCAATAAGTTCATCATCATCTATATGACAACCAAGGATATCAGCATCTTTAGAGTGAGCATTAGAATTTTCAATAAAATCATGGACATCTTGAATATGAGCACCTTCTTTGATAGGATTGTTCAAAGCTTGCAAAGACTTAGGAAGAGTAGAAAGTGGAAATGAACATGGAGTGGTAGAACAAGAAGATGAAAGACTTTGATCTTGACAAGGATCTTTGGATAGCACAAGTGCATAATTTGTCTCTTGATTTTCAATAGGCTTAACATTGGAAATAACAACACTATTTTTACCAACCTTAATGGAAGTATCACCTTTGGAAAGCGCAAGTGTAGTAAGGTCATTTTGATTGTCAATAAGCTCATTAGTGTAAGTAGTAGCTTGATCTTGCTTAGGAGAAGACTTAAGACATGATGGAATGCATGAAAAAGGGTGTATAGGATCAAAAGAACCATGAAGCGGATAAGAGACATCGGGAAAAGGAGTGGATGACATGGAGGCTTCTTGATCTTGATCTTTCCTTATGTTTTTTTCTTTATCATTTTTAGAGTCCTCTTGACATGGAGCCACTTCTAAGGACAAGGAAGCATGTTGGGATTGTATGGATGATTTTGGAAGAGATGGTGAAGGACTAGCTGAAGTAGGCATTATAGCATATGAAGGCTTAGGCTCTTTAGGTTTATCATTATTGAAAGTATTTGCAGCCAAGTGAAGGTTAGCTTGAGTTTCTTTAAGAGGTAGCCCTGGAGGATAACTATAGGGAACCACATGAAAAGTATCAGGGCTTGTGTCAAATGAAGGTTCTGTGAAAGATTTGAAAGACCCGGAAGCTTTAGGAAATGTATGGGTATTGGAGGAAGTAGGGGATGGAAGGGAACCATCACAAGACAAAGGTCCAACATTAACATGATCTTGCTTGAGAGTGTAATCTTTATTTTCAGCCTGAGAGTTCTTAGAGGAGAGATCCTTATAGTATTGACGTTTCAAGCTAGCACGATGTATTTTATAGTCCTCAGCAGTAGTAGATGGATCATCATCAAGGTATTGTCCACAAAAGCCATCAAAATCTCTTTCAAAATCAGAATCATATGGATCACCATCACAATCTATCCAATGTGACGGCCCATTTGTAGTAAGCAGGAATGAACGATGAGGAGGACTCTTAGGAACAGAGGTGTCATAGGTATCATTACATTTTCTGTCATCATAGTCATCATAGTCTTCAAAGCTAGATGTGTCACTCTCCGTGGAAGAGGTATCATATTGCTCAATTTTTTTCTGGGGGCATGGTGACATGTACAAGTCTTTATCAAATGGAAAAGAGTATAGAGGTTCCTTTTCTTTCCCAAGTTTGTCAAGCTGGACTTGCATAGCATGTATCTGTTTCATTATAGTGGCGATCAGAGCTTCTTCCTCTTGTTTACTGATTCTTTGAGACATGTGTATTGATTCTCAATAGCTATTGCTCTATTCCTGACACAATGATATTTTTTACAGATTCTGGAACTAGGCTGGAAATATTGGATATCTTGCAATTTGACAATTTCTGACAACTCTCTCAAATTTTTCCAAATGACACTCTGCAGACTCGTACGACACTAGGTAGTCTATGAAATGATAGTTGCGAAACTCATACGACAGTTGGGTAATACTAAAACGACACTTGACAAAACTCGTATGACTTTTGACTTCCTGAAATGACTTTTGACTCCAGAAAGATTTTACGTCAATTTTTGCAAAATTTAAGGTCTTCAGTTTTGGATTGTTTGCAAATTGTATTGTCCAGATTTTGAAGGTTATGTCAGATTTGATCATTTTTAAGAGCCAAGTAGATAAACAAGCATGTAGAACAGCAAGCCAGTGATTCCAAGCACGTCTGAAAACAATGAACAAGGGCAAAAGCAACCTTGCGCATGAACAATCAAGTGACCAAATTGTGCTAATCCCTAAGAGTACTAATTGTGTATGTTCTGAAAAATTTTGCAATAACGCACATATACCTGAAAGTGAAAAATTGGCCTCTCTAGGGTTTTTAGTAATGGTTTGACTCTGCAACTTTTATGATTCAAAGGGGTGAACTCCAATCCTGGCGCACCAGGGTTTTGACACAGTCCGAGAACTTAATCTTCAAGAGCTGCTAGGGAGATCTGACAACCCAACAATGAACCATACCTGTGGAGATTTCTTCCACAAGGACATTTATATAGCGGTTGTCACTACCATGGTGAAAATGGCTATTACCGCTTGAGGTTCCGTCAATGCAGTTTTCCCTGTGAAGGGATTGTCCGCTACGGTTAACCCTCTCTAAAGATGACTCACAATAGTATACCACAAGAGGACTTGGCTCCAGATTCAAGGTTTTGACACCTCTTCACTTTTAACCCAAACAAAGCAAGCAGATTAATCCGACACGCTAAGACAAAGTTTTGTTCCACAAAGGTCTGTGATATCAACTCCACGTGATCTATCAACCTCTCCGGGGAGAGAATGTATCAATCAATAAGAGAAGACGCACTAACCAATTTTGATTCACCAAAGCTCGTGATATCAACCCCACGTGATCTATCAACCTCTCCGGAGAGAGAATGTGTCGATCAATAAGAGAAGACTCACTAACTAAGTTGAATGTGAAACACACTAAGTATCCTCCCTACCTACAAGAATTCTATCGTCAAGAAGGATTTCACTAGGAATCCAATCTCTCAAGAATCACAAATAGTGTTCATAGGGCCTAATTACTATGTGAGCACAGATGTATGTTCCGAAAGCAAATCTACCAAAAGCATCCAAAAAGTAGAAAGAGGAACACTTAACGTTTAAAGCGAATATGAGATGAGTCCACAAGGTGGAACACTTAACACCTCACACAAGCTAAAAACGAGTCCACAACTTAGAAAACAAGGGAGTTCCTAAAAGCACAAAAGGGTTGCCAAGTGGAACATTTAACGCTTCTGTCCTGTTGACCCCTCCCCTTTATAGCGCTGAGATTGCAACCACGGGGCAGAAATGAGGGGCCGGCGGATTAGCGAGTCCAATAACCCAAGATAGCAATCAAGATCAATCACAAATATTCTAAGACTACTTAATGAATCCTTAAGGGTTCACAACCTAGTATCAATTATGCAAGTGTGTAGAAATAGATCAAAAGCATAAAAAGATGCACACAAGCTTGACACATAAGAGATTTATTTTAAGTCCCAAATCAAAATATTATTAGATGAAGGAGAATACCTGGGATCCTTGCAACGCGCTTAGTAGATTTTACTTGATTTTTAGCAATTTTTGTTGAGCTTTTCCATGCAAGCAAGTGACGAACTCTCCAACAAGCAAACAAGCAAACAAGATATGCAAAATATATTCAACTTATGAAAACCATAGGGTTAGCTCTAAAAATCAATTATTATCAGTAATAATAACCAGCAATCAACCCAAATGACAACTCATATCATTCATTGAACCATGTAAAAAAAATAAGTGCATACCCATCACAAAACTTTATTTTTTTTTTTTGCATTTGACCTAGTCAAAAAGATCTAATTTTTTTGATATGATTTTGGCCACAAAAATAGAAATTCAGAATAGAGACCCTTGCTAAAAAAATAGAGAGCTTTCCAAAAATGCAAAAATTTTAGAAAAACCTCTTCATTTGTGCTCTAGAGACCCATTTTATCAAAACAGACCAGTTTTTGTAAATTGACTATTTGAGCTATGATATCATGTCCAAATTTAAAACACAAAGAATGGACCCCCTGTAGAATTTAAAGAGCTTTCCGAAAATATAAAAAAATTCAAAAAATATACTGATTTGCGTCAGATATTAATTTTTTCCATAATTTCAAGAAAAAATTATTAAAAATTCAAAAGATCTCATAAAATTCTAAATTTTTTATTGTAGCTTCCATGACATGTCACCAACCTGTAAAAAAAATTTTAGACCAAAATTCCTAGCCGTTTGGGAGATAAAATTAAATCTTTGAAACTTTGGGGTTTTAGCTCCCAAAAAAATCAAAACCAGCATGCAAAGGTGGGTTGCCCCACGGTGGGCGCCAGAAATGTGTGTGTGAAAATTGTACCTGATCTGTAGACACAACACTCAGTAAAACATTAGAGGTTAGTGATAATCAAAATCGTGCAAAATTGAAAGCTATCTAACCAAGCGATTTACTACCTTCTAATAGGTGCGAGATTAATGTTCTCAGATTGTAATCGAGATCAGTGACCTAGACGACACCTAAATGAAGGATTTGAATGCAAAAGATGGATATGAAATTGAATGCAATTAATCTATATTTTTGATATTTTCTATGCAATAAGAATGATAAAAATTGATATGATATGAATGCTATTGAAAACTGATATGCTATGCTAATCTAACAATGATATGAAATATGAATGCAAAAATAAGATTGATCTCACAAAAATGTCGATTCGCTAGAGCTTTGATTCTTCAATTCCAATTCTTCAGCGTGATTGTGCAAAATATGAGATGATTTGTGAAGAGCTGAGCCTTTAATTTATAGAAATCCAGGGCTTTGGAGGTGCATGGGAAAAAGCTATAAATCACTCAAATAACTCAACTTGATTTTTGAGTTATTTTTAAATAAAAGATAATTAACTCACAAAAACATGCAAAAGCTAAGTTTTAACTCAAAATAGAGTTTAGCTTTAATTGATAATTGATAGTTGTTTGCTTTTATGATTGTGCATGTTTTATTTATAAATTAATTTAATAATAAAGTGATTTATTTCCAACTTAACTGCTTTTTTTAAAATAAAACAATTGATTTATGGGTTAATCAATTATTTAATCAAACTTTTATTAAAAATTATATTATTAAATAATGACAACATGCTTTAATTAATTAAATAAGAATTTAATCAATTAAAGATAGGAATTTTGATTTATTGTCAAAATTAAATAATACAATTAATAATAGATAGAATTAAATTTAATTACATAATTAAGTGGCAAATATTAAATCTAATTAATTAAATATGAAAATATTCAATTAATCAAATTTTAGGATAAATGTGATTTATTGCCAAATAATTATAAAATTAAAGATAATTAAGATAATTAGGAATATTACTAGGAATATTCCCCGATGCAAAATTTAAGATAATCAATTATGATTCGATGATGTTTAGATGTGCCTTAGATTAGGACTTTGATGTCGATTTCATTCGAATTTGTCGATGTAGGAGGTTAATGAACTTATAGCCCATTTTTGGGGTATTACAACAATCAACAATGATCTTTCTTCCCTTAGTTGTGAACTCCTTCAAGGATGCTTGACCAATCTTCAATGAACTGAGGTCAAGTGTAAAGTTTCCAATTAGTTCACTCAATATTTTCTTCATATATTTTCCTTCTACAACTTGGGATGCAGATTCTTCCAAGCTAGAAAAGTTTTCTTTGAAGTTTGTCAATATTGTACTGACATCATCAACTGAATGAACCTTAGACACTTTCTTTTCTGAAGGTAGCAAGTTGTTCAAAATGCTAACTAGCTCAACAAATAGAGGGTTCCTCATCACTTGCTTCTCTTTTTATTTCTCCATGGATAGGACACTGATCTTAATCAGGTCTTCTTCTCCCCAAGAGTCTAAGTTTGAGGTGTTTGGTGTCAAATTTGTCAACAATGATGCTGAGGGTAAGGGTGTGATAGGAGTGATGTCTATCACTTCTTGTTTTATATTCATAGGTATTTCAATAGATGGCTCATCTATTGGTTCACTTTCTTTTACCTCTTCTTCTCCTTTTTCCTCTTCTACCTTTTCTTCCTCTGTTTCTATCTATGTTTCTGTCTCCTTCCCTTCTTCACTTGTTAGATCTTTGATTAGTACTTCTTCTTGTAGCTTGGGTGAATTGTCACCACATAGAGTTTCAACCTCTTGTGTGCTCATAAAGGCTTCCTCAAACTTATCCAAGTCATTATCTATGGCCACCATTGTAATCTCTACATTATCATTAATGATAGTGTTATATTTTTGTGTCTCAGTCATGGGTGCAGACTTTACTGCCTATGTAGGTGTTATCACTATAGGCATTGGATCTTGAGGACTTGCGATTGGTACATTTATGGTCTCTCCCACTTTGGCTTCCTTAGAGGGCACTTGTGTTATAGACACAGTAGGTGGATACATGTGTCTATTCAGGAAAACTTTCTCAAAAGCTTTCTCAATCTCTTTGGCTGCCAACTCAAAGTTCTTATCCATTATGTGCAGTGTTCTTAGTTTTATTCTTAGGTGTGGCTTCACCAGATCTAACAATAATGTTTTCTCTTGTAAAGAACACAAAGGGAGGCTTTCATCTAGAATCTTTTCTCTTATTCTAAGATCTTCTTCAATAGCATGTTTCTTCAAGGATTCCAAAATACTCTAAGCACTGTCTGGAATGACTGTCTTAAGTTCTAGGACTATCTTCTTGAAATTAATCATATGTTTTATGATCATTCCATGAATCTCTGATTTATTAATTTCACTTTACTTCTCATAAAACTTTCCTATCTGATCTAATCTACCTTCATCAACAATCCTTATTCTCAAAACTTGAAGACTAGGTCTGAAATCTACCTCTAGAGGTGCTTAAGCATTTTTCTTACTTTTGGTTGCCTATGAGGATGGGTGACTTGTGTCATTTTCCTTCTTCCTCTTGGTCATTGCCTTATACTCAGGAGGTGATGTTAGATCAATTGTCTCTTTGGGCGTAGGAGGGATACCATCTATTTTACCTTGTTTATCCTTTAGATCTTCAGTTTTCTCAATCTTGACTTTCTTTAGTTTGGGATCATCTTTATTAGCTTCCATTGAGGATGCACTCTCAATCTCCAATGCTATCTTTTATTCTCTTTCTCTATCTAGGTCTTCCTGTGTTACACCATGAATTCTAAGTATTTCAGATGTAATCTTAGAGGCTTTCCTCTTAGTTGTTGTACTCTTCAAAATTGCATCAACTTCCCTTGTCTTTTCTTCATAAGTACCCCAGCTAGGTTCATTAGGGTCCTTAGGTGCTGAAAGTAGTACTTGTGCATATGCTTCTAGGATTGGTTCCTCTACCTCATAACCAAGTGGATGGATCCACTTTGCTCTAGGTTCAACTGCTTCCATACATGTTATGTCAGTCTCTACCATGAAGAAAATATTGTCTTTGTATTTCTCTACAATTATTTTAGGTACCCTGTACCTCATCTATATTTTGATTCTGAATGTCTGTAATTCTAGCTCCATGTAATCCTCCAATGTGCTCTTAGTAGATGCCTTAAGAGATATTTGAGGCATTATAGGTATACTTTTGTCTAGGTACAAATTTGAAACCTTTCCAAGTATATGGAAGTACATGTAGATGATTAAAGACCCAAACCTAAATATTTTGGTCTTATCATGTTTGATGGTTGTAATGTTATCAATCAGTTGTGCACGCAAGATTTCACATAGATTGAACTCTCCATTTTCTCTCACAATTCTGATTACTGCAAGAATAGTGGCTGCTGACACACTATTCACCTTGTTGGTGTACTGAAACCTATAACCTATTATCATAGACATCAATTTGATGTCTTTCTCTTCAATAGGTTCAATTATCATACCGTGCCTATCACTTCTAGACTTACATGTTTGTTCAACTAATTTCCTTACATCCTTTCCCACTGGAAGAATGATGCCAGTCTTAGAAAGGCCTCTCATCTCATGAATGAGATCTCCTATGATTCTTACTAGGATTTCACCTATCCCATGGATTCTACTTAACAAGATCTTGATCCACTCAAATTTTTAGAACTCATGTTTCGTAGCAAACTCAACAATAGAATGATTTTCTAAATGCACGAACTCATCTAGGAATGTTTTTTTCTAGTTTCATCATGGAATCTAGGTGTGACCTTATCCTATCAAGTCCAACTGGTTCCTTTTTGCAGTATATATATGCACGGATATCTTCAACATGCATTATGCCCATAGGGGTTCTTTAAAATACATCTTCTAGGTCATCTAGGGTTGAATTAAAAGGGTGCCTTTTAAAGACATATCTCTTCCTTTCTATGATATCAAATACAATACGTGTAGCCATGACTTACTTGGTTAACGCTTAGAAACAAGTTTCAAAAGACTTATAAATAGTTGTGTTAGACTAGGGCTTTGCAACTAATCAATCACACTTCTTCATTGGTAAATTGAGATCCAATACTTCACATTAAATTGCTAGGGCTTCTATGGTCTTCAATCACTCATACTTGAATGCAATGAGTGATCTATAAGTTTATGTAGATTATAAAGTGAATTTCCACCATTAATGCTTGTCGTAAATGAGAATTTGACTGAGATTTTCCAACTTCCATCCTTCATTCGATCAAGTAGTGCACTCTTGCACATAGCTTCAAATTGTCTCCAAGATGTTAAATCCAAAGGTACATACTCTGAGGGTGAGTATCCCAGCCGCGCAGGGATCTAGAGCTAAATTATCTCCCCCTATGACCCTAAGGGTCATTCATCCAGATGTAGAGGGTGCATCCACTGTGGATGCATCCAATACATACTCATCAATCTTATCCTTCTTTGCCTCTGACCAAATCAAGCTCACATCTTCTAAAGCTTTCAAAAACTTGACTTCCCCTTCGATATCCAATATTTATTCTTCTGGCTTTTTAGATCTTTCTTGACTTTGCATTCTTGATCTACAAAACTTTGAGATGTGTCCAGCCTTGTTACAAGAGTGAAAAATAATTGGAGGCCTTAAATTCCTCGGCGCATTGATATGGGTTACCATTTTATACTTTTTAGCTGAGAGACCATTATAATTACATATCTGACATGTAATACTCTAGAACTTCTTGTATTTGGTTGATTCTGATTTGTCTGATTATGTTGAGTCTTGTTCTTCTGACTTGTTCTTAAATTCATAGCTCTATGACCAAATTTATTGCATGAATAATAGTAACCATTGAAAGGTCTTACCTCTATACAATTCCTTGCTATATGTCCATGCTTGTTACATGCATAACAAGTTCAGTCTATTGGCTTGCGCTCATCCTTAGATGGTTCAATATTGTCTTTAGTCTAATTTTCAGTCTTCTTAGCATCTATGGTGTCTTCTGGTGCTTTCATCCTTTCTCGCATGTTATCAATCTAATTTTGTGCTCCATTGAATCCAATGTCACTGGTATCTCCTTTAAGCTTCTGAGCATATAACTAATATTATATCATATCCTTGCTTGTGTGTAATTTATCAATGTGATTCTTTGCTTCAATCAATTCAGATTCTAATTTTTCTTTGTTGTTTCTTAGCTCCAAGATTTCCATGTTTGCTTGCCTCAATTATTCATTTAGTTGAAGGTTCTCTTTGATCGGTTCATCATAAACTTCTTGATAGTTAGTTAGCTTATCATCCAGTTCTTCAATTTGATCTTTTAGAGATGTGTTCTCTTCATTTAGCTTTTTTACCATTTTCCCTAAATCACTATTTGAACAATCTTTCAAATCTTTTCTTAGCTTCTTGATGAATACTTGTGCGCCACTGACTTTTAATTTCAATTCTTCAACTCCTTTCTCAGATATGTCAAGGTCTTCAAGAGCTGTCATAAGATTCTTCTTCAGATGTTTTTCTTCTTCTAAACCCATTGATCTCCTCAAGTGGTTAAACTTCTCTTCAGAGGACTAGAGCTCTGATACCAATTGTTAGGAATGGAAACAGTGAGAGGGGGGTTGAATCAATGTTCACTATATTTAATATTTTTACTTTACTCTTGAAACTTAACTTGATTTCTTAAGTACTTAAATAAAATTAAATGTAAACAAGATAAAAAATCACAACACATAACACCAATATAGTTACGAGGAAACCCAAATAGGTAAAAACCCCGGTGGGAATTGACACCCACTAAGAAATGCACTAGTGTCTTATGATCCTTGCTAGAAGATCTACAACCCTATTAGGAGTTGTTCTTTACAATACTTTTAGTACAGTGACCTTGTCAAGGGTCGGACCCTATTAGGAGTCTTTTACAATAACCCTGTTAGGGGTGGGGACACACTATCCTAGAGCTCACTACTCAAGTGGTGAAGGCTACAACCTTCTAATCTCAGATGCACACTATATTTGTTGGATGAACTGGTGTTGTGACACTACTTATCTGATTAGTTCCTTTGATGCGTTGATGCTTTGACCTCTTGCAGAGCTCTAATAAATTTTAACTTCTCTTCACATACTTCTTCTCTACTTATCTTATCTCAATATCAACTTCCATACTTTATTACAAAGGTGCATCTAATATTTATATGCGCTACCAAAACAATTAACTAGGTCAGCCTATAACCAATTACATACAATGCTTCCAAGTGAATTGGCTCAAGCGTGTTTACAAACAAAGATGTTTATATGTCTACAACCTAATTACAATAGGTGCATAGCCTTTACAAAACAATATTATAACCGCTAATCAAAATAGTAACAATCAGCTGCATACTCTATTCTGTTCTGGCATTCACTGGTTGTACCTCTTCAGCTATCTGTATCTTTGTCATACTATCTCATCTAATTATGTGCTCTTAGACTTAGCATGAATACACACTTACCATCTTAACTTCAAGGGTGCATACCATAACTTGGTCATATGCATGTGCACTGATGCTTTGATCTACTGGTGCTCTGCTAACTATCCAATCTTCTATACTTAGCCATATTCTGACCTTATGATAATGTGCACTGACTCCAAAACTCTATATGACTTTGTTTCCATAATGACAACACTATATCTAGTCATATACAATAGTATAGTCAACTTGCCAACAGTAGATACTTTATTTCTCACCTTCTTTTCTATCTAGATCCTCAAGATTCTAATTTGTTATGATTATAAAGCCTTCTACTTATTTATTAATTTTTATTGAGATACCTTCTAAAAGCTTATTATTGTATGCAAATTTAAATGTAAACTATTATAAATGAAATATTAACTAATCTAAGCTAATATAACAATCTAAATGCTACTCAATGAAGATTACAAAATGATTAAATGAAGAACTATAAGTAAAATTACCTTCACTCACCCATTGCAGCTTGTCTCCATTGTCCTCCTAGCCTTGATTTCTTGGATGTGTTGAGCTCTTAGATTTCCAAATGAAGCTCCTTTCCCAAGATGTTCTCAAAGTGTGGAGATTGAGTGGATTGAATGCAAAATGGCCTAAGCTTGATTATGAAAACTAATGGATAATGAAATGCTATGAAAATGATTTCAAAATGCTTTCTTAAATACTTGGATGCTTGATTGCTTGATCTCTAGAATTCTTGAATACTTGAAAATTACTCTTGCCTATCAGCTCACAAAGGGGAAATGAGGCTCCTTTTATAGATTTTTAGAGGACTCAAGACTAGGTGGCACAATCCTAGGGTGGATATGTGGATATTGAAAGGTGGAAGATCCTAGGGCTATGATTGACTTGGTTGAAGGGATTGAGAGAAAGGGGGATGTAGTTGGAATGTGAGAGGAAGAATAGGGATGATGTTCCTCCTACATTGATATGGAAGTGAAGAAGGTGGAAGGGAAAGACACATGTCAAGTGTCTCACAAAGACCATTGAGAGGAAGAGGGAAGGACTTTTTCCTCATGAGGACTCTTTGTACAAGTGTCCCATGAGTCACCTTTGACCCTTTAAGGTGGCTTGAGAATCTCCTTAGGAATAGGGATTACTTCTTGACTTAGTGTAGGGGAAGACATGTGGTCATGACACCAAGTCTTATGAGGTCACATAGCCCTTAAAAATAGGACATGTGTGGGTGAGGATAATGATTTATTAATAATTAATAATAATTATTTATTTTAGCCAAGGTGATGTGTCAGGTGACTAGGTGGATGAGGTGGACTAAGGGACTTGGTCATATTTGGTGATTGAGTAATTGTTTAAATCACTTTAATAAGACTATTTAGAAGACTTAGGATAGGAGAATAGACTATAGTGAATTTATCAAATAAATTGAATAATTTATTTAATAAATAGAGGAAATAAATATTAATTAAATAATAAATATTTAATTAATTCATCAAGTCAATATTAATTAAATAATAAATATTTAATTAATTAATGAAGTCACTTTTTAGTGTATATATTTTGCCCCTATTTGAGATAATGCGTTGGTCACATTGTTTCAAAGAAAAATCAAGCATTTTCCCCCTACCCCAGACAATTTCACAGATGACCTATGCATGTCCCCTCGAGAGATTGATTGTCAATTTTATTTGAATTTTTTTTTTTATTATTATTGTTTTTGTTTTTTTTGGGTTGACAAGCATTCTCACGAAAAGAATCAGAAGAAATATGGGTGAAAATGGGGGAAATCAGAATGAAATCGATAGGTAGGGTCCACACATCAAGAAAAATGGGTCAACAGACTATATATAGGGCCAAGGGGTCCACAATAGGGTCATTGTGCACACTTGTCATTTAGAGATTGGAGCTTGGAGAGAGAACAGAGCAGACCTGAGAAGATGTCATTCCTACTGTCAGATAATCGATTTGAGAGGGTCGGGCACTTCCAAAGGCCACCAAATTTGAGAGAGCTAGTAGGTGACTCATCCTACTTAGTCAATTTGTGATTTTATGCATGTTTCAGTTGAATTTTAGCATGTTTTAGGGTAGATTAAACTAGAACTTAGGATAGGATATTTTTAGTTTTAGGACGAAGAACAAATGCATAGTTGTGGTGCATTTATGCGTAGCAACTAGTAATGTTTGCATAGCAAACTACTAGTTCTAAGCATATGTGGGGGGTACCTATGCATTTGTGCTAGAAGAAAATTTGATGGCGCATTTATGAATTAAATGTGCACAAACATTTGTTTGGTGCATTTATCTCATGTGGCTGTGCAAATGTCTAGGTTAGTTGCACAAATGTTAAATCGGTGCAAATGAAAGGGGGTTCTACGCAAACACTTTTCTATGTTGCACATTCATGTTAGATGATAGAATATAGAAAATAAGAGTGTAAGTTAGGTCAAAATTGATATCGAAAGGCTGAAATGATATGTTAGTGTTGAATGTTGATCAATTAAGTCAAGATAGGTAACATCATAGCATGGTCACTAGTTAACCTTCCTGATTGTAGATAATTGATAGAATTATCTGTTGGGAAATGTGATAAACATGTATTTGATTGATAGGATAGGATAGATAGATAGATCAGTTGGATCAAAATCTAATAGTTTGATTGTTTGATGATTATGATAGGAGGATATTATAGACACTCTGATGTCATGGGAGAGATATCATGTGACTCAAAATTTGAGGCTGGCACTATCAGAGACTGATAGACTATTGATTGGGGTGACAAGATTATACCATATCATTTATACGCCTAAGATTCAGGTGAATCTAAGCATGTTGACCACACTCACTGAGAGATGGCACTCAAAGATGAGTACCTTCCATCTCCCTATAGGAGAGATGATGGTCACATTAGAGGATTTTTATTGCATCCTACGGCTTCCCATCATAGGAGATTTAGTATAGTATGATCGGCACGGTGGATTAGCTGAGTGCAGAGTAGTTTTTGGAGACAATGATATTGATGAGTCAGAGATCAGCTGGGAGGACATGGTTTATTTCTATCAGCCACATCATATGGTGTTGGCCAGAGCTATTAGAGGCTTCATCTGCCTGGATCAGAGATCACATGGTTTTGCAGTTGGATGGGGCTAAACATTATAGAGGATGATAGATGAGGGGACCTACTTTTCTTAAAAGATGTGTTTTTTGGCACATCTATATCATGATCTTCATTAGTTTGTATATCATAGGGGAGAGTCACTATGAACTGGTGTTACATTGCTCCATGTTTGGCCATGGGAGAACATTGCAGTTACATGGTTGATAGCCATGAGATTTTGAGGTACGGGCTAGCCATATATATTTCTCTATGCATCTATACAGTCTCAGCATAACCTGGGATGTCTAGATTTTTGGCGTTATACATTCGATACCATAGATTATGTGATCTGGAGACCCTACCTTGTGTGCAATTCATGGGAGGATGAGTGCTAGCTCAGATACCACTTCAAGTCCCAATGGTTGATAGGGAGGACTCCCTATATTATAGAGAGGTAGATGGTTAGTCAGGTCCTACGATAGTTTGGCATGATCTAGGAGATGCCATAGGGGGTGATAGATTTTTCTCGCACCCACTAGGAGAGATGAGATTGGGGACTGATGGTGTCCTTTGAGATAGCTAGATAGGAGTTTTTAGACATGTAATTTCAAGCATGGTCCATGAGACAGGGGGTCATAGACCCAGGGATGATAGCAGATTATGAGAGGCACCTCAAGGATCACCCATTCCCTATATTGACTAATCTGATAGAAAGGCCACCAGAGAGGTATGTTGTAGAGAGATGTCAAGACAAGTGATGAGGCCATGACAGGAGGGGTCAAGGGAAAGGTAGAGGTGGTGATGGTGGCAATCATGATGATGGAGGTGATGGTGGTGATAGAGGTAGGGGTGATAGACCTGGGCCTTGGATGAGAGGTGGAGGTGTGTGACTGCGGGGGTTGATGCCACCCCCTGTGAGATAGGTGCGGTTATAACCACCAGCATAGATGCCCGTAGGTGCCCCACTATAGATACTAGTAGCTTCCCCTATATAGGTGGATCTAGCTATGTAGGTATAGGTACCAATACAAGATGGACAGGATGAGGTAGAGGATGTACTTGGTTAGGAGAGACTAGTCCAGGGTGGATAAGTACAGGAGGATTTATAGGATGAGTAGATGCTCAACATTGTTGGATAGGATATGCAGATGCCTGATGTTGATGTCCAGGATGAGTAGGTAGAGATGGACATTAGAGGTTAGCATCTCTACTTACATAGGGGCACTGCAGAGGAGGAGGATATAGATATTGATGTATTGCTAGTCAGACTAGAAATTACATAGGTACAAGAAGACCTTGTCCCAGGATTGGAGAGATGCATGGAGAGATTAGAGGGTGAGATTGTAGATATTAGGAAGGAGTGATATGTCACCATAGAGAAACTAGGAGAGGTAGAGTCTCTATTGGATGAGCTTGAGTCGACTGAGGCATTGGGACCACATGCAAATAGCCTATGGGTGATGATGGGGGTCGGTAGGGAGATCACCTACTAGAAGGATGCCTATAGATAGATTGTACCTAGAGATCAGTGGATCAGGAGTTTTAGAGAGAGCTCGTACGCAGTCAGGACAGTTGTGCATCATAGACATGGACCGAATGATAGCAGAGGAGAATCATCACATCCTCCGAGACCTCCCATAGGTTTAGGAGATCCAGTAGCACTATGACTTATTGCATCTTGTAGACAATGACAAGCTGAGTCTGGAGGCAGTGGCTCTTAGTTATATTGTATACACTTGTATCACCATTGTATTAGCATTTTTCATTATGTTTATGACTTGATAGACACACTTGGACACATTATCATTTTATGAGATATCATTGGACATTTGGACATTTTTTTTTTAATTTATGGACTCTATGTGATGGACTATTTATGCATGGTGCAGTGCTATTATGATTGCTTTGATGATTATATATACATGTACGTACTAACATATGTAGGATGTGATGATTTACTTTGATTATGCATAGTACTTATGTTTTATTAATGCAAATGTTTTATCTTCATTTGAATGCACAATGGTTAATGATTTATCATGTGAGGATGATGTTTATATAAATGTATCTCCTAAATGGTTGTTTATTTAATGCTATGTTTTGCTAATTGAATGATGTAGTGATATAAATAATGATGAATATGAAAATATAAATAATGTATAATAAATGAACAAATGAGAATGCATGTAATGGATAAAAAATGAATGATATGATTCAATGATATTGTATGTAATGAATGAAAGTGTGCCTTATGAAATCACAAAAGAGTTGGACAAATTCTAATATGATAAAATAAAATATCCTATAACATGACAAGTAAAAGTGATGAGATAATAGCTATAATGAAATATTACTTTAAATGATTAAAATAAGCATGTTAATATACAATGGTTACAGACAAATGAAAAAACTTAATAAAAATGATACATTCCTAATGAACTATGCAAAATGATTAAGTGTGATAATGAAGATGGAATATGCAAAATTTTGAAAATGCAAGATGAAATTTTTATTTTTGTTACCCAAATGTCCTCAATTTAAATAACAATGTGTCTAACACAAGAAGAATAGACAAAGAGAACATATGGACTGGTAAGCAAGATGACCCACAAATCCCTATAAAAAGAGCACTGACATGTAACACGATTCGTCCAAATGTAATGCAAAATGAAATATGAAATAAATATCACCACAACTTCATGAAACATCTTAGGACTTCATTGTAATTGGAATTTGATTCTCATCATTGATCTCATTATGTTGCAAGGGAATGCAAGCATCATGGTATAATTAAACGAGGATGACCTGAGCATTTCTTGCATGGAGTTTAATATAGAAAACTTGATAAGCATCTAGGTATAATTGAACCGAGATGACCTGGGTTTCATTTGCATAACAAACAAGGAATATTCTCCCCTCCATCAGGGAACAAATATTTGGATTCGAGGTATGTGTGGCATATCACCATTAATAGCATTGACATAACAACATGAATTGTATGTTTTGATGCTTATTAAACTGATGAAGGCACTTATGCATAGACACCCCAATTACTTGTTCCTTTGACTTCATCAAAAAATATCCCACAAATAGCAATCAAAGAAAATATCATACCCCATCCTAGCCATTCTAATCAATGACATATGGGAGTTTTAAACTCATGTCAAAGATATCTCGGAATAGCATAGGAAACATGATAATAATAAAATCCATATATGAATGCATAATCTACAACAAATCATTCTAACATGCCTGCCATGAATATACATTTCTTTGCCAAAAGATAGTGGTAGGTGTATTGATCAGTTCGATTGACGTATAGACATGTCAAATGTATAGATAAGCAATCATGTTTTGAGGATAGATCATAGATTATAAGTCATGATGAGGATACCATTGTGTAAGAACATTTGATTGTGTTTGCTTGTCTAGTAAAAATACTCCATTTTGTCCTCTAAGAGTCGTGACTAGCATAGATCCACTTCCCAAACTAGGTTGAGGATATGCCCCCAACCAGGTGATGGACTGACTTATTATGGATGAAGAAGGACACAACAAGACTAGGATGAAGACCAAGACAATAGACCAAGCTATGGTGGGGTTTTTATTATGGATATATATAGTGGATAGTATGCTATGAACTGGCCATTTTTATTATGATATATACATGGCGGCAATGACGATTGATTAGTCATTTTATCATGGGTATATACAAGGAGTGGACATGCTAGAAGAATCCTAATAGAGAGAAGAGCTAACTTGTCATAAATGACACCTATTTCTAGGTTTTCACCACATGTTTTTATTGCAATTTTCTTCTGATTTTTTTTTTTAAAAAATTTTGTTTTTTTGAGTTTGATCTATATACATACCCCTTGCATTGGGATTTCAAGCATAAAACTTTTTGAGGTTCATGTTGTTAAGAGGCTCATCCAAGAGATCTCCCTTAGACGTAGACAATAGATAATCCCTGGAGCCATAGACTATTGTAATCACAAAAGGACCTAGCCAATTGGGTTCAAACTTGCTCTTCTCATGATGCTACTGATTTTTGGGATTCTCACGAAGGACTAGATCACCCACCTTAAATTCTCTGAGTTTCACTTTGCTATTGTACTGATGAGACATCCTCTACTGATAGACTTTCAAATGATCAAAGGCTTGTTGACAACATTCATCCATTAATTCTAATCCAATTAGACGTTCAACCCTATACTCTTCATCTAGAATTAAATCTTTTAAGGATACACGAAGAGAAGGTAACTTGACCTTGAGGGACAAAATAGCTTCAAAACCATAGATGAGGGAATACATTGTGGCTCTAGTGGGAGTACGAATGGAGGTGTGATAAGCCCATAAGGTAGGATTCAATTGGACATACCAGTCACAACCAGCGTCATTGATAGTATTTTGAAGGATCTTGACAATAGTTTTATTAGACACCTCAGCTTAGACATTACCCTGGGGATAATAAATGGTAGAATAGTGGTGTGTGATGTGGAATTTCTCACATAGTTCATCTGTGTCCTAATTTTGGAACTGCTTCCCATTATTAGTAATAATATGCATAGGGATACCATATCTGCAAATGATATAATTAAGGTTAAACATGGATATTTGTTTTCTAGTGGTAGTGATTAATAGAACGGCTTCAATCCACTTGGTAAAATACTCAGTTGTAGTGATAATGTACTTATGGCCGTTGGAAGATAGAGGATGAATTACATCCACAAGGTCGATTCCCCACTGATTGAATGGAAATGTGGTTGTAAAAGGATGTAGCTTTTATGCTGGTGCATGAATAAGATTCCCATGTATCCGACACTTCTTGCATTTTCTAGCAAAGTGAAATGAATCTATCTCCATAGTACGCCAATAGTAACCCATACACATAAGTTTCTTAGCCAAGGAAGGACCACTCGAATGTGTCCCAAAAATACCCTCATGTACGTCTCGTAAGGTAGTTTGAGCTTCATCATGTTCAAGACATCGTAAGAGAGTACCGTCAAGACCTTATTGATACAGGGTGTCAGATATTAGGATATAGTAGGAGGCTTGATGTAAAAAGATTTGTTTTTTGTTTATAGATATGTCAGGTGGAATGGTATTTTATTTCAAATAGGAATATATCTTTCCATAAGTTAGGGAATCTTTTTCAATAATATGACATATGATACTTGTATCGGGATCATCGTATGTGGGATAAGTCAAGGATTCCACTAAGAACTCAAAATGGGCTTTTGTATCTTCTGTATCAAATAGAGAAGCAATTGTAGCCATAGCATCTACAACTTTGTTATCATGTCTTGGAATTTTCTCAAAGGTGATGATTGAAAAATATTTCTTAAAGTCATCCACCATACATTTATATGGTAACAACTTGTCATCCTTGGTTTGATATTCATTATTAACTTGATTGATAATCAACTAAGAGTCTCCATAGACATTCAATTCAGTGAATTTCCATTGCAAAGCCATCTTTAACCCAATCATCAAGGCTTCATACTTAGCTATATTATTTGTACAAGGAAAAAGTAGCTTATAAGACTTTGGTATTGTATATCCTTGTGGTGTAACAAATAGCACTCCAACTCTTGAACCTTGTTGAGTATATGATCCATCAAAGTAAAATTTCCATGTCTATGTAGATAATGTCAGGATATGCACATCTGGAAATTTTTTATGTATAGGTTGATCATCTGCCAGTGGTGCCTCAACTAATTGATTTGCAATTACTTGTCCTTTGATGGCCTTCCTATCCACGTACTCAATATCAAATTCACTAAGTAACATAACCCACTTAGCCAACCTTCATGTTAATGTTGTCTTACTCAAAAGATATTTCAAAGGATCGATCTTTACAACAAGCTTGATAGAATGAGACAACATATAATGTCACCATTTCTATGAAGCAAAGACTACTGCTAGACATGCTCTTTCAATTGGAGAATAGTTTAGTTCATATCCCAAAAGGGTACAACTTATATAATATATAGCCTTTTCTTTTCCTTCTTGATCTTGTTAGACTAGAAGAGCACCTAGTGAGACTTCTATAGCTGAAATATAGATCAAGAGTGGCTTGCCTGGAATTGGTGACATGAGAGTAGGAGGATTTTCCAAATATTGCTTGATTTTAGAGAAGGCTTCCTCACACTTATCATCCCACTTGAATGAAATGTCTTTATCTGACAATTGTTGAAAGGGATGACTTCTATCTGCTAGTTGAGAAACAAATCTTTTGATTGATTGGAGATGTCCTTGTAAAGATCTTAACTAACTGATATTTGTAAGGGAAGCCATATCCATGATTGCCTTAACTTTTTCTGGATCAACTTCTATTCCTTTAGTGGAGACAATATACCCTAACAGTTTGCCCGATGTGACCCCGAATGCACACTTCTTTGGATTAAGCCTAATCTAATATTTTTCCATCCAGGTAAATATTCTATCTAGCACTTTTAAATGACCATCTTTGTTTTTAGAATTTTCTATAATATCATCAACATAATCTTCCATTATAGTATGCATCATGTCATGAAAGATTGTAGTCATAGCCCTCTGATAAGTGGCACCAACATTCTTAATTCCAAAAGGCATCACATTCTAATAATGCATACCCCAAGGACAAGTAAAAGAAGTCTTCTCTTGGTCTTTTGGTGTAATTTTGATATGGTTATAGCTGAAAAAACTATCCATTAAAGATAACTGTGTGTGTGAAAATTGTACCTGATCTGTAGACACAACACTTCAGTAAAACATTAGAGGTTAGCAAAAATCAAAATCGTGCAAAATTGAAATCTAATTTAACCAAGCGATTTACTGCCTTCTAGTAGGTGCGAGATTAATGTTCTCATATTGTTATCGAGATCAGTGACCTAGACAACACCTAAATGAAGGATTTGAATGCCAAACTGATATGAAATATGAATGCAATTAATCTATTTTTTTTATATTTTCTATGCAATAATATGATGAAAACTGATATGAATCTATGCTAATATGAAAATTGATATGCAATGCTAATCTAGAAATGATATGATATGAGAATGAAAATTCTAACAATAATGTGAAAACTATGAATTTGAAATAGATCTCACAAAGCTTCGAATCCTCAAATTTATCTTTCAAGCTCCAATTGTGCAAATTCTCCAAATCTGATATGCTATGATTCCTATAGAGTAAATTTGCAATTTGCGAGATGAATTATGAAGAGCTGAGCCTTGGTTTTATAGAAATCCAAGGCTTTGGAGGTGCATGAGAAAAAGCCATAAATCACTCAAATAACTCAGGTTGATTTTTGAGTTATTTTTAAATAAAGATAATTAAGTCACAAAAATCATGCAAAAGCACAGTTTAACTCAAATTAGAAGTTTAGATCAACTTTAAAACTCAAAAAGATGTTGAGTTTCAAAAAGCTAACAACTTGCATTGATTTTCCAATTTTGAGTTTAACTGGTCCTTGAATGTGCACATGGATAATTATGATTTAATAAATAAATAAAGTGATTTATGCTCAACTTAACTGATTTTTGAAAATAAATAATTGAGTTATGGGTTAATCAATTATTTAATCAAACTTTTATTAAAAACTATATTATTAAATAATGACATCTTGCTTTAATTAATTAAATAAGAATTTAATCAATTATTCATAGGATATTGGATTTATTGTCAAAATTAAATAATACAATTAATAATAGATAGAATTAAATTTAATTACACAATTAAGTGGCAAGATATTAAATCTAATTAATTAAATATGAAAATATTCAATTAATCAAACTTAGGATAAATGTGATTTATCGCCAAATAATCATTAAATTAAAGATAATTAAGATAATTAGGAATATTGCTAGGAATATTCCCCGATGCAGAATTTAAGATAATCAATTAGGATTCGATGATGTTTAGATGTGCCTTAGGTTAGGACTTTGATGTTGATTTCATTCGATTTGTAGATATAGAAGATTAATGAACTTATAGCCCATTTTTGGGGTATTACATTTTGCCCCTCTTTGAATTACTTTGTGAAGCGCAGTGGTTCAAAGAAAGTCTATGTTTGATAAAGATATGAAACTGATTCGAAATTGATAATTGATATGAGACAGAAGCTGATTGATATTGATTTGATATGGAGATAATAGGTCCTGAATGACCAAAGATAATGTTCACTATAACAGTAAATGAACCTATGATTGCGAAAAAGTGTCAAAATGCTTGATTCCAAACCTTAGGATTGCAAAGAAGTGAGTGACCGGTTCTAGACTCGATTGTCTTAGCAGAACTAGCAGGTATCACAACTGAATCCTTCAGTTGCTGAAGAACCAAGGAAAGAACACTATGATCCGATGGTTGCAAAAACTGATATAGTTTACAAGATTAGGAGAATACCAGATTGATATGGATCTTGATGAATTTGATATGCCCCAAGTGATGATAGATTTGTCCTGAGCGATGAGGTCTTTTGATGAATCAGTAACTAGACGTGATTGTTTGTCTTGATTACTGATGAAAGATATTGATAGAAATTGATTTACAGACTTTGAATGATGTGCAATACCATGCCCCCTTCGGGATTAAAATTGAAATCTGACAAGAAAAGTCAGTGTTGATAGTTTAGAAGCATGTTAATTGATTTGAGAAGTGGTTAAACACGTCCGGGAATGCATTCTGCATCGTTTGGAGGTCCCAGAGACCAAGTTTGACTAGGTTAAACCATGAGTTAACCATAGTTGACCAAGTTGAAATTTTGATAGTTTGATGTAAGATAATCAGTTAAGTTGAATACTGGATTTCTGTGATGATTGAAGGTTGATTATGCAAGTAGTTAATAATATGAATGATCTCAGATTTTGATTTTGATCCCGAAAAAGGATCTACTTGCTATTTCGTTGGAGGAACCTTCTTGTGAGATTCAACTCTTGTTAGATTTGAAGATGCGATTTGAAGAATCATTTAAGCATTGAAGTTTGTTTAGCCATTGTGAGATCATGCAACATGCAAAATGCAAAGAGACGTGCAAAATGAAATGCAACCTAAGACCTAGGACCTAGTCACTGATCATGTGTCGATTTGTTATCATCATTGAACTTTTAGGTAACCAGATAAATCAATACAATGCCCACTAGCTATGAAACCATAGACATATAAATATCGATTTGTATGCGCAAGAATCAATACAACACCCACTAGTCAACAACCATGGATATATGAATATTGATTTTGTTTTCAGAATGTCGGATTAGATATAAGCACCAAGGCACAAGCGCCAAGATGACCTGAATATCATGTCCATTTTGATATAGCAATTTGTATAAGCATCAAAACATAAATGTCGTGATGACCTAAATACACCTTGCATGACAAACACATCAAACAACCAAGAGATCATTCTAAATCCAATGTGAATTACCCGTAGTGACCCTTTATCATTCACATCCTTAGGTAAGATCATGTTTCACAGTAGGAGAAAGAACTCACTCAAAAAGATAATAGTTAGATCAAACTTCCTTGAATTTTTTAGGTATCAATGGTCGAGGTACGCATGGCCATCCAATTCGAGATAGAGGCTCTTACAGTCGGACACCATTTCAATCCAGAATTTCCAAAGTTGTTAGATTTTCACATACAAGCAGAAGACAATGAAAAGATTATGCCCCCAGTCATTACTCTCTAAATCCTATAAAGGACATCATCGAAGAGCTCGAAGGGACACAATATGAAAAAATCTCAATGCGAATCAGTAAGCATACAAGGAGATAAAAGCATGTAAAAAGCATAGATTGTTTTCAGTTTGATGTTTGATGTTGATTGCGTTGTTGTAGATGCAAAATCCTTTCGGGAGACAAGACTGACTAACTGACTCACATGAAGCTTCAAAATGACTCTGACTAGATATGATACATCTAAGATACACTGGAGACCATAGGATATGACATTGATTTCCCCCAAGTTTGAACATTGAGAGGATACAAACGCTTGAGCAGATTGGTGTACAAACTGACTTAAAAATTGGAAATGCAAAAACAAACTGAGAGATATGTACAAACTAAAGCAAAACTGAAAGCTGGGAAAGACCAAGATTGCGCTGATAGATGGAGTATTTTGAAACAAGTGGCACCCATTTGCCGAGTTTTCACCATCTTGGCAGAGATTCTATTTTTGCTACCAAGGCGCCTGTTTCCAGGTTTTCACCAAGGCACTTTTTTTTTCTCATTTTTATTTTTTTGTATTTTTCATTTTTTCAATTTTTTTGTACTTTTGATATTTTTTTATTTTTTTGTGAATCATCAAGGTGCCTATTGCTAGGTTTTCACCAAGATGTTCATTTTTTCAGGACTTTTTCTAATTTTTATAATTTTTTCAAGACATTTTACCATAGACTGAATGCCTTAGGCGTAGAATTTCTTCAGATGGAGAACGTTGATTGGTTCTCAGAGCTGTTCTCCTTCAGTCATTGAGAGTTGATAGGCACTAGAGACAAAAGTAGCAATGATGACAAAGGGACCCAGCCAGTTGGGTTTGAACTTCTCCTTGCGTTCTCGATGGGATTGATTTTTAGGATTTTCTCTCAAGACTAGATCGCCAACCTAAAATTCTCTGTGTCTAACTTTCTTGTTGTAGCCTCTAGACATTCTCTTCTGATATACTCTGAGATGATCATATGCTACTTGTCTATGCTCATCTAGTAGTTCTAGTTCTTGTAACCTAGACACTCTATAGTCATCATCAGTTACTAGACCATGCATTCTAATTCGGAGTGATGGGATTTCAACTTCAATAGGCAGTACCGCTTCAGACCCATAAACTAAAGTGAAAGGTGCAGCCCCTATAGGTGTTCTGATACTTGTTCTGTAGGCCCATAGAGCTAGATTAATCATGAGATGCCAGTCTCTGCCAGTTTTGTTTACTGTTCTGTGCAAGATCTTTAATAGATTTTTGTTAGAAGCCTCTGCTTGGCCATTCCCTTGTGGATAGTAGATAGAAGACCAATGTTGGGTGATCTTGAATTTGGTACATAGATCATCTAGGTCTTTATTCCTGAATTGCCCACCATTATCTGTGATTATGGAATGAGGTATCCCATATCTGCATATGATATAGTTCAATATGAACATAGATATATGTTTCCCTGTTGCTTGTGTCAAAGGGACCACCTCTACCCATTTTTTAAAATAATCTGTGGCTGTGATTATATGGGTATGTCCATTAGAAGAATGAGGATGAATCATCCTGATAAGATCAAATGCCCATTGATGGAAAGGCCATTGTGTTGTAAAGGGAATTAGATCCCTCCCTGGAGCATGAATTAGGTTTCCATGCACTTGGCACTTTTGACAATTCTTAGCAAATTTGATAGCCTCTTTCTCCATTTCGAGCCAATAGTGCCCAGCCCTAATAAGTTTTCGAGCTAGTGTTAAACCGTTTGAGTGTGACCCACAAATACCATCATGGACTTCCTCTAATGCACATTGAGACTCTTCTCATTCTAAACATCTAAGTAGCGTACCATCTAGACCTTGTTTGTATAGATCATTACCAATGATGACATATCGGGAGGCATTACGGATAAGGTATCTCTTTTCATGGCGGTTGAAGGTATCGGGAATGATTTGGTCGTGGAGATAGGAAAATAGGTTTTTATACTGAGATGAATCATGACCTACAATAGTGCAGATTATGTGGGTTTTGAGGGAGTCATATGCAGGGTATGATAGTGCTTCCACCAAAAACTCATAGCGTAGCTCATGTTCAGGCTACTGTAATAAAGTAGATAGTGTTGCCATTGCATCGGCAGCCTTGTTCTCCATTCTAGGAATTTGCTCAAATGTGATAGATATGAAATATTTCTTAAGATCATCTACCATTCTCTTGTAAGGAATGAGCTTTTCATCTTTAGTTTGGTACACATCATTGACTTGATGAATAACAAGTTTAGAGTCTCCATGAATGTGTAGCTCTGTTACTCTCCATTCAATTGCTATTTTCATACCATTCAAAAGGGCTTCATATTATGCAATATTGTTTGTGCAAGGGAACTTTAGTCTGAATTCTTTTGGGATGGAGTATCCTTGAGGAGTTATGAACAATATGCCTGCTCCAGATCCATTTTGTGAATAGGAGCCATCAAAGAACAATTGCCATTCTCTAGAAGATAGGTGCATAATAGAGGAGTCTGGAAATTCCATTTGCATTGGTGTGTCATCAAACATGGGTGCATCTGCTAGTTGATCAAAAATAACCTATCCTTTTATAGCTTTTCTTTCAACATATTCAATGTCAAATTCTCTTAGAAGCATGACCCATTTAGCCAATCTACCTATGAGGGCAGCCTTGCTGAGTAGGTATTTTAGTGGATCAATTTTTGCTACTAGATGTGTGGTATGAGCTAACATATAGTGTCTCAGTTTTTATGATGCAAAGATCACAGTGAGACAAGCTTTCTCAATCATAGAATAGTTCTTTTCATACGCCACCAATGTTTGGCTTATATAATAAATGGCTCTTTCCTTTTTTTCTTCATCATGTTGCGCTAGCAATGCCCCCAGTGATGTGGTTGTTGCAGAGACATATAAGATCAATGGCTTCCCATGAATAGGAGGCATCAAGATAGGTGGACTTGAAAGATAATTCTTGATATGGTTAAAGTTGTTCTCACATTCTTCATTCCATGCAAAGGTCACACCTTTATGTAATATTTTTGTAAAAGGTTGTGATATGTCTGCTAGCTATGATATGAATCTTTTGATAGATTGAACTCTTCCTTGCAACATCCTCATTTGACTGATATTTGTGGGAGGTTGCATCTCTATTATAGCCTTGACTTTAGCTGGATCAACTTCAATGCCCTTCTTTGAAACTATGTATCCTAAGAGCTTTCCAGAAGTGACACCAAAAGCACACTTCTTAGGATCTAGTCGAAGACTAAACTTTTCCATTCTGTCTAGGATCATGCTCAAGTCCTTTAGATGTTCAGTTCTGATCATAGATTTTGCTAAAGTATCATCAACATAATCTTCCATAGTTCGATGCATCATGTCATGGAAAATAGATGTCATTGCTCTTTGATATGTAGCACCAACATTTTTAAGCCCAAATGGCATTACATTCCAACAGAAGGTGCCCCATGCACATGTGAAAGCAATTTTCTCTTGGTCGTCTGGAGCAATTTTTATTTGGTTATATCCAGAGAAACCATCCATTAAGGAATACATCTAGAAACCCGCAGTCATGTCCACTATCATATCAATGTTAGGTAGTGGAAAATCATCCTTAGGGCATGCTCTATTCACATCTCTAAAGTTTGTGCACACTCTGATTGACCCATCTGGTTTAGAAATAGGTACAATATTAGAGATCCACTCTACATAGTTAATAACTTGGATGAATCTAGTGTTTAGGAGCTTCTCTAATTCAACTTTTACCAAGAGTGCAACGTGAGGATGCATCTTTCTCAATTTTTGCTTGATAGGTTTGACATTTGGAGCAATAGATAAATGATGCATTATAAGATTAGGATCCAATCCTGACATATCTGAATATTTCCATGCAAAGTTGATCTTCTTCTCTATTAGGAATGTTGTAAATTTTTCCTTCTCTTCTTCTGATAATGATTGTGCTACATGTACCAATTGTGGTTCCTCTGTTGTACCCAAATTGATGGATTGAGTGGGCTCAATTAGAACTAGAGATCTGTCCTGTAAATGACTTGGAAGGACATCAAATATCTCATCCTTAAGCACCTCAAAGAGGTTTTCACCTTTGGATAAGTCTTTTTCTTTTTATTCTTGTTTTTTTGACTAAGATATTTGATGTCTGACTCGGTCATGTTGATGCTCGGTTCACTGATGGAAGTAATCATAGGCTCAACTGCATTGAGGTAGCAAGCAAGGGCATAGTCATTTGGGAAGGTATAAATACCATGGCTCAGATTTGTGGAGGTTTGATCAATAAGTTCTAGATATTGGATAGTCAAAGTAGGGAAAGATTGGGAGATATTGTTTATGGATATGGATCTGTCATCATTGGTCCTAACCCAATGCTTGAGTTCAAAGGTGATATTACAACTTAAGACATACAATTCATGAATAGGCTCAATGTCATCGTGGGAGTTGAATTCAGCTATAGGTGGATCAGACTTGATAGGTTCATCATTTCGCTCTAGACTCACATTGGGATTAGGTACATATTGGTGAATAACATCAACATGTTTCTTTGTAATAAGCTCATCTTCATCTAGTTCTAGAATGGCTCCCCATTCGTAGTCATTTGATTTAGCTTCTGATTCAGGATCTCTAGGAAATCTTAGAACATGAGTAAAGTCGGGGTGAATACCCCAAGAAGGGTTACCCTCAGATTCTGATTTGAATTCATACTCATGGGAATCTATCTCAGAATCACTACCACTTCCCTCTTCTTGATTGTTTTCAAGATTAGCTGGTTCTTGTGTTGCAACTATCTCTTGATTGATAGTAGGTTCTTGTGTTTCTACTACATTAATTCTTTTGATTAGATCATCTTTATCATCAAGGTCTTTGATTTCCTTAGGCAATTTTTCATAGGGGATGAGTTCTGAGCTGTCTAAATCACTATCTGATGGTAATGTTTCTTCTTTCTTAAGAAGAGGTTCTCCTGGTGTGATCTGCTCTATGACATGGGAGTAATTACCTTTGAGGTGATAGGGTTTCTTCTTAAAGCCTAAGCTGACTTTATCTTTATTTTCTCTACCAGTATGTGGGAGAGGTGCCACGAGACCTTTTCCTCTAACTCCTAGAGGTCCTTGACCTGAATAGCTCATCTTAGCTATTAATTTATCTCCTGGACCATATGACTTGGAAGGGAGTTTGGAAACTGCAGAGTCACCAGTTTGAACAACTTGAGATTCAAGTTCATCTTTGTACAACCATGATAGCACAGCCTCATCCTCTTCAAATTCTTGCTTGGATACTTGTTCTACTACAAAATTCTTTTTATATGCTTCAAGAGGTTCTTTAGAGTCTGGTTTGGATTGTTTCAAAGATTGCCCATAAGAATTAGGTGAGATAGGGAGAGATGTCAAAGATAAGACTGGCTTGATAGTATATTCTCCCATACTATTTTCTTTGATATTAACCTCTTTTGCAAGATCTTCCATTTTAGATGTGGATGCTTCTTTAGTTGGTTTGATGGAAGATTCTCTATTATTAGGTACAAGCTTATCTGCACTTTCCTTCAAGGTGTTGCAAGTTGTATTCAGATCTACGGGGATAGTAACCTGTACTCCTTCATAAGGAAACTTCAAACATTGATGGTATGTAGAAGGAATAGCTTGTATTTCATGTATCCATGGTCTCCCTAGAAGGACGTTGTAGGCCAAAGGTAGATCAAGCACTTGACAGATGGTATCTTTGATAACTGGACCCACTCTGATAGGTAAGACAATGGTGCCTTTAGAAGATCTTTCTTGTTCATCATAGGCCTTGATAGTTATTTTCTTTCTAGGATCAATAGCCAATTTTGAAAATCCCAATTGTGTGATCAAGCTGTAAGAACAAATGTTTAGGCCAGTGCCCCCATCTATCAACACACATTTGACTCTACGGTTCTGGATCAAGACTTCTATATGCAAAGGCTGATTATGTGGGTGACTCAAGGAGTTGTCATCTTCCTCTGAAAAGGAGATATATTGCGGAGATGTAAGATGTCCAACCATAGTCTGGAACCTATCTAAATCAAGGTCATCAGGAACATTGGAACCGAGAAAAGATTTATCAAGAATGGCTTTATGAGTTGGAGATATTTGAAGCAACTCAAACATGGATATTTTCGCATTAGTGTGCTGGAGTTGTTGAACAATGCTATAAGACGCAGGCCTTGTATCCTTTGGATTGGAAGATTTGGAAGTAGCCTTTTGTTTAGAAGCAGATGAAAGATTGAAGGGCA
Source organism: Chamaecyparis obtusa (assembly GCA_027943335.1). NCBI lineage: Eukaryota > Viridiplantae > Streptophyta > Pinopsida > Cupressales > Cupressaceae > Chamaecyparis > Chamaecyparis obtusa. The sequence goes on from BSBK01001724.1 coordinate 1,531,352, forward strand.
CCTTAGGGACATTTGATGAATTTGGGATTTGTCCTTTCAGATGCGTTTGAGCTTGTGATCAAGTAACTGCGTTAGCTAAGGAATGATTTCTGTCTCTTCGTACAATTGTGATGACATTGCAACTTTCAGAGAGACATGGTTCAACCATATTGATGACAACATTATTTCCAGAGTAGGCATAATTGACTTTTGCCCCCATATTAGGCTGAGAAGTTGAAACTTCTTGACCATGTTTCAGAAACGGTTCTGTGAATGCTGTATGATCATTATTGCTTGTGGGATTGTCAATTGTGATGTCTCCACTATCGATCAGATCTTGAATGGTATGCTTCAAGTGATAGCAACTACTAGTTTTGTGACCTTTACTCTGATGGAAATCATAGAATTCATTTTCCTTCCACCATATCGGTTTGGGGTCCTGAGCATTTGGTCGGATTGGTGGCAAAGAGATGATGTTATCAGCCAGTAGGGTTTTCATAGTTGATTCTAAAGACTCTCCTAGAGGAGTAAATTTTTTATGTTTATCCCATTTTTTGAATTCTGGCTTCCTTTGAGATGGTTGAGAAGACTTTTGTTCTAACGCTTTAATGGCTTGAGTACCAAGAGTGAGATTGTAGGCTAGTGCCCTTGATGGGGCACGGATAGTGTCAACAATGCCATCTATGATGATGCCTTTGTTCTTGTTCCAATTTTTGTTCTTGTCTTTAGAACTAAATCCTGATTTGTACTTGTCTTTTTGAAGTGTGATTTCTCCTTTTTTTACAAGCACTTTTTCAATTTTGATAGCATGATCCACCATCTTGTCAAAAGATGTATGATCTTGCATTTGTAGAGGATAATTGATTTTTGGAACAAGGTTGTTGATGAAGATTTCTAGTTTTTCTATTTCTGGAATAGGTCTAGCATATAGAGAGAACTTCTTCCTCCATCTCTTGAGAAATGTTAGGAATGGTTCCCCTGGATATTGCTTGAGATTACAGATATCGATTATGGTGACTGGGTACTGAATATTGGAGTATTGGTAGTAAAACAATTTGATAAACTCCTCAAAAGTTTTGATAGTAGAAGGCAATCTTGAAAACCACTGAATGGATGCTCCTCCCAGAGATCTAGGAAAAAGACACATCAGATAGGTCGGTTCATGCATGAATTCCATGGATTGTGTACAGAACTCTCTGACATGATCTTGAGGATCAGAGTGTCCATCATACTTATCATACTTTGGCATCTCCACTCTTTTTGGAAATGGTGGCATATACAAGTTTTTGTCAAAAGGAAAAGGGCATAGAGCTTCCATGGAGAACTCTTTGGGTTCCTTTTCTTTCTCAAGGCTATTAAATTTGACTTGTAAAGCATGTATCTATTTCATCATAGCTGTGAGTGGAGTTTCTTCCTCATGCGTAATGATGTCTTCAACATTAAAGTTGGGAGAAGTTTAGCTCCTTGATGAGCTAGTTGTAAAAAGTATGCTTCTCTATCTTCTTTCAAGAAATGCTTCATCATTCATTTGAAGTTATCATCATTTTGATATTGAGCAATTTCTTTAGGTGTGGGTTCCTGATCTGCACCATGTTGAGATTGAGCTCTTTGAGAGACAAAATTTGTCCTTACTTGAGACATGGTAGGAGTTCATGGACTCCCTGGATTAGATTGATGAGGGGTATGTTGAGTACCTCCGTGAGTTGATGGAGGGGGTATGTAACCAGATTTCAATCGATAGTTGCCAAGACCATCATCCTTGTAAAGACTAGAATTGATGAGTTTCTCAACAGTCAGAGTTTGGGTAGTGGTGATAGATTTCTTGTGAGAGGAAGCTCTAGTCTCCACCATCAACTTTGAGTGAAACAAAAGAATAAGATTCAGATAACTGAAGAATGAATTGAATCAAGATGATCAAATGACGCAACCTTGTCAAGGTTTGATTGATTTGAAGATTTGATTAGACATGGATGAAGGATACTGTGCCTTGGATGTATGGGTAGGTTCCCAAAAGATAGCGGACAAGATATCACAACACTTAGTCATTTTGATGATTGATTGAAGATTGATAGTTATGACAAGGTTTTGACACAAGATGATAAGGACTCAAATCGATTAAATAGAATGCTAAATTGAATTCAAAAGGCCACTTTAGGAAAATGATTGGACTCTTAATAGCTACTACTCTATTCCTGACACAGTGATTCGTTCGACAGATTCTGAAATTAGGCTGAAAAAGCTAAATATCTGGCAATTTTGATAATTTTTTGACAACTTTCAAAAATTTCCCAAACGACACTCTGCAGACTCGTAAAACAGTGGGTATGCTGTAAAACGATAGTTCCAAAACTTGTATGACAATTGCAAGCAAGATTTTGACTCTTAGAATTTTCTGGCATCAAAACTCGTACGACACTGGGTACTCAATTATACGACAGATGGGTTGTAATGAAACGACACCTGGAAAAACTCGTATGACTTTTGACTTCCTGAAATGATTTTTGACTCCAGAAAGGGTTTTATGTCAATTTTTGCAAAATTTTGAGTTTGCAAATTCGGATTGTTTGCAAATTTCAATGTCTAGATTTGAGGATTGTAACATATTTGTTCATTTTCAGTAACCAGATAGATAAAAAAGCATGCAAAACAACAAGCACGTGATTTCAAGCATGTCTGAAAACAATGAACAAGGGCAAAAGCAACCTTGTGCATGAACAATCAAGTGACTTATTCATTCTAATCCTCAGAAGCGCTAATTGTGTACATTCTAAAATGTTTTGCAATAACGCACATATACCCTATAAAATGAAAATTTGGCCTCGCTAGGGTTTTTAGTAATGGTTTGACTCTGCAACTTTTATGATCCAAAGGGGTGAACTCCAATCCCGGCGCACCAGGGTTTTGACACAGTCTGAGAACTTAATCTTCAGGAGCTGCTAGGGAGATCTGACAACCCAACAATGAACCATACCCATGGAGATTTCTTCCACAAGGACATTTATATAGTGGTTGTCACTACCATGGTGAAAATGGCTATTACCGCTTGAGGTTCCATCAACACAATTTTCCCTGTGAAGAGATTGTTCGCTACGGTTAACCCTCTCTAAAGGTGACTCATAGTATGATACCACAAGAGGACTGGGCTCCAGATCCAAGGTTTTGATACCTCTTCACTTTTAACCCAAACAAAGCAAGCAGATTAATTCGACACGCTAAGACAAAGTTTGTCTCACCAAGGTCTATGATATCAACCCCACATGATCTATCAACCCCTTCAGAGAGAGAATGTATCAATCAATAAGGGAAGATTCACTAACCAATTTTGATTCACCAAAGCTTGTTATGTCTACCCCACGTGATCTATCAACCTCTCCTGGGAGAGAATGTATCGATCAATAAGAGAAGACACACTAACCAAGTTGAATGTGAAATGCACTAAGTATCCTCCCTACCTACAAGGATTCTATCATCAAGAAGGATTTCACTGGGAATCTAATCTCTCAAGAATCATGAATAGTGTTCATAGGGCCTAATTACTATGTGAGCACAGATGTATGTTTCCAAAAGCAAATCTACCAAAAGTACCCAAAAAGAAAAAAGAGGAACACTTAACACTTAAAGTGAATATGAGATGAGTCCATAAGGTGGAACACTTAACACCTCACACAAGCTGAAAATGAGTCCCCAACTTAGAAAACAAGTGAGTTCCTAAAAGCACAAAAGGGTTGCTTGGTGGAACAATTAACGCTTCTCTCCTGTAGACCCCTCCCCTTTATGGCGCTGAGATTGCAACCACGGGGCGAAATGAGAGGCCAGAAGATTAGCAAGTCCAATAACCTAAGATAGCAATCAAGATCAATCACAAGTAATCTAAGACTGCTAATAAATACTTAAGGTGTCACAACCTAGTATTCAATTATGCAAATTCATAGAAAAAGCATGCAAAGAAACACTCAAGCTAAACACATGAGAGATTTATTTTAAGGCCAAATTGAAATGTTATTAGATGAAGGAGAATACCTAGGATCCTTGCAATGTGCTTAGTAGATTTTACCTGATTTTTAGCAATTCTTGTTGAGCTTTTTCATGCAAGCAAGTGACGAACTCTCCAACAAGTAAATAATCAAACAAGATATGCAAAATATATTCAACTTATGAAAACCATAGGGTTAGCTCTAAAAATCAATTTTTATCAACAATAATAACTATAAATTAACCCAAATGACAACTCATATCATTCATTGAACCATGTAAAAAAATAAGTGCATACCCATCACAAAACTTTATTTTTTTTGCTGCATTTGACCTAGTCAACAAGATCTAATTTTTTTGATATGATTTTGGCCACAAAAATAGAAATTAAAAATAGAGACCCCTACTAAAAAATAGAGATCTTTCCAAAAATGTAAAAATTTTAGAAAAATCTCTTCATTTGTGCCCTAGAGACCCATTTTATCAAAACATACCCATTTTTGTAAATTGACTATTTGAGCTATTATATTGCATCCAAATTTAAAATACAAAGAATGGACCCCCTGTAGAATTTAAAGATATTTCCAAAAATATAAAAATTTCTGAAAAATATGTTGATTTGCGTCAGATATTAATTTTTTTTGGAATTTTAAGAAAAAATTATTGAAAATTCAAAACATCTCAAAAAATTTTAAATTTTTTATTGTAGCTTCTATGATATATTTCCAACGTAAAAAAAAAATTTCAGTTCAAAATTCTAAGCCGTTTGAGAGATAAAATTAAATCTTTGAAACTTTAGGGCTTTAGCTCCAAAAAAAAAATCAAAACCAGCATATAAAGGTGGGTTGCCCTACGGTGGGCGCCAAAAATGTGTGTGTGAAAATTGTACCTGATCTATAGACACAACACTTAGTAAAATATTAGAGGTTAGCAAAAATCAAAATCGTGCAAAATTGAAATCTAATTTAACCAAGTGATTTACTGCCTTCTAGTAGGTGCGAGATTAATGTTCTCAGATTGTTATCGAGATCAGTGACCTAGATGACACCTAAATGAAGGATTTGAATGCCAAAATGATATGAAATATGAATGCAATTAATCTATTTTTTTGATATTTTCTATGCAATAATATGATGAAAACTGATATGAATCTATGCTAATATGAAAATTGATATGCAATGCTAATCTAGAAATGATATGATATGAGAATGAAAATTCTAACAATAATGTGAAAGATATGAATTTGAAATAGATCTCACAAAGCTTTGAATCCTCAAATTTATCTTTCAAGCTCCAATTGTGCAAATTCTCCAAATCTGATATGCTATGATTCCTGTAGAGTAAGTTTGCAATTTGCGAGATGAATTATGAAGAGTTGAGCCTTGGTTTTATAGAAATCCAAGGCTTTGGAGGTGCATAAGAAAAAACCATAAATCACTCAAATAACTCAAGTTGATTTTTGAGTTATTTTTAAATAAAGATAATTAAATTACAAAAATCATGCAAAAGCACAGTTCAACTCGAATTAGAAGTTTAGATCAACTTTAAAACTCAAAAAGATGTTGAGTTTCAAAAAGCTAACAACTTGCATTGATTTTCCAATTTTGAGTTTAACTGGTCCTTGAATGTGCACATGGATAATTATGATTTAATAAATAAATAAAGTGATTTATGCTCAACTTAACTGATTTTTGAAAATAAATAATTGATTTATGGGTTAATCAATTATTTAATCAAACTTTTATTAAAAACTATATTATTAAATAATGACAACTTGCTTTAATTAATTAAATGAGAATTTAATCAATTATTCATAGGATATTGGATTTATTGTCAAAATTAAATAATACAATTAATAATAGATAGAATTAAATTTAATTACACAATTAAGTGGCAAGATATTAAATCTAATTAATTAAATATGAAAATATTCAATTAATCAAACTTAGGATAAATGTGATTTATCGCCAAATAATCATTAAATTAAAGATAATTAAGATAATTAGGAATATTGCTAGGAATATTCCCCGATGCAAAATTTAAGATAATCAATTAGGATTTGATGATGTTTAGATGTGCCTTAGGTTAGGACTTCGATGTTGATTTCATTCAATTTGTAAATATAGAAGATTAATGAACTTATAGCCCATTTTTGGGGTATTACAATAACATCTCATGTCCAACCATCAAATCAACTATGATATCAATGTTAGGCAATGGGAAGTCATCTTTAGGACAAGCTTTGTTGAGATCTCAAAAATCTATACAAATCTTGATAGACTTGTCTGGCTTTGATACTGGTACAATATTGGAAATCCACTCAGCATAATCAATAGTGCGAATGAATCCAACATCTAGGAGCTTCTTCAATTCTACTTTAACCATAAGTGAAATATGAGGATGCATCTTTTTGAGCTTCTGCTTAACTGGTTTAATGCCTGGTGCAATAGACAAGTGATGCATAATAAGATTAGGATCCAGTCCTGGCATATCAGCATAAGACCAGGCAAAGTTGATTTATCTCTCTGAAATTTTTTGAAAATGGTTCTTTCTCTGATTCTATTAAGGATGCTGCTACTTTGAGAATACGTGGGGACTCCTCTGTTCCAATGTTGAGAGGCAATGTTGGCTCAATAAGTATTACAGATTGCTCTTGATACATATAATTGGGGAGAGTATCAATCCTTCTATCTTCAGGCACCTCAGAGAGGTTTTTACCCTCAAATACGCCTTTTCTTTTTACTATTTTTGGATCTAATACTGCCACTAAGTGGTTTTCAGCATTAGATCTATTATTTATTTTTACATTTTTATGACTGAAAGGATTAGCACACTCTCCAAAGTAATCCATGTCATTGATTTTTATTGGAAATCCTAACTTATGATCCCCTGGTGGTAGATGATCTCTGATTCCAAGAAAGTCGATAATTGCATCATCATTATGGAAAACATCAGGTTCTGGATGGTTGAGAGAATCCCAATCTATAAGCTCGGGATGAACAAGGGGTATTGAATCATTTGGGTCAATTTCAAAGGCTGAGATGGTATTTATAGAGAAGTTGTCAAGGTTTATCATTGTATTGGCAAAGTCTATTTCCATATTCTCATCTGAATCGTCTATCATGAGATAATTCTCACTTTCCTCACAATCATCAAGAGTAGTATCATGTGGAACTAATCCTAGTGATTTGGTCCTTGAACTCTCCCCCTCATGGTAATCTCCACTATAGGTATGGAAAACATCAACTCCTATCTCTTTAGTAGAGTTAGATAATGAATCCCATTTGTAATCATTAGAGTCAAAATCATCATCATGATTATCCCTAAGTCTATTAATGATTTTTGTTTCTTTTCTGGATCCACATACATGCCATGTTTTTAGAACTGTAATGCAAGAGCTTTAGATGTCTCATGGAAAGGTGTGATCTTTTCTTTGCCTTTAGTTTCTTTTTTCCCTTCTCCTTTGTATCCTAATCATGTGGTATCTCTTTGGTAATTTGGATTTTTCAGAATTGGTTTTATAACATCTTCTCTCTACAACCCTATAGGTCCACTGCCTTGGTATCCCATCTTTTGCAATAAAGTATACCCTTTACCATATACATCAGGTGATATATATTCATGTTTTACATCTTCTTCACTCTTTTGTGGCTTAAGCAAATGGTTAGCATTACACTCAACTGCTTCTTTTGATATAGTGCCCCCACTTATAAATGTGTCATAAACAAGTGTAGAAGGGGGTTCTAATTGTTTTTTGGTAATCAAGGATTTTCGATATGATCTAGGAGATAAAGGTAAATCTATGATACAAAAATTTTGACCCAAAGTGTATTCTCCCATACTTTTTACTTTTATGTCTATCTTTATCTCATTAATTTTAGAAGTTGATGCCATATCAATTGGATCAATGGGTGTGGTTACAGAAGATCCAGTATGATTATAAGGTACCAAAGAATCAAGTGTTGTCTTTAGAGTGTTACAATACTGGAAAGGATTCAGATCTCCTTTTATAGTTATCTCTTGACCATTGTGGGGAAATTTCAAACATTGATGATAAGTCGAGGGCACAACTTGCATAGAATGAATCCAGGGTCTCCCCAATAGAATGTTATATGTGAGATCCATATCAAGAACTTGACAAAGTACATCTTTGACTACTAGACCTACTCTGATAGGAAGAACAAAAGATCCCTTAGATGACCTCTCTTCTTCATCATAAGATTTTATTGTGATTTTATTCTTTGGATCTACAACATTTTTAGAAAATCCCAATGCAAGGACTAATTTCAAAGTGTATATATTCAAGATAGCTCTTCCATCTATTAGTACTCTTTTGATTTTATGACTTTGTACATGGACTTCTATATGGAGTGGAGCATTGTGTGGTTGATTAATGGCTACATCATCATGTTCAGTAAAAGAAAGGTAATGTGGAGTTGTCAAATGTCACACCATAGCTTGAAATTAGGCTTGATCTAGATTTGTAGGAACATGAGTTTCTAGGAGAGCTTTCTCAATAATATCCTTATGAGACTGTGACAAATGCAAAAGCTCTAATATAGATATTTGGGCTGGTGTTTTCTTCAATTGATCTAAAAGATTGCATTGATTACAAACATTTGATGTGGACTTTGGAACGTAGACAGGCTTGTTTTGTAAGGTGGTACATTTGGATGAGACACCTTGGAGAGTAACCTTGGATTGGGCTCGAGTAGTAACATTGACTAGTTGACTCTCAGATTGTGCTTTTATGGTAATCACATTGGCATAGTATTGAGAAGGATGACATTCAAAAATTTTACCAACATACTTATAGGATGTGGTATTGTAGTTGGCCTGATTATCACCTTTAGTATTGGAAGAACTTCCTTTCTCATGTTTAGGAAGTGGATCTTTAAAAGCCGTATGTGACTCATTTGAGGTATGTCCATCAACACTTATTTCACTACTTTCAATCAAGTCTTGTATCTCATGTTCAAGTCTTTGGCAATCATTGGTTTTGTGACCTTTCCCTCTATGAAATTCACAATAATCGTTATCATTCCACCAAGAAGGTTTCACCCTTGGTTCAAAATCTCTAGTTTTAGGAAGTGCAATGAGTTTCTTTGTGATCAACTTCCTTAATGCAGATTCAAGAGATTCACCCAAAGGATTAAAAGTTCTTCTACATGGCATAAATGGTAGTCTTGAATTGGATGAATTGTTATTGGTATTCTGAGTTGCAAATTGATTTCTATAAGTAGGTTGAGTAGCATTGGTCTTGCTTGTGAGATTCAAAAGAGGTTGTGTTGGTTTAACATTGCAGTTATCAACAATCCCATCATTGATGATATTCTTGTTTTTGTTCCATAATTTGGACTTGTCATTGTTTTTTTTATTGGGATTTGAATTTGAAGATCCATCATTGTCCTTGGAGTAAAGCTTAATCTCACCTTTTATGACCATAGCTTCCTCAATTTTGATACCATCCTCAATGAGCTTGTTAAAGTTTGGAGGACATTACAATTGTAACCTATAGCTCATTTCTTGTGTAAGGTTATGCACAAAGATATCCATCTTTTCTTGTTTAGGAAGTGTTCAGGGATATTTGGAAAACAATTGACACCATCTTTGCAAAAAAGCAAGGAAGGGTTCTCCATTCATTTGTTGTACACTGAAAAGATCAAGCATAGTGACTTCATGTTTGATATTATATGAGTAATGAGTCACAAACTTGTCAATAAGCTCATTAAAAGATTTGATGCCTCAGGGTAGTTTAGAGAACCATTCCATGGCTTGTCCTCTCAAACTACATGGAAATAGTCACATAAGATAAGTTTCATTGTGAGCGGCTTCAATACAAGTAGCACAAAACTCATAGATGTGGTCTTGTGGATCCGAATTCCCTTTGTATTTGTCAAATTTAGGTAGCTCAAAATGAGGAGGGAATGGAATCATTGCAAAATATTTATCAAAAGGATAAGGACATATATCATCTAAGGAATACTTCTTGGTTGATGATCCAGTTTGAATGTCATGAATTTGTTGTTGAAGCATCTGGATTTGTTTTAGAATGGGATCCAAAGATGGTGGAGGTCCTTGAGTATTTTGGGAAGTATTTTTTTGTTTGTCTTCCTTTGCTCCATGAGTATGTGTCTCTTGAGAACCACTAGGGATTTCTTGATTGTTTGTGATAGGTGGTTCTTTAAGAGTAGAGACATCAAAATCACTTGGTAATTTTTCTCCTTGTTGAGCAAGCATGAGAAAATACATCTCCTTATTCATGTCTAAAAGTCTTTCCATGACATTATAGAACCTAGCATCTTGCATGGAATCTCTCAAATCTTGATATGTTGGTTCTTGTTCTGATGTAAAAATTGAGCTTTTATTAGGAACTCCAGACCAAGGGTTTTCCTCATTATTGTTGTCTCCTTCCATCTTGCCTACAAATTCTAGATCAATGGGTTGTTTGAGTTTTTGAGATCGAGTTTGAACCATAAATTGTGAAAGATGGGATGGAATATTTTGATGAAAGATTTGGAATTTGTTTGATGAGATAGATGTAGAAATGAACCTAAAAGTGTTGAGATAAGTATATCAATTTGATTATCCAAGTCTATAGGAGGTATGGATCTCACTATGATGTGACAAAGAGAATCAAAAGATAATAACCTAGGTAAGTTTGTTGATTGAGGATGATAAATCCTGATATGATAAACTCTCAAAGATCAAAATTTGATAAGAAAGGTAATGTTTCAACACTAATTGGAAGATTTTGAAGATTTGGGATGATTTTGGGGATTTTTGATGAAGGAAAGATAATGAATTTGGGTAAAAATGGTCAAACTGAAGATCAAAGGTCTGTAAAGATCAAAAAAATTTCTAGAATCATATTGAAGACTAAAATGGGTATCTAAAAAAGTGATTTTGAAAATGCCAAGGTCCGTACAAATGCTCTATGTTGTATATGCATAGAAACAAATGTGCAGGACAGTTGATTATATGCGCAGCGGGATAAGATAAATGTGCAGTGCTGCTGGATAGATGCATTATGATAGTAACAAAAGTACAAAAGGTTTGAATAGATGCATAGCAAAAAGTGGTAAATGCGCAGGTTCTAGTTTTCTGATTGGTTTGACAAGCAATTTTTTAATTTTCTAATTTTTCAGGTGATTGTTTTTTGGAAAAGTAAAATGCATAGACACACACACGCAAGACATAAATGATTTAATCTAATTTGATCTAGTATGAATGCACAAACATGCTTATAATTCCTAAGGTTGGCAAGGATTGTATCTACTGAATCCCCACTTGGATAAAATCCAACCATGCAAATCCACAGCGGACAGCCTAGGAACATGGAGGCACAGGCTCCTCCTTATAGTGCACTCACTTCTTTGGCACACCAAGTTCCGAATTCAATGGGTCATTACTTCCCAAAAAATTGATATCTCTACTATAAGCCGTGAGTAATGTGGGGTGTCTTCACGGGCTTGGGTGACCCCTTGAGCAAACAAATAGAAGGTTTTTGGCCACTATACAAAACACTTTTAGTAAGGACATCCATTTAGTTGGTCATGATCAAGTCATTTTCCCAATTAAGGGGGCTCTCCCAATCCTTCCAAAGTAAGATTTTCACCTTAACAATGTAAGGACTTTAACGCACCACGCGGGTACTAGAGGAGATTTTGGTTGCCACAACAAATTCACACATGTCCACTATGAGACTAATTGTAATGGCATTTTTTATATACCAGTTTGGAAGGACTTGGCTTTAGCCTGTTACCGATTGGGTTGTTCCTTGGGGTGAGTGCCTCTTTTCCCACCAAAGACCGCTCTCTAAAGATTATAACAATTTCTCTTACACCCAAGATCCATGAATGGCAGGGGAGAGGATACGTTGTTATAACCTTGGGATTACAAATAAGCTATAAAATCAAGACACAAAAGACAGTATACTAAACTAAAAAAACACATGAAATTGAAAAAAATGTCATATTTTAAGCCCAAATGAAAGTTATGGTTTATTTTGAAAACCCCTAGGAACCTGCAAGTAAATTGTCAATAATTTAAGAATGGGATCTTCAGAATTACGACCTGCAAAACAGCCTAAAATCTACAAGAATGAACAAAAACCTATTAAGAGGATTAGCTAAAAACAAAATGATTAGAAAAATTGAAATTTAACACTGAAAATCATGAATGCGCAGAAACAACATGTGAATGCATAGAGGTAGGGAATGAATGCACAGAAAGGATGGATGCACAGAAGAAGGGAACGTTTGTGCAGTGCGATGGTATAAAAACATAGCTTTACCAAATGCACAGCAGAAAGGGATAAAAGTGCATGAACATAAAATTATTGCATAGAAAGAATGAAAAAGACAAAAAATAGAAGTGTCTGTGGCAAGCAGAATGAATGCACAATAGAAATTGATATATGCGCAGAAGTCATGAATGGATGTGCAAAAACAACCTATAGAAATCTGCACATAGAAAACTGAAAAACAAAATGTTAATTTTTGTGGGTGGGCCCCACGGTGGGTGCCAAAAATGTATGAAAATTTAGATGTAAACTATTCTAAATGAAATATTAACTAATCTAAGCTAATATAACAATCTAAATGCTACTCAATGAGATTACAAAATGATTAAGTGAAGAACTATAAGTAAAATTACCTTCACTCACCCATTGTAGCTTGTCTCCATTGTCCTCCTAGCCTTGATTTCTTGGATGTGTTGAGCTCTCAGATTTCCAAATGAAGCTCCTTTCCCAAAATTCTCTCAAAGTGTGGAGATTGAGTGGATTGAATGCAAAATGGCCTAAGCTTGATTATGCAAACTAATGGATAATGGAATGCTATGAAAATGATTTCAAAATGCTTTCTTAAATGCTTGGAAGCTTGATTGCTTGATCTCTAGAATGCTTGAATACTTGAAAATTACTCTTTCCTATTAGCTCACAAAGGGGAAATGAGGCTCCTTTTATAGATTTTTGGAGGACTCAAGCCTAGGTGGCACAATCCTAGGGTGGAGATTGAAAGGTGGAAGGATCCTAGGGTTATGATTGACTTGGTTGAAGGGATTGAGAGAAAAGGGGATGTAGTTGGAATGTGAGAGGAAGAATAGGGATGATGTTCCTCCTACATTGACATGGAAGAGAAGAAGGTGGAAGGGAAAGACACATGTCAAGTTTCTCACAAAGACCATTGAGAGGAAGAGGGAAGGACTTTTTCCTCATAAGGAATCTTTGTACAAGTGTCCCATGAGTCACCTTTGACCCTTTGAGGTGGCTTGAGAATATCCTTAGGAATAGGGATTACTTCTTGACTTAGTGTAGGGGAAGACATGTGGTCATGACACCAAGTCTTATGATGCCACTAGCCCTTCAAAATAGGACATGTGTGGGTGAGGATAATGATTTATTAATAATTAATAATAATTACTTATTTTAGCCAAGGTGATGTGTCAGGTGACTAGGTGGAGGAGGTGGACTAGGGGACTTAGTCATATTTGGTGATTGTGTAATTGATTAAATCACTTTAATGAGACTATTTAGAAGACTTGGGATAGGAGAATGGATTATAGTGAATTTATCAAATAAATTGAATAATTTATTTAATAAATAGAGCAAATAAATATTAATTAATTAATAAATATTTAATTAATTCATCAAGTCAATATTAATTAAATAATAAATATGTAATTAATTAATGAAGTCACTTTTTAGTGTATACAATTACTGTTAAATTCCTCTACTCTCCCTTCTAGGATATCTATCCTACCTGATTCCTTAACTTCTACAATCTCCCCTTCCTCTATATCCATATCATGAGTGCATGGAACTTCTTCTTATGTGGTTAAATATTGGTATCAAATTGAAATGCAACCAACACTCAACAAACTATTAACTCAAGAATTTAGCTATAGGAGGCCATATCAAATGAACCAACTAAATCCTCAAAAGCGGCTTATTCTTCTTAGTTGAAGCGAGTTTAATATTTTTATGATACTCATCAAATTGGCATGAAGGATTAGTGACTTGACTACTCCAAAATAGAAGATTCAAATGCAATGCAAAAATAGAAATGAACTAGAATGCTAGATTAACAATGATAGAATGAGAGAATTAAACTAGAATGGATGCAAACAACTAGTATTCTAGAATGAGAATGCAAGAAGCTATGCTATGATTAAAAATGCAAGAAAGCAAACTAGATTTAACTATACAATATTATGCTAAGAATGAAGTAAACTAAGAATTCAAGAGAGCTATGAACATATAATGAAAATAACTAAAAGCTAGGAATTCAAATTAGAAAGATTACTCTAAGAATGCAATAATGAAAATAACTAAGATTCCAATGATCAAGATTGGGCCCCAAGATGCAAGATAACAAGATGGAACTTCAACAATAATTAAGGTGGAACCCTTGAGCCAAGGAAGAGCTTCCTTTTAAAGGAATTGCCTCAAGAATGAAGGGTGGAGATTAAGAGGCAAAAGATGTTAGGTAGATATGAGTGGTGAGAAGAGACCAATCTATATGAGAGGATTAAAGATTTTTGATTGGCCAAGCTTGATGGGAGAATAATAAAAATAGAAAATCCCCTTTTAATTGTCCAGTAATCAAGATTATGTTGCACAAAAGTGCTCTTTTTAATAAAAGTACAAGGACTTTATATTAAAAGTAAGTTTTGAGAATTAAATGATTTCAAGTTTAAAAATGATTTAGACTTTGATTTTTTAAAATAATTTAATTATGCAAGGGGGATTAATCCAAGTTTCTCACATAATTATGTCTAGTAAATTATGCCTTTGAATTTTAGAATTTTTTTGAGGTAATTTCATCAAAATTGGGGGCATAGGTTCTACTAGACAAATTTTAGGTGATTACATTTTCCCCTCTTTGAATCAATGTGAAAGCAGTGCATTCATTCAAAGAATGAATAGCAGTTGGATCAGAGAACAAACTGATGTGAAGCGATAAGACTATTTATGATAAGAGGAGAACTAACTCTGAACTTGATCAATAAGAGATATCATCTTCAAACTTGATTGAGTGAAGATTGACAAGTGAGACGAGAGTATCCAGTATGATATGAAGTGATGAGACTGAATATCTGTCCAAATATTTTGAGATAGCTACCTTGACAAGAATTTTGAGGAAGAAAAATACTTGATTGAGAGACAATACCAAATTGATATGGGTCTTGATGAGCCTGATATGCATCTGGAATGATTTCATATTGATATGGGTCCTTATGAACCTAACATGCACCAAGAGATCAAATAGATGTATGTTAGAGTGACCTGATATGAAGTGATAAGATTACTCTTTCAAAGAGATGATGTGAATAATCTCAACTTGATATGGTTCTTGAAGAAGATGAGATGCCCCAAGCCATTAAAGTTGGATTGATTTTTTTATTAGGGTTGATTTGCAGAAGAATATTTGTTATGTTGTCATGCCCCCTTGTTATCAAAATCAAAATGAGGTAGAGAGGTTAAATCTTGAAATAGGTTATCAGCATGTTTGGAGTTGTTTTGAGGTCCTATTGACCAAGTTTGACTAAAATTTGACCAAGGTTGACCAGCATGAGAGCACTTGAATATGATAAATTTATTGGTAGTGGGCCAACATCCCTCATAGGGTTTGCAACATGGATTAACCACCTCTTGTGTCTTCTATAAGTCTAGTGGTTGTATCGGGCATTAACAAGTCGATCTTTTTGTGCAACGACAACTACTACTTGTAACAAGTGGTATCATGGCTTGGTCACAAGTTTGAATCCATGCAGGCCATGGCAAGTGACATTGGGAGGGGGATTGTTGGTAGTGGGCCAGCGTCCCTCATAGGGTTCACTACATGGCTTAACTGCCTCCTATTTCTTCTATAATTCTAGTGGTTGTATCGGGTATTAACAGGTCGATCTTTTGGTGCAATGACAACTACTACTTGTAACAAAATTTGCATAAGATTGACCTTGGAGGTTGGATAAATGAAGGTGAAAGTGAGCGAGAAGTGATAGCGTCAATAGTCAACTAGATTTGACCAAGAAGGGTTGACTTTACAATTTGGCTATGTAAACGATCACACATTTCAATTTCAATCACAAAAATGGATTCAGAATGTCAAAATTACTTAGGGGTGCAATTTTTGCAAGATTTTGAGCACTTTGAAAATTACATCAAAACCTATAAAAGAGGTCGCAGGGGTCATTTTCAAATTATTTGCTACAGTTGACTTTTTTGAGCCCAAAGCCTTCCAAAAGATAAAGATGTTGATTCCTATCCAAAATCACCAATTCAAGCTCTAGAGACAACACAACTGGCCTTGAGCATATGGCGCAATAGTAAGTGATCAATCATTACCTGTATTTTTGTCAATTTTGTTGTTATTTTAGATTTTTAGGCACATTTTTAAATTTTCAGCATCATTTTATCATACAATACAAGAATTGTATCGCATACCTCTTTGAGTTTTATCATACAATAAACTGGTGATCAAATGTGTATCATTTCTATCATTGAGTTTTTTTGTACGAGAGACACCCTCATATCATACGATATAGGGAACTTTGTCGTATTGAAAAATCATATCATTTCCCTTATGGAGTTTCACCATACAATAATTGTGGGTTAAATCTTCCATCATACGGTTTAAAAATTGGTTTTTTGTCTTTTATAGTTAATGTATGTCATCTATTGTAACTTTCTAGATTTTTAGAGATGCTTAGTAGTTGATTGTCGATATCTTGATATTTGATTTAGTCTGATTATTGATGCTTTTCCCTATTTTTTATTTTGCATATTCATCTTCTTGGCCTAATATTCAGATGTATATACTCACACATGTTGTGGTTGGTTAGATTACTATCTCCTAATGAGCTATCCATACTGGATTAGTGTGGGCTTGGTAAGCTTCTTACATTGCCTAATATCTGTGTGAACCACGTATTGCTTAGAGCATTGGCAAAGTGTTTCCTTTCTAAGCATAATACCTTTCATCTATCAATGGGGGAGATTATTGTAACCCCTAAGGATGTGTATCAGATCTTGCACCTTCCATTATTTGGTGATCTTGTATACTAAGACTAGGATCCTTCTGAGGGTATCGCAGCCATGCGGTGGATATTCAGTGATGATACAATCATGGAGCGCCACATCACATGGGACTTCATGATCTATCAGTACAACTAGGAGTACCCCTTAGCATGTATTTTGGCCAACTTTATAGGTTTCCATGATTATATATATATCTTATGCCATGATTATGATGTTGATCCACATGTCCTTTACTTTATGTGTTGGTACTGAACTGCATAGTGTATATGTAGATTGTAATATACCTTTTGATTTGGTATCATGTCCATTCTGATGTATCATTATTATCTCTTCTCTTATATATGATGATGCATGTAATGACAAAACTTGGCACTCCAAGCCCCTTTTATGATGATATTGACCTTAGTTTATGCAAATACTAGTCAAAGTCAATGGAAGATATTACAGTTGATTGCTTTGGCCACTTCAGAAAAGAGAAAGAAAGGATGGCTCAAGGGAACCAACAAAGCATACCTAAAATGCAGCCCTTAAATGCAAATGCATCCTAAGACACAAGTCAATTCATTGATCATGCAGTCATTTGTTTATTATTATTTGAGCATTTGGGACATCAAAGGTTAGTAAAACCTTCACTGGTGCAAGATCGACCATGGAGATATGAATACGACCTTATCGGATAAGATGTAGGAAACACACGTAAGCATCAAGGCATAAGTGTCGAGATGACCTGAATGTGGTTTCTAGTTTGTTGTTATAAGATAACACCTGTATCAAGGCACAAGCTTCCAAGATAACCAAGAGTGTCATCTTACATGCTACGCACAAGAAACAGACAAGGAGATAATTCTAACCTCACCTAAGTGTCCAAATAAAGAAGGTCAAGTTATGTGTGGTGTTTCAATCATGATGGAGGCTCTTACCATAGAATCCCAATTTATTAGACCCCTTAGGCTCATTGAAATCACGCTACAAGCATAAATCAAAGAAAACATAGTTATGCCCCTAGTCGCAAATCTCTAGTCAAGTAGACATCATTGAGCGACCTTAGAAGACATAGAAAGAAAAAATCAATAATAACAAATAGCACACAAGAAAATATTTCAGCATATCTCAATCATTTTCAATTTTCTAGGATGTAGTTTGTGTTGGGTGTTAAGGAGCATCTTTGTGTTTGTGTTAAAGTGTCATTGTGTGAAGTGTAGGATCTAATATGTGTTGAGAAATACAGTAATGCCCATATTGGTAGTGTTAAGAAAAATTATAGGATTGGGGTGTTGAGAAACACCAAGTAGTGTCAATGATAAATTTCCCATCAGGAAGGACTGATAAACTGACTCAAGTAAAGCTCAAGAGATCGATCAAGAGATACAGCACTGATAACTCAAATAGTTATACAATTGCCCCCAGTCGGTAGATAAGAACTGAGGATGAGACTAAGACTACTTCCAGCCCATGATGTCACAAGGAAGCAAAGAGCGTGATAGATGCAGGAATACTAATGGATGCACAAGATCTCAACCACATGTTGATAGATGGAGCGTTTATTACAAGTGACACCTATTTTCTAGGTTTTCACCACTTGAGATTATTTTATTTTTTCTAACAAGAAGCCTATTTCAAGGTTTTCAATAGGCAATTTTTCTCTTTTTTCTGATTTTTTTGTTCTTTTCTATTTTTTTTATATTTGATTTTTTTTTTGGATACATCAAGGAACCTGTTTCTAGGTTTTCTCCAGGATGATCATTTTTTCAAGACATTTTACAATTTTTAGGATTTTTCAAGACTTTTTATGCTTTTTAGAATTTTTTAAGGACTTTATATTGTTGTACAGGAGACGCAAAATATCTAGTTGTAGAATCATTTAAGGTGAAAATCATTGAGAGGCTCTCTGAGAACATCACCTTCTGGAGTAGCCAACTAATAAGCTCTAGAACCAAATGTTTCAGTGATGACAAAAGGACCCAACTAGTTTAGGTTCAAATTTTCCCTTCTATTCTCGATGTTGATTCTTTGAGTTCTCTCTCAGAACGAGATCACAGACCTAAATTCTCGATGATGAACCTTGTTATTATAAACTATAGACATTCATTTTTTATATACCCTCAAATGTTCAAATGCTTCTTTTTTGCATTCATCCAATAGTTCTATCTCTTGAATGGGGAAATTCTATAATCATCGTCTATGATAAGTCCATGTAGTGATACCCTAAGTGGAGGTATCTCAACTTTGATTAGTAGGATAGATTCAAAACCGTAGACCAATGAGAATGGTTTATCCCTTGTATGAATTCTAATGCTTGTTCTATAAGCCCATAGATCTATATTGATCTATATATGCCAATCTCTTCCTAACTTGTTAACCATTCAGTGTAAGATTTTAAGAATTTTTTTATTTGACGCTTCTACTTGTCCATTCCCCTAAGGATAGTAGATAGAGGAAGAATGATGTGTTTTGGCATACTTCCAATCCCCCAATTTTAAACTTTCAAAGTTGAATTCTTTCATTAGATTCCCCCTAATGTGTTTCAGATGTTTCTCCTAACAATGTTTCTATGAAGGATGAAGATCAAAGTTATAATGCAGATGTGAGAGTTCATTAGTCCCAATTCATATTCATTGTTTCAAAATCAGAATTTCATAAAGTGCACTCAAATTTGGGATTTCTACCAAAAAGAAGAAGAGTGTAGTGGAAAACTCATTTTTCGCTACACTTTTTGCACTCCATATCAAATTTTCCACAATGGAGAAATGAGATGGTCATTTTCCGCCGGGAGAAGCTCTTTTCCAATTTTCCACAATGGAGAAGTGAGATGGTCATTTTCCGCTGGGAGAATCTCTTTTACAATGTTCCACAATGGAGAAGTGAGATGGTAAGAAATGCGTAGCGGAAAATCCATTTTCCACTACACTCTTCACAGTTTAGATTTTTGAAAAACTCAGTCTTAGTGTGGGGACTCTATCTTCCAAACTAACCATTGGATCTTACTAAGATTCAAGTATCTTGGTGTTAGACTAATTGTGTCCATCCTCACTGGAGCGATCAAAGATTTTGTATCCGGTTCAAAATTTATTCATCTTTGAGTAAGAGCCTATCCAAAATAGTAAGAATGTCAAATTGAATTATGTGTCTAAAGAAAGACAATTAAAAGATGCAAAAATTCATTAGTATCATTAGAGTATATGAAGATTCAGATAATTTGACACATATTCATGGGGATAATGACACTCATCAAATAATTATGTCCATTCATTAAAAATTATCATGAGTTATGAAAACTGAAAAGTCACTGGGGGAAGCTAAATGGTTGCTAGAGAATGTTATTTATTGTAAACTCTTTTCTTGTAAAAGGGGTTCTTCTTTTCTGTAAGAGTAGGAATTGCTGGAGTAGAAGGGAGGGCATTTATTTTTATGTATTTCATTTTCTTTTGCATTTGGAGGTGTTGAGAGTTCTAATTTTTGTAGTAGATTTGGCAGAAGTTGTGAGCAAATAAAATTGGAACATTCTTATTTGTTGTGTTCAAGACAAAGAGAGGTTTTATTCTGAATCAGAGCATTTAGTTATTACTCTTCTGATTATAATAAATCAGAGTATTGTTGTATTTGGTTTTGGGCATTATCTTACATCTTGTGTTAAGTAATGGATGGGTTGTAGATCGAAGTATTTGTAGGCATTCCTATTACGGAAATTAGAATTATTTAACCTTCTTTTTCATTTCATTTCAATTGCATTGCATTTACAGCATTCTTTGCATTGCCAGTATCAAGAAGTCATAATATGTGTGGGTTCTTGGGATTGTCTAGGTTTAGGAACTAAATTTACTGCCTGAGTTAGTTTTGTCTAGGGTCAGCTTGGTTTTCCTCTTCATTGAATATCATTCATAAGGGAGTTGTACCTTTCAATTCAGAGGAAATCTATCAACCTAGTGATAGATTATCCAACTATTGGTATCAAATTGTTTCTCACAGATTTGGGCATTTGAGAGTTAAATTAAAAAGAACAATTTGTTTACCAATAGATTTTTGGTGACTCTGCTGGGGAAGCGGAAAAGAAGATTAGTGTTGAAGATTGTTTCCTCAGATTTATTATTTTCTCTGTTGTAGGAGATTGGCGACTCTGTTTGGATTCTCATAATTTTTGGTTAGAGATTCTAGTGCTTTGATTTTCATAAATATTATGATCTCTACTTGCAGGAGATTGATGACTCTATTTTAAAAGGAGTATGCCTATCAAAGTTGTGAAAAGAAGAAGGTCGGATCCTTCTTTTATTGAACTTCATCAAATGCATGATCCAGTATTGTGTGATTTGTTTGATGCTTTTAGAGAAAGCATTACTCATGAGAGAAAAATGAACTTGAGTATCAAAGAAGATCATGCACTAGTTCTTTTATGGAGAAGTGTTTGTTCCAGGTATCACAAATTGAAAGAGTTGCAGGTGAAGATGAAGTTATTGCAGCATTGCGAGAAAAGGGTGTTGCAGCTGAATGAAGAATTGAAGGTGGATGATGATGAAGCTTAGAAGTTCCACCTGATTTTGTTTCTTATAATTTTTTAGTCTTGAGTGAACAAGAGGTTCATCCAAGAAGACAAACCAGAAAGATACCTACAACCGAAGAGATAAATGTTGAAAGTGATCTAAATCTATAATTCCTTTGGACTGCCTTTAAACAAAGTATTACTAAAGCTAAAAAGGAGGAATTAAATCCCTCTAAAGACCATCAATCTACCTTGTTGATAAAGTGTGTGATCCAAAGATATTTAAATGTCCAAGACCAAAGGAAAAAGAAATATGTTTCAATAAAGGTGCCTGAAGAAAAATCAGTAAGTGAAGAACCTATATTGGCAAATTGCTTAGTTCTTGGAGATCAGGAAGTATCTCAGTTTCAAGAAGGAAAAATTCCATTAAACAAGGAGATTCTTGACAGTGGCAAGGAAATGGTAAGAAAAGTAGAAAAAGAAGATTTACCTATGCTTTATTTTTCTCTTGATATTGAAAGTTTCGTATTTGATGAAAAGGGTGATGATTCTTTACATGAAGTTTCTTTTGGAAATCATCCTTTGGTCTACACACAAATGGAATATGAAGATTTTAAGTTTAAAGAAGTTACTTGCAAAGATGACTTTCCATCCACACAAGTTGATGAAGATCCTATATTATAATCTTTTTTTTTTTAAGATAATGCAACATTGGGTCTTCTTGATGAGCTATGTATTAATGAAAGGGTTGAATCATGCTTTGGTAATCATTTTATTAAGTCTAAAAATGAGGTTGAAGAAGTGGTTGCAAGAACAAATTGTGTACAGGGAATCTCAGTAACTAATGAAGTGTTTCAACACCTTGAAGAAGATAAAGAGCTGGACTATATTTTTCTTTGTCATGAAATGGAAGTTAATCAAGTCTTGGTGCTGGCTAAATGTAAGTCTTCTTCTACAACTGATTCAAGTATTGAGGTTTTAAATTTGGATGAAAATTTTTCAGAATTGATAGCCTCAAAGAATGATGAATTTAGTTCTATTTGGATTGATCCCATGTGCGAAGAAGATTTATGTCAATTTAGTTCTGGCTTTGATTCTGAATTTACTATAGAAGATGATTGTGATAAATGTGAGTACGATGCAATAACTTTTTCAGAATCATTTGAATATTCTAATTTTATCAATCTTGATTTGGATGTTGAAATCTCTATTAAAAGTGATATTATCGAAGGAGGTGAATGTGAATATGTTTTAGTATCATTTTCAGAATCTTTTGATTATTTTTCTTCTTCACAAAGAATGGTCAAATGTATGAGAAGTGATATGCAGGAAAGTGTAGAAGAATCAGAGATTTATGATGAGGTTTATGATGAAATGTGGCTATTTGGGAAAGACATTTGCAGCATGTTTCTACATTTACTTTCAGTGAAGAAGAGGTCATTAAGGAACAATGGTTTTGGTTCATCTTGTGGGAGCACAACTTTCTTTTCCAAAAAGGATCATACTTCTCCCTTCCCGTTAATGGTCATGTATGAGTTCTCCTTGCTCTCTTTCCTTTTGGTGAGGTCTCCTCACCCATTGTGTAAATAGGTTTCATTTTTTAGTTTTGGTGTGCTTAGCTTAGCCTTTCCCGCTTTCTCAATTTTGGTTTTGCCTTGCTCCCCTCCACCCTCCTAGCATGTAGCTTCTTGTTGTCATTTTATGCCTAGACTCTATAGCCCAATAGATAAGGCACTAGATTTAAAGCCAGAGATGTTGGTTTCTTTATGCACTTTGCAGCACATAATGCCCATTCAGAGCTAGTTGTTGGCATACTTCTAGTCCCCCAATTTTAAACTTTCAAAGTTGAAGTCTTTCATTAGATTCCTCCTAATGTGTTTCAAATGTTTCTCCTAACAATGTTTCTGTGAAGGATGAAGATAAAAGTTCTAATACAAATGTGAGAGTTCATATATCCCAATTCATATTCATTGTTTCAAAATTAGAATTTCCTAAAGTGCACTCAAATTTAGGATTTTCACCAAAAAGAAGAAGAGCGTAGTGGAAAATTCATTTTCCGCTACGCTTTTCGCACTCCATATCAAATTTTTCGCAATGGAGAAATGAGATGGTCATTTTCCGCTGGGAGAAGCTCTTTGCCAATTTTCCACAATGGAGAAGTGAGATGGTCATTTTCCACTAGGAGAAGCTCTTTTCCAATTTTCTACAATGGATAAGTGAGATGGTAAGAAATGCATAGCGGAAAATCCATTTTCCGCTACACTCTTCGCAGTTCAGATTTCTAAAAAACTCAATCTCATTGCGAGGGCTCTACCTTCCAAACTAACCATTGGATCTTTCTAAGATTCAAGTATGTTGGTGTTAGACTAATTGTGGCCATCCTCACTGGGGTCATCAAAGATTTTGTATCCAGTTCAAAATTTATACATCTCTGAGTAAGAGCCTATCTAGAATAGTAAGAATGTCAGATTGAATTATGTGTCTAAAGAAAGACAGTTAAAAGATGCAAAAATTCATTAGTATCATTGGAGTATATGAAGATTCAATTAATTTGAGACATATTCATGGGTATAATGATACTTGTCAAATAATTATGCCCATTCATTAAAAATTATCACGAGTCATGAAAACTAAAAAGTCACCGGGGGAAGTTGAACGGTTGCTAGAGAATGTTATTTATTGTAAACTCTTTTCTTGTAAAAGGGGTTCTTCTTTCTACAAGAGTGGGAATTGTTGGAGTAGAAGGGAGGGCATGTATTTTTATGCATTTCATTTTCTTTTGCATTTGGAGGTGTTGAGAGTTCTGATTTCTGTAATAGATTTGGTAGAAGTTGTGAGCAAATAAAATTGGAACATTTTTATTTGTTGTGTTCAATACAAAGAGAGGTTTTATTCTAAATCAGAGCATTTGGTTATTACTCATATAATTATAATAAATCAGAGTATTGTTGTATTTGGTTTTGGGCATTATCTTACATCTTGTGTTAAGTAATGGATGGGCTGTAGATCAAAGTATTTGTAGGCATTCCTATTACAGAAATTAGAATTATTTAACCTTCTTTTTCATTTCATTTCAATTGCATTGCATTTACAACATTCTCTGCAGTACCAGTATCAAGAAGTTATAAGATGTGTGGGTTCTTGGGATTAGCTAGGTTTAGGAACTGAATTTACTGCCTGAGTTAGTTCTTTCTAGGGTTGGGTTGGTTTTCCTCTTCCGTTCTTAGGTTAAGAATGTACCCAGTTAGTTTAAGAATTAAAAAAATTCATTGAATATCATTCATAAGGGAGTCATACCTTTCAATTCAGAGGAAATCTATCAAGCTAGTGATAGATTATCCAACTGTTGGTATCAAATTGTTTCTCACAGATTTGGGCATTTGAGAGTTAAATTGAAAAGAACAATTTGTTTGCCAACAATGTGTTATGTGAAACATAGTGTAGAGCTCATTAATGTCACTATTCTTTAACTGGCCTCTGTTATTTGTGACAATCAAGGAGGATATTATTTACCTATAAAAGATGTAGTTAAGGATAAACATGCACACCTACTTTCCTATTGCTTGGATAAGGGGTATCACTTCAACCCACTTAGTAAAATATTTAGTATCTGTTATGATGAACTTATGTCCATTAGAGGAAGAAGGATAAATCTGACCCACAAGATCAAAATCCCATTGTTGAAATGGCCAATGAGTGATGAAAGGTAGAAAATCCTGAGCAGGAGCATGAATCAGGTTCCTATGAAATTGACACTTTTGACAAGTTTTAGCAAATTGGATGACATCCTTTTCCATGGTAGGCCAATAGTAACCTTCTCTAAGAATGTTTTTTTCCAAGTAAAAACCATTCAAGTGCTATCCACATATACCTTCGTGAACTTCCCTAAGAAATCTCTCATACTCCTCACGCTCTAAACACCTAAGAAGTGTACCGTCAAGACTTCTCCTAAACAAGTCATTTATGATGATGAGATACTTGAAGGCATTTTAGATGAGGTTCCATTTTTCATTCCATGATAGAGAGTCAACTATGATTTGGTCTTTCAGGTAAGCATAGATATGGCTATATCTAGAGGTATCAAAAGAAATGATGGAGTATACAATCTGAGAATCAAGTGTGTCATAAGCAGGAAATGGGAGCTCTTCCACCAGGAATTCATAGAGGAATTGGTTCTCTTTATGTTGTAGCATTGAGGCTAAGGTAGCCATGGCATCTAATGCTTTGTTCTTTGTACGTGGTAGCTGCAAGATATCAACACAAAGTATTTCTTTAAATCATCAACTAGGCATTTGTAGGGCAAGAGATTTTTGTCTCTAGTTTGATATTCATCAGTGACTTGGTTGTGTATCGTCTTAAAATGAAAGAACTTCCATGTTAAGAGCATTTATCCCTCTGAGTAGGTGTTTTGGGATCATGTCAAGCACCTTGGATGGGTCCCTAGCTTTGATATGGCTTTTTTCCCATTTTCCACTTCTTTTCTGCAAGATTCTAGCATCCTGAACTGAAATTTTGAGATTCTTAACTTTTGGGTCAAAGGTGACATTTTTGGGTCAAAGGTGACATTTTGGGTCAAAGGTGACATTTTGGGTCAAAGGTGACATTTTTGGGTCAATGGTGACATTTTTGGGTCAATGGTGACATTTTTGGGTCAAAGGTGACATTTTTGGGTCAAGGGTGACATTTTTGGGTCAAAGTCGACCTCAACCCTGACTAGGTCAAGGTCTTAGGTCGACCCTAACTAGGTCAGGGTCAACCTCGACATTGATCCCTTTCTCCAAATTGTCAAGATCCTTAATTTTTGGGCTTCAGGCTTTTAGGAAATTTATTTTCCCACCTCCGGGTTCGCCATTTCGGGTTTTGGGATGGTAAATCCTTTAATTGCATTTAATCTAGGTATATTTTCTAAAGGTGAGGACCTAATTAGGGTTTAATTCTCCAAGGTGGCCCATCTAGAGGAGTGTGCCCTAGATCACTATAAAAGGAGGCCTTCCTCTCTCATTTTCTCATCTCATCACATCCACACTTAGGCAATTTCATGTGCAAGCTCTCAAGATCATCAAGAATTCAATTCTTCTTCTTCATCCAAGCTCTCCATTGAAGATTAAGGATTCAAGCATTCAAGCTATTGAAGGGATTTGGTTCAAGCATTCAAGATTCATCATTCAAACCCTAGATCTAGCCATTATGATGGTGTGATCTTCCTTCAAGATCCTTTATTCATCTTCAAGATTCATTTCATCCTTCTCTCAAGGTGGATTCCAAGCATACAACCATGGAGGTTTGATTTACATTTATTATTGTGTTCAAGCTTTCATATCAATATACTTGTTTACATTTCAAATACAATTGCATATCTATTGAATTGCATAGCTTCATTGTTAGATCCTTTTCTACTACTTGCTAGCATTCCAATTTCAATTTCAATATTAAGGTTAATTCCAAACTGGGGTTTGACCAAGGCAAACCCCTCAAAAAAACAACAAAAATCCTCTTTTTCTTGTAGGTACAGGTGTAGAATTTTGGATTTGAGAGTGAATTTGGATACCCTTTTTGGCAAACTTCTGGGATCTGCGAACAAAATTTGAATCGAACTTCAAATAAAGAATGTGGTATTTGACCTTTTATGAGAGTCAAACCTGAGCTGAGCCATCTTGAGGAAAGATTTCTAGGTTTTCTATGTCTCAGCATTTCCAATCCAAGACAGGTTTCAGATTTTCCCGAAAGTACACACAAACACCAGAATTCAACATTTTCCAAATCTCCCCTAATTTGAGGTTAGTAGTTGTCTTTCAATTATTCTACATTCCAAATATAATATATCCATCCATAAAGGGAAATATTAGATTTAATTTCTTTTCCATATTAACCATAAATTGATTCGATTGTGTATTAACCTCTAGGTTGATCAAATCAGATCTCTTTCTTGGGGAATTTGGGTTTGAGAATAGATCTCATATTTCCCCCTTTACAGTCAAATAGAGGTGAATCCATTTTACCTCTATTCAGGTTGATCACTAGCTAAGAGTCACCATAGACGTGAAGTTCCTCGATCTTCCATTTGATATCCAGTTTGAGTCTATTAGCTAATCCTTCATATTCTACCCCATTATTCATGCATGGGAAAATTATCTTGTATGCCTTAGGAATTTTGAACCTTGTGGGGAGATGAACAAAACTCTAGCTCCTTTACCATGTTGTGTGAATGAGCCATCAAAGTACATTTTCTAGGGATGTTGTGTTAGATGTATAATAGATTCATCAAGAAAATCCACCACAATAGGTCGTGTGTCTTTTAATGGTGCTTATACTAGTTGGTTAGCCAGTGCTTTTCCTTTGATTTTCTTTCAATCAACATACGTGATATCAAACTCACTGAGGATCATGACCCATTTAGTTAATCATCCAATTAATGTTGCCTTTCTCAGTAAGTATTTGAGAGGATCAATTTTATCTATCAGCTGTGTAGAGTAAACCAACATATAATTTTTGAACTTCTAAGAAGAAAACAATACTACTAGACACACCTTTTCAATCACTGTGTAGTTGAGCTCATAAGAGACTAGTGTTTTTCTGATATAATAGATTGATCGTTCTCGTCCTTGATCATCATGTTGTGCAAGAAATGATCCTAAAGAAGAATTAGTAGCTGATATGTAGAGAAATAAGTGCTTTCCAAGAGTAGAAGCCATTAATATAGGAGGATTAGCCAAGTATTCTTTGATTTGTTGAAAATGCTTTTCACAATCCTCATTCCACTTGAATGTGACACCCTTATGCATAGTCTTAGTGAAGAATTGTTCCTTATCAACTAGTTGCGAGATAAATCTCCTGATGGATTGTAGTTTCCCTTGCAAATTCCTCATTTGATTGATGTTTTGTGGGGGTTACATTTCTATTATTTCCTTGACCTTTGTTGGAACTACTTCAATTCCTTGTGCCAAGACAATGTAACTAAGAAGTTTGCCAAAAGTGACCCCAAAAGTGCGCTTCTTTGGATTAAGTCTTAATTTGAATTATTTCATCCTGGTAAAGATTCTTTCCAAATCAAAGAGGTGCATCTCTCTAGTGGTAGATTTAGCTAATGTTCCATCCACATATTCTTCCATTTTTTATGTATCATATCATGAAATATGGTTGTCATTGCACGTTGGTATGTTGCACTAGAATTCTTTAGACCAAAAGGCATGACATTATAGAAAAAGGTTCCCCGTGCACAAGTAAATGTTGTCTTTTCCTAATCTTTAAGTGTGATGTGGATTTTATTGTAGCTTGAGAATCCATCCATTAAGGAATACATTTGAAATCCAATAGTGAGATCCATAATCATGTCAATGTTGGGCAATGGGAAATCAGCCTTAGGGAAAGCCTTGTTTAGATCCTTGAAGTCTATGCAGATATGTATTGATTTATCATATTTGGATATATTCATGTTGTTTGATGTCTAGTCAGCATACTCTATAGCTCAAATAAATGTAGCCTTGAGTAGATTTTCAAGCTCAACTTTAACGATTAATGTGATATGTGGATACATTTTTCTTAGATTTTGTTTCACTGGTTTGATGCCTAGATCAATGGATAAATGATGCATGATAAGATTTGTATCCAGTCCAAGCATATTAGAATAATACCATGCAAATTTAATCTTATTTTTAGTGAAGAATTGGATGAATTTCTATTTCTCTTCTTCGAACAAGGATTGTGCCAGATGTATGATTTGGGGATTTTCTATTGTGCCCAAATTTATCTATTGTGTAAGCTCTATAAGTACTTATGATCTTTCTTGGAAATTCTTGGAGAGGATATCAAGTATCTCATCCACAGGCACCTCAAAGAGGTTTTCACCATTAGATACGTCATTTATTTTTACTATTTTAGGGTTTTATACTACCATGGAGTGGTTTTCACCATCAAACCACCTTCCATTTTGTCACTCATTGCACTAGTGGAAGAGTGGAAAGGTTCAACAACATTAACATCATAGGAAAAGGTATGGTCATTGGAAAAGGATGTGAGGTTTACTGGCTTGGAATTATTCTAGTCAATTAGCTCAAGGTGAACGAGGGGTAAGGAACCAACAAGATCAAGAGAAAAGACTTAGGTAGCATCATCATCACTCATAGCTACTAAGGATAGGTCAAGAAATTTATCTTCCCTAGAATTATCATGACCGCAACTCATTCAAGGATCACTAGAGGAGCCACGGAAGGTATTTTGTAAACCTACTCATCGAGGTCCAAAATGATGATCAAGATCTTGTTGCACTTTGTCTAGTTGATTAAATTCTCTTTGTAATGGAACCATCATGATTCTATACCTTCCCAAATTATATGTAGCTGTCGAAGGGTGAGGTCTAATGTACCCATGGTTTTCTTGATTTCTTGGGGTAGACAGCCTTTTAACTTGAGTAGGAGGCATCCTGATTATTTTGGTGATCGGGTAATCCAGATTAACCTCTAAGTCAGACTGTGTGTTAGATCTATTACCAACTTCAAAAGTGGAAATATGGGCATATTTATGAATCACATCAACTTCTATGTCAATTTTAGCATTAGATAAATGATTCCATTCATATTCATGTGAGTTGGTTCTACTACTGGCATATCTCCCCAAGTATTAACCTAGGGTCATAGGGATTTATTCCTGGTGTTCTTTGTGGTTCAAAACTTGTTTCTCAACTTCATCCAGGTTAAAGTTAGTTATGTTAGATTGACTGTCTTGAATGTCTACCACTTGAATAGGTGCATGAGTATTTGTAATCTAAGAGCAGTCTCCATAATCTAATAGAGGTAAATAGGGAAAACTCAGTTCTCTAGTCTCTCTATACGAGTCAATGAATCTAGGTAGACCGAGGACATGTGTAATTTTGATGAGTTGTCCCCAGTTAGGGTGCCATTCCTTGATAGAATCTTCTTGATTTAGTTCATCTCCTTATAAATTATTTGTCTCATGTTTAGTAAGTTGTTATTTAGGTAACTCCTCTTGATCAGTAGGGGTATGTAGAAATCTTTCATAAATTTTGGGGAGAACATCATCAAAATCTCCACCTCTATCAAACATAGGACTAGTTGTAGAAGATGGTGCAAAAAGAATTTCTTAATATCCCACTCCAGTTTTGTCTCTAGGATTGTAGAATCTAGCATGTATGGGTTTAAGGAGGCCTTTACCTCTTTCGAGAGGAATTTTTCCATCATATGAAATTTTTTGCATGAGTTGGTATCTTACACCATATTTCTCAAGAGAAATCTTAGCATATTTCACCTCTTGTTCAACTTCTCCTTTGTATAGCCATTGTAGAATAGCTCTTTTCCTATTCTCTTGTTCTAGAGGACCTTCACTTTAATGATGCTAGTGCCTTCATAAATTGTTAGGGAAGAAGTGATAGTAGGTTGAAAAGATGGAGATGGCTTGCCATAAGATCTAGGTGAGATAGGAAAATTGGCCATTGAGCATGAGGCATCCAACTGATACTCTCCCATTTCACTTTATTTTATACTCAGCTTCTTTTGGTAAGCATCCACTATTGCTTGTCTATAATTCTCAATTTTTTAGTTCCTTCAAGATTCCTTGTTGTGAGGAACCATGCTTTCAACTTGTTTAAGACTATTGTAAGTGTATGTTGAATATGCAAGAATAGTGACCTCAGTTATGTTGCGAGGGAATTTAATGCATTGATGATATGTGGAAGGTATAGCCTACATTTCATGGATCCATGGGTAATATATAAGTATTTTGTATGCTAGAGGAAGGTCTATGACCCGACAGATTACATCCCTTTAAACAAGACCTACCCAAATGGGAAAGACCACCGTGCCTTTTGAAGAATGTTCCTCTTCATCATATGCTTTAATTATTATTTTGCATTGAGGATCGATAGCATGTTCTAAGAAACCAAGAGATTTAACCAAATTGAAATTACAAATTTTCAAACCTACACCTCCATCTATCAAAACATGCTTCACCCTATGCTTGTGTATGAGGACTTCAATATGGAGGGGTCGTTTATGCAAGTGACTGATAGATTTGTCATCTTCTTTCAAAAAAGTAGGGTAATGAGGAGATGTGATATGACCAACCATGGATTGGAACTTACCTATGTCTAGGTCCTTATGTACATTGGCTGTAAGGAGGGCTTGATCTAGAATCTCCCTATGAGTAGGAGAAATTTTTAGCAGTTCAAGGATTGAAATCAAAGTTGACGTGCGTTGAAGTTGATCAACCAAATTTTAATCATGTCTCATGGATGAGGTAGTTGGTTTTGATACTTGAGTTATTGTTTGTTTGGAAGACGGGGAGGAGGGATGACAGGATCCTCATAGAGATATTTTTACTTGAGAACGTGTTAGATTGTAGACACTTAAAATCATCCCTTAACATTATAATTATTTTATTATATTCTTCTACCTATTTAATTAAATTTATTTAATTAAGTTTGATTCATTATTCTATAGTATTTAAATTTAATGTAAATACCCTCTCTTTAAGTGTATTAAATTTTATTTAATACCTTTCCTCCATATAATCCCCCTTTAAATAAATTTTAATTTATTTAATTCTCCTCAAATTCTATTATTCTTCTAAACCTTGATTAATCTAATTTTTTTATTAGTTTAATTCTAAATCTAGACCTAGATCCTACCCTACTCACATCACTCTCAACAAATAGACCTACTTGCTAATTAACTAAGGTTAATTAGGATAATTTTAGATTCCTACACCCATTAGTCCTAATTATTTGCTTACACATGTGTGAGAAATTTTTCAAAAATTGTCTTTTCAAAACTTGCTAAAAATTGCGTAAGCAATGCTTCTTATATTTTTTATGACACCTCTTACACCTTCTAAAAGTATGAAAATAGACCTTTTCTCTTACACACACTTACACGTGTACTTGAAGTACACATTAACCCATCACATCTCAAGTTGCTCACACACGTGTGAGAAAACTTGGACTCTTTCATGGCTTATGTTTCCCTCATGTGGCACCTATGTGGATGCCACATATGGTCCACATCACCGCATCCCTCCAAAATCTTATAAATAGGAGCCTTGCCAAGAGTAAAGGATCCATCATTTGCATTCAGAGTTATTATGCTAGTTTATTGATTCATTTTGCATTTAGTGATTTTTATCTAACATGTTTGGTAGTTGTTTGCATTCATGGTAGATAGTTGCATTTAGTTCATCTCTACTTATTTTATTCATATTGAATTCTTGAGACTAGTTATTTATAACTAGTTATTGAGTTCATTCAATACCATCTTCACCTAGCTTGCACATTAGTTTATTACATTCATCATTTATTTTCAATCAAAGTGGGATTTAGTTTATTATGTTGGGAGAGCATGCCCACAACCATCTCTAAGATCTTAAATCAAGCAAGTCTTGGGTGCACTTGCTTCATGCTCATTGAAGGTTGTGGTGGAGGCCTTTGTTTTGGTTTCGCAAGTTCATAAAATATTAGATTAATATGCAATATCTTGTTTATTCCTAACATTTTCATGTTTGAGCTTGCTCCTAACAAGTAGGTTTTCCATCATACACATTTTGGCACACCCAGTGGGACCTACGTCCCTAATTTAAACTCATTTTCTTCAAATTTATGTTATTTCATAAAACTATCACATAGTGGCATCTCCACCCTAGAACTGTCATCTACGCAAATTGGTGTCTCTGCCTAGAGACTATCGTCTCTACCTAGGTTGAAAAGGACTTAAATTTTTAATATTTTAAAGTATTTTTTGGAACATTTTTAGCTTTCTAACTCTCAAGTTTCTGTTGGGACATTTATTTCACAGAGTTAAATGCAGGCAAAATATTTCAAAAGTTTATTTTAATCACAATAAACTGACTCAAATTTATAAATTTTCATCTGTGTAGGTTGATCGTTGTCTCGGTGGATCGACGTCTATGAATGTGTTTGGTCATCTGCACTCCTCAAAAATTTTGCTATTAGCTGACAAGTATATTTTTCTGGGATTTCATTAAACTATCATTTTTGCTTTCTGACTGGCATTTGCGACAGTTGATTGGCATCTGCGCAAACTATTGACTATGACTTGGAACTGTCATCTATGCCTTGTTACATAAAATATTTAAATTTTCCAGAAATCTTTTGTGTTACTAATTAATATAGTTTCTTTCTTAATCATGTGTTCTAGAATGTTGATAGAATATCCAAAACTACTAATATTGTGTATTATAGAATGTTGATAGAAGACTTTCTCAAACATAAAACTACTCACCTTTTGTCTTGCAGGTTGCCTAGGAGATACAAGCAAATATTATGTTTTCCTTCATCTATTTCTTAGGCACATTAATAAAATTTCACTTGTAGTATTTTATTAAGTGATGGGAGAGTATGCTCTTGTCTTTATGAGACAATTAAAAACCTAGACTCATTTGATAATATACTTAGAAAAGGACTTTGGGAAATGAACAATAGTTTTTTATATGTTTGGGAGAAAATAACATTGGATAGGACATTATGCTCTTTTCCCCTTGAGGTAAAATCATAAATGTAGACTCCTTTCATTGCCAATCCATGCTTTTTGAATTCATCATTTAGATGGGCCTTCTAGTTGAGGTAAAAATATCTTGGGAATGACCCATGTGAGAACAAGGTGTAATCTCACCACTCTAACTCACGTTAATAAAATTTAAATCTTAGGGTTAAAGCCTCAGAAGCTAGATACCATTTGAGCTTATACACAACTCTCTCCTAACACATTAGTAGGGCCTTGTGGTCTTAATCATGTTTATGTGACTACTTGTGCTGAGGTGCTTTGTGGGGCTATAGGCCTAAATCATGCTTACATAGACACAAGGAATGTATTCAAACAAAGATCCTCACTAAAATCCTTACAGTAGAAGCTAGTTGGTTCACCTTCGAAAGTGTGACAATACAAGTACAAGGAGGATAGTAACCTCCCCAAGATACTCGTCATATTGTACCTTCCTAAGCATTTGGAGTCAGATAAATAGACATCATGACTGGAGCCATTGTGTGTTTGGTGATGATCATATTCTAATTAGCTCTTGAAGTGTGCCTAAGTCAGCGAGCGAGGATTTTCATGCTTTACCAACTCCTTAGGGTAGGACTGTGTTTGACTATCTGTAATAAATATTTGCTCAAGAATATAAACCTCAAAATTGTTATTTTGTACCAGCTTCTGTCACTATTGCCTGTCTCCCACAAGGTTTATTTATCCCTTGTGAGATTTTTTTTAGACATGTGACTATTATTGGTTCTTTCCATGGAACATATTGACTAAAAATCATACTAGAAAGTCCAAATTGACCAAATTCATCAAAACACCCTAAAATCTAAATTGTTTGGAATGGTCATCTCTGTAGATTGGAGTTTGCATCTGAGAATCATTATCTTCACTTGAAAATAGTGAGCTATATGATCTAACAAGAACATCATAAATTTGGTTTTCCAGAGGCCCTTGAAATCATTTGTCCCAAAACACATATCTACTCTGTCAAAATCAATTTTCTCTTGGGATATGACCAATTCAAGAAAACATAAGAAATTGAAACTTTTGATTTCTTGAGTCTATAGAGAAAATAAAATTTCTTATAGAAAGGCTAGAGTTAATGCATCCAATTCTAAATCTATTCAAAAGACTCTTGAAGACAGTGATAAGTTTGATAAGATTAACTATAACTATCGGGTTGCTAATTTTTTTCCAAGAAAAAAGTGAACATAGCCTTTTTCACTTGGGAATACTATGATTAAATACCTTTTACCATCATTCTTTTTCACATCACTCATCGTTTCCCCATCCTTAATCAAATATTCCTTCATCCACATTTCAAAACATTAGGAGCACTAATCAAAACCTTGGACTTTAAATCAAAATCAAATCAATCCATCTTTGACACCTTAATCAAGCAATAGGGTGAAAGAATCAATCCAATAGTGTCACATAGACCTTAAATCAAAGAAAACATTAATCCCTTACTACTTTGCGAATTGAGTCTTTCTCTAGTATTTTTAATCCAATCTTATTTTTTGGGGGATCATCACTCTATCACCCAAATAAGAGAAGATTTTAAATCCAATTTGATCATTTGTTTTCACAATCAAAAAGTCTTGTTTCACCTAGGTTTGTCCCAAACCTTTAAATCCAATCAATCTTTGAGGCTTAGTTCCTCTTTAATGAAATAAATCAAATCCAATCAATCCTCGAGGCTTAATCCTCCTAATCTAATCCAAATCCTAGTCCAAGTTTCTCCTGATTCATCAATTCACTTTCCTCCTCTCATCATTTTTCATCAATCTTCCAAGCATTCTTCAATCCAACCTAAGGTCACTCATGCATGGTAATTACCTGATCTCAAGCCAAGATAAGACAAGAATCTCTCACCATGGATAACAATCAAGAAAATGTCTACCAAGAAGACTTCAATGATGACAAAGAACCACATATGGAATCTAACATGGTCATACCTGAAAGTGTCAGTGAAAATCCACAAGCCAAAGAATTCTTCGATGATCCTAATAATTTGAGCCTAGTGGAAGATCTAATCCAAGACAACAATTATAATATCTTCCTAAATCTCATTCAAAGGGGTGTCTCGCTCCCTTAAAACTTCAATGAAACCTTTCTCAAGAACAATTTGATTTGAACAACAAAGGAAAGGTCATTCCCATTATGCCTTTAACATATGATAACACAAATCAACCTTCCCATAATACACTTGAACATATTCAACAACTTCTAAACATACCCAACTTGAATGATAATAAAAATGTCAATGGAGTGAACAATAATTACTCGAATGGAGGTCACAAACCTAAACATCAACCAGGGTCATCGAGGCAATGCTTTGCTTCAATCTTCTCAAAGCCTAATGGAGTCTTGAAGAATAAAAATTCTTTACATACGAATAACACCAACCATAATAGACACAACGTGAATCCTCAACCTCTTCGAGGACATCATGCATCATTTGGAGGAGGAGAAAATCAAGGCAATACAACCATCAACAACAATCCTCCTGAATTGGTACAAAAAACAAATGAGCTTAAGATAATGATGATAAATATTTAAAAAGGTGGGAAGAAAGAATTCTCTTTTTCAGAGATATGTCCTTATCCATTTGATAAATCAATTAGTGTTCAACCATTCCCCGCCAATTTTGAGATTCCTAAATTTGAAAAATACAAGGGAGAATCAAGCCTTGTACAACATGTTAAGGAATTCTATGTAGCAGCTCAAGAAGTTGCCCATAATGATAATTGTATGCAATAAAAATATGGACCTATTTGCTACAAATGAAAATACCAAAAACACCAAACAAACACATTATATGTTAGTAATTCAAATGCAACAAAATAGATAACTTTCATTACAACCTCCGATGAGCTAAAACAAGGGCACCCAAAGCCTTGGTTGATTTGCTCTTTGATATTATTGTGGGCATGCTCTCCCAACACATATGAAATGAAAAACTAAGGCAAAACTATGAGATGCAAGCTAGATGATGGTGAAGGAGTTGAGAACAAGTATGAGGAACTTGCCCCAAGCTTCACAAATGATAAAGAGTAAGATTCATGCAAGATTGACTTAAGAATATGATAATGATAAACAAGATTAAGATCTAGGATGAATATTAGATTGCAGTGAAGAAAATAAATAAAATGATTAAGAATACTAGAAGTTGCAAGAGCTAAGAGATTAAGAAGAAAAATAACTTAGACCTAAATGAGGAGTGAGGCCTCCTTTTATAGAAAATGACAAGAATTGGATGGTGAAGATTAAGAGGCAAAATAATGAATGGCTAGGATTAAAGGTTAGGTAGGGTTTGGAAAAGATGAATAGGAAAAATGAAATGAGTGGATAGGATTAAGAGGCAAAAAAAATGAGTGGATAGGATTAAGAGGCAAAAGGTGAAGTGGCAAAAGTCAAACTTCACTTTTACAAGGAAAGAGAAATTTAAAAATGATTGGTGGAGAAAAAAGATGGAGAGGTGGCTACCTTGGAAAAGGTGATTATGCACATGTTTAGAGGTAATCCACCTTTTAATCAAGATTAGAGGAATATTAGAAAAAGGGTAAGCATAGGAAAAAGGGAAAAGGAATTAAATTAAAATAAATTTAATTTAATCATGGTTTAGAAGAACTTTAGGCTAGTGGAGGAATAAAATAAATAAAATTTATTTTATAAAGGGAAATGGAGGGATAATATATTAAATTGAATTTAATATATTATAGTATTTAAATAAAATTTAAATACAAAGGAAAAATTAATTTATTTAATTAAAATAAATTTAATTAAATAAATAGAGGAATGTAATGATTATAGTCAATTAATAAAATTATCCATAATGTTAAGGGAAAATATTAATTAAAATTAATATTAGTGTGAAGGACAATTTTAGGTGTCTATATTTTGCACCTCTTTGATGTAGCATCAAAATTGGCACCGTGTTAAAGAAGAAGAAAATGAGATGCCCAAGGAGTCATGCCTAAGAAACGATGGGAAGAGAATGAGGATGGTTCCCCCTCGAGAAAATTGAGCAAAAAATTAATTTTGACAATTTTCTTGAAAAGGAAGGGAGATGAGAGAGGAAGTGAATATAAGAAGGCTTCCAATGCAAAATGAACCTAAATGAAAACTATCATTGTGTCAACATGGGAGAGCATATCCGATTTTGATATTGTTCTTGACATTATGCACTAAGATATGAGGAACCAAGATGACCATGTGCCAAGTACGTGATCATAAAGGTCAAGTACAACCAAATGTCTTATGACACCATGATATGGAAGACCATGATGTCCCTATGACAATAGGATGCAACAACCATGATAGATGAAAAAAATACTAATTTACATACAAGCAACAAGCAAGCATGCACAACAAACTAAAACCAAACCAACATATTGCCCCTAGTCAAGCTGGAAACCAATTGATTGAGTGATTATGAGGGTAGGGCCTCAATGATTAGGAAGGATACATCCCATGATGAAGATTAGATTTGAAATTAATAAATTTCTTATCAAATGATTTGGTTTAAGATGATGTCTTGATTAAATATTAACGTGCTAGATTACAAGATTAGATTGCATGGATTAGTATTAATTGCACTTGATTGGACTGACTTGGGATCTTTTGGATTATAGAGATTTTTTAATTTTTTAGATTTTTTAGGATCATATATCATTTTTTGAATTTTTTAAGGATCATTTTATATTTTTTTGGATTTTTAATTTTTTAAATTTATTTGGATGAGCAGATTGGATAGAATGGGATTGGAAGAGAATATGACAAATAAGATGAGATTGAAAAGCATGGAAGGGGAATAAATGGATTATATTAGAAGATAAATAGATTTGATAGACAAGATAGTTTGAATAAGATGAAAGAATGATATAATGATTGAGGAAAAAAGGATAAGTGGATTGGGACCAATGACAAGGGATAACCAAGGAACGATAGAGGATAGAAGGATGGAGAGGTATTTGGTTAGAAGATGAATGGATGGAAGAGATGGATTGGGTAGGAGATAGATGGAATGAATGGATAGGTAAGGGTTAGGATATGAAATACTATAGGATGGGGGGTATAGGGATGGAGATCCAAAAACCATGGAAAATGAGTTAAATTCCCCACACTAGGAGGAGGATGAAGGATGGAAAGATGGAGGAGAATAGATGCATGAAGTGGATGGATAATGCGGAAAGGATATGTATGGAGGAAGTGAAGGTTTGCATTGTCCAAATCATGCATGGATATTTTCTTTGTATTTTAGTACCTCTAGTTTTTTTATGAAGGGAAAAGGTGTGAAAGTGGAAGGTAGATGGATAAGGGATATGAGATGGAGGGTATGAAGAGGATAGGGGATAATGATATGGGGGATATAGATGAAATTGGATACTAGATAATGGATGGAGGAAATGTATAGGATAATCAAGATCAAGGACATGGGAAGGCATATGGACTCAAAGAGTACTATGCATGATGGATTAAGAGAATAAATATGGCAAGGACTATGAGATGGAGGATAGGAATGATAAGATCAAATATGTGAAAATGGATAGAATTATGCAGGAAAATAGATGGATAAGGAGTAAGGGTTATGTAATGCACATATGGATAGAGGGGATGCATAGGATAGTCAAGATCAAATATGATAATGAACTTAGATAGGACAATGGATGGTGGATATAGAATTTGGAAGATATTTATGGTAGCATATAATGGATGGAGCTTGCTCCCAAGTATAGAGTGCAAGGGAGGTGGATAAATGGATGGAAAATATATGATATGTATGCGAAATAGAGATGGATAGCGAGAAGGAATTGCCCCCAAGTATGAAGAGCAACAAGATGGAGGGATTACACATGATGTCTATTTTCTAGGTTTTCATCACGGTACTTGCCCAAGGCACCTGATTACCAAGTTCTCACCATTCGATGATTTTTTTTCTTCTTTTTTTTTTGACAATTTTTTATTTTGAGGAATTTGAGCCCGATGTTGTTTGGATAATGTTCCTTCAAAAAGATATGCTATGATTGGCCAAGGTCGATGAAAGGTAAGCTCAAAGATGCTAATAATGGTGATAGTAGGGGAAAGATATGGAGGATAAGGTAGATGATGGCTAGGGATTTATGTGTAAGATGGTGTAAGAGGAATATGAGGATATGATATGGAAGGATAGGGAGTAGATATAGGAGTTGGATATTGGATAGGGTATTGAAAGGTTTGTGTGGGAGTAGGTGGAAATGATGGAAAGAAAAACATCAACACACACCTTGAAGGGTAGTGGATAGGTGAAGGGAGAATGAATTGGCTAGAGGCTTTGATTTAGGAAGTGATGTGGATTTTGGGACACAAGGACCCAAAATAGATGGAGAGATAGAAGATATTTGGAAGAATATGGAGTGAAAGTCTTTGGAAGATTGAATGTCAACTTTGATTTTTCTTTTATATTCTAGTCCTTTAAGAGAGACTTGGGAATCCACATAGCTTTTTATTTTCTTTATGTTTATGTGCTTTTGACCGCAATTCTTCCATGATGGATTTAGGAACCCATATTTTCTTTGATTTTATTTTTTTCTTGGAGGACCCTTGTGGTCTCTTGAGTATTTCTCTTTTCTTTGTAGCCACATGTTGATTAGATAGGACATGGTGATCTTCATATGCTAGTGGATTCTTATATTTCTAATTTTTATGTTGTGCATCCAAATTGCTTCCAAAAGACTTGGGAATTGTGGATGAATGAGGCTCATATAATGGATTTTGATGGATGGATGGATAGAAATCTCTCAAGGATATATGTCTTTGTTGATCTTGAGGTATGGTGGAAGAAATAAATGATGATCTAGGAGTGAGAGATATAGTGGATGGAGGAACATAAGGACCTAAAATGGATGGAAAGGATGAAGGGTTTAACGTTGGGATATAAGGGCCCAAAATGGACAGACGGGATGAAGGATTTCCTTTAGGGATATAGGGACCCAAGATGAATTTGAAAGATAATGAAGGAATATGTTTACGCTTGAATGGAGGTATATAAGGTGTAGGAGGGATATGAGCATTTGTAGAGTGAGTGATATCACCAAGGCCATCAAGTGCAAGGTTTCCTTGGTCTTTGAGAAGCTCCTTAATAGGAATAATAAGAGCTTGAGGAGGAATGAGATCTTGTGAAGGATTGGGATATTATGATGGAGGATCAATAAGGAGAGTGGGATCTTGTGAAGGATTAGGATCTTGTGATGGAGGGGAATTAGGGGGAATAATAGGATCTTGAGA
This sequence comes from Chamaecyparis obtusa, assembly GCA_027943335.1. NCBI lineage: Eukaryota > Viridiplantae > Streptophyta > Pinopsida > Cupressales > Cupressaceae > Chamaecyparis > Chamaecyparis obtusa. The sequence goes on from BSBK01001724.1 coordinate 1,572,591, forward strand.
GGGATTGGAATCATGACATGGAGATGAAGGGGTACTTTGATCTTGACTTTGGGGAGGATTATGTGGTGGGGTGGAAGGGATGGTAGGATCTTGAGATAGAATGCTATTGTGGAATGGAGTGGAGGGAATACCTTGATATTTATTAGGAATGGAATCATGAGGTGGATCAAGAGGGATAGGTGAATTTTTCAAAATAAGTGGATCAAAGAGTGGAGGAATGCTTGGATCTAGAGGATGAGAGGAATCTTTGTTAGCATGCTTTGGGAAAATGTCTTGACATGTGTGGACTTATGAGGGTGATGTGATGGAGGGGTTGGGATCTTCAACTTCAATCTCTCCTTTGTTAATGAGGTCTTGGAAAAAAAATTTAAACTTTAAGCACTTCTTGATATCATGACCCTTGATGCGATGATAATCACAATATTCATTCTCCTTATACAAAGTGGATTTGTGTTGACTCTCATCAAATGGAATAGTGTTTGGAAAAACCATCATGTTTTGGTCAACAAGTAGGTGGAATATGACATCAAGTGGGTCCGCAAGGGGAGTGTATTGTCTAGCTTTGGGTGATTTTGAAGCTTTGGAGGATAGGAATGATGTGAGTTTTGGAGTATTAGGATTGTATGGAGGTTGAGAATTAGATGGAGGATTGGGGTTTGATGGTGCATGAGGATTATGGATTTGGAGAAAGGGGGGAGGAAACATGTCTTCAAATAAATATTTTTTCTTTTGACCCCCATTTTGTAAGTTAAGGACAATGTTTTTAAGCTCTTCAATTTCTTGGGTAAGGTTAAGTATGTGAGAGGCATCATGTGGGTAATGGAGGGAATCATTTGTGGATGCAGGATAATGAGGTGGATTTCCCTTGTCAAAGGTAGAAGAAGGATAAGGATTGTGATATGGATTGGGATTGGATATGATTTGAGGATTGATTTGGTAAGTGGGTTGGATTGGCGGTATAGTTTGAGGATTAGGGTTTGGCACTTTGAAGTCCTCAACCATTTTGTGAAACCAATCCATGTTTATGATGGTTGAATTAGAGATTTTGGACTGGATTAGAGGAAGATGATGTAGAGGAAGATTTGATTTAAGAGTGAAAGATTTTATGATGAATGAAATATATGTGTGCTATAATTGTGTCACACTTCTATGAATCATTACATGAAAGGAAACTCAAGATTGAGCCCTCAAAAATTGATCCATAGCTCCCTAGGCATGGAGTGCAAGGGTTTTTTAAAATGCTCTCAGCTAGAGTTATTTAGCCTATAACCTTGCTAGTAAACCATGCAATGGAGATTCAATGAAGACAAGGGCAAGAATGCCAATATCCTCAAGAATCAAGAATGAAAATACAATGCAATGCTATGCTAGAAATGAAAATGCAAGCTAAGATATGAAAGGAAATATGCAAGTGTTACAACCCAAGCTAATTAATCTATGTGAGCTAATCTAGAGCATAGAAATGAAGCTAATCTAAGAAAGCATAAATATGAAGCTAAGCTAAGAATGCAAGAATGAGATGTAGATGCTAAGAATGAGATGTAGATGCTAAGAATGCTCCAAATCTTCAAAAGCTCCAAAGTGACCTAGAAAACCTGCAGCATAAAGTTAGCATAAAAAGTTGGGGATCTAGAATGAAGAAAAGAGCTCTTCTTTTAAAGGAAATGAGAAGGAATGGACCATGGAGATTAAGAGGCAAAAGATTTAATCAATGGTGGAGCTTGAAAGAGGAGAAATCCATGTGCACAAGTATCCTCCAATGAGAAAATAAGAGTTGACTTTATGTCCATATGAGACAAAAGTGTTTTTTCTCTTTTTATAAAATAAGAATAATGCTTTATTTGTGCAAGTTAGGATAAGAGGAAAAGTGAGGGCTTTTTATTTATTAAAAGGTGAGAAAATATTCCTTTTAAATAAATAAAGACTTAGGATAAGATGGTTAGCCCATAGAAAATAATCAAATAAATGATAGAGCTAGGATTTGATCAAGAATAAGCAATTGATGATTTTAGCAAAAATGCTAGCAAGGGGCTAATAGTCTAGGTGACCATTTTTAGGTGTATACATTTGCCCCTCTTTGACTAATGTGTGATCGATTTGGGAACACATGCAGTCAAAGAATGATGTTGAAATGTGAGATCGATTTGGGATCACAAAGCAACTCAGATCAGCCAACAAAGCAAGCAGATAGCCAAGAAGGCAAGCAATAGTGTTCTGACTCCAAAAAATGAAGTGCAAAAAAATAGCAAATCCTGCATGATCAGCCTGGTAGCGATAGTACTGAACACTTAGGAAAGAGATAGCCAATAAGATATGATGTGTCTGCCCCCTTGGGATCGAAAGTGAAATCCAAGTAGAGGGAAAGCAGAAGCAAGAGCAACATGATCAAATCACTAGAAATCATAATCAAAGAAAGAGAACAGAATAACCATCAAGCAGTGAAGATATGCCCCACACATGGGACCCGGGGCACGAACCAAGTGGTCCCTCAACCCGAAAACACCACGGAGGGGAAGAATTTGAACTTGGGATTTGAAAGTGAATGAAAGACTGGAAGTTTGAAAGAGATGGGGATGAAGAGGTGAAGAATGCCCCAGCGAAGATCGAAGGATCAGGCCTCAAAAGGTTAGCCGACTACACGGAAGGAGAAAGATGATAGGAATAATCAAGGGGAACTCGGATTTTAGTTTTGATCTTGAAATGAAAGGAAAATGATGTGATATGAAAGACAAGAAGCGAAAGACATGATTAGGAAGACACGAAAGGTGAGCGCAGTTGATTAACAAGTCCATGAAAGATGAAAGGAAAGCTCTCTCCATATGCAAGATGCAAAACTAAACTAACATGAACTTAAGAATGCAAGCTACATGAAAAGTGGTTTACTTGCAAGGTCACAAAGCCAATAGACATCTAATATTCATCATTGAGCATTATTGGTAGCGTCACAAGATCATACAATACCCACTAGCATAACTATGTGGATCTGAATATGATCTTTATCAGATAGGAATGTGAAAATCCCACCTAGGCATCAAAGACATGCAGGTCAAGATGACTAGTGCAGTGAGATTACCTAAGTTTGATATAGCAAGATTATGCTCGCATCGAGACACAAGAAAGTCAAGATGACTATAAGCATGCACTTGCAAAAGAGTCAAGGATAATACCTTGTAGGTCCATAGTGTCAAGTAAGACCAGCATAAATGCTCATGACAGTGAGGACCAACAAAAATATACCCACAAGCAAATAAAGAAATAAAACATGTTCTCATTCCCTCAGTCTTCTAGCTATGCATCATCGAAAATGATCATAGGGGGAGAACACTCAGCAAAGAAAGCATCATAGACAGAACACAAAGAAATAAAGTCAAACAAATCTCAATGATTCAAGTGCGTGTGTGTAGGTCATAGAGTCAAGCTTTGAGTATCGCATCTGCCAGTGAGAAATATTGTATCATCTAGACTACAAGTAGGATATCTGATAAGTGTTAAGAAACACTCGACGCTAAGGGTAAGTGTTGAAAAACACAGTTGGGGTGGTGTTGAAAAACACCGTTTGTGAGGTGCCTAAGAAACCCAGATGCACAAAGAGACCCAAGATAAGCTTAAAACAATGTATGCCCCTAGACTAAGACAAGAGTCAATTCTAGGCTAGGAGAGGCAAAGCGAGAAGTGGAGTGAAGGAGCGCCACACAAAACTGATAGACATAGGTGCAGAGGGTCTCAAGCAGCGCCTGTTTCCAGGTTTTCACTAAGGCACTTTTTCAAAAAAAAATTGAATTTTTGAATTTTTGAATTTTTTTGTATTTTTTCAAGACTTTATATGCTTTTTAGGATTTTTTCAGCATCATATATGAATTTTTTTGGTATTTTTTTAGGATCAATAAATATATACAAAGGATGCCCCAAACAGAAATGGGCATCAAGAATCTGCTTCCTCTGATGTAGAGAACTGATAGGCCCCAGGCCCAAATGCTGCAACTATGACAATAGGAGGTCTCAACCAGTTCGACCAATAATAGCCAGCCCTAAGCAATGTCTGAGCTAGCAAAGGATTGTTAGAATGTGATCCACATATGCCATTATGGATTTCAGCTAGCACTGTTTCTGACTCCTCTATTTCTAGACACTTAAGGAGAGTTCCGTCTAGACCCTTCCTATACAAGTCACCAGAGACAAAGGCAAAGTGTAAGGGATGGTGGAAGGAATGGCGTGGTGGATTTGCAAGAGGAATATGAGGTGGAAGATATGAAAAGATGGTAGGATTGTAAGATTTGTGAGTAGGATAGCGTAATTCATCCACCAGGAACTTGAAGTGAAATTTATGCTTTTTCATTTGTAAGATGGATGTTGAAGTAACGAAGGCATTACTAACTTTGTTCTTAGCTCTAGGAATGGGCTGAAGTATAATAGATATGAGATCATGCTTGAGGTAGTGCATCATTTTTTTGTAGAGAATCAACTTGTCATCTTTTATTTGAGAATCATTATTTTTTAGCAGATTTTTATTTTTACTTTTCTTAGGTGCGGATACTGCCACAATGTGGTTTTTTCCATCCGACCATTTCTCTTTTCTTTTGACTTGATGACCGTGATGTTTGATTGCTGATTCAATCTTTTTTGTTGCTAGTTCGCTGGTGGAAGAAGTAACAGGTGTTGATGCGAGATGAAATGAAGTGACCGGTTCAATAGCATTTATGCGAGGGGTGTCATCTCTGGTAACAAGAGAGGTTGAGCCTATAAGGTAAGCTCCAAAAGTAGCTAGATCTAGACTTGTCATAGAAGAACCAGGGTGGTCCACTAAGGCAATATGAGGAACAAACTCATCAGACCCCACACAAGACCCATCAACCACATCGGGATGGTTACTACAAGAATGAACCATATCAACATCCATATCATCAGTAGATATACATTCTTCTCCCCAAAGGAGTGAAGTAGAAGGAAGATCATCTCCCATTTGAGCCATAGTGTGTAGCGGTGACTCATCTGTATCTGTGTCTGAATTACTAAGCATGGGAGTATTTCTAGAATCCTCTTTATAGATCCACTCTTGAATAGCTTGTTCTTCTCTTTCTGCTTCTAAAGGAATGAATGAAGGAACAAAAGTATCAAAGATCACCATAGCAGAAGTGGAAGGCTTCATGTGATCAGAAGGTCTCCCATATGACCTAGGAGAAATAGGTATAGAAGAAAAGGAATCCAACGTATATTCACCCATACCAAGGCTCATCATCTTAAGTGATTTCTCAGCAGCAGCTAGAGACGTACTAGGATCAACAAAAGGTTCATTATGAGGAAAAAAAATTTCAGTAGCAGCAAGAGCATTGATAGCAATAGTATGGTCTCCAGGAATCACAACCTCAGTGCCATTGTACAGAAATTTGATGCACTAATGATAAGTGGAAGGAACAACCTGCATGTCATGGATCCAAGGACGACCCAAAAGAATGTTATATTCGAGTGGGATGTCCAATACTTGGAAGCTAATATCTTTCATGATAGGGCCCACTCAGATAGGCAGCGTGACAAGACCTTTGGAAGATCTTTCCACTTCATCGTAAGCTTTTATAGTAATCTTCTTCTTGGAATCCACAGCCAATTCTGACAAACCCAATTGTTGTATGACATTGAAAGAAACAATATTTAACCATGCACCATTGTCTATCAGGACTCGGCGGACTCGGGTATTGTAGACTAGAACTTCAATGTGTAAAGCTAGATTATGTGGGTGAGCAATAGATATGTCATCTTCTGTAGAAAAGGAGATAGATAGCGGAGATGAAATGTGGTTGACCATAGCCTGAAATTGATTTAGATCAATGTCATTGGGAACACATGTTGTACGTAGAGCCTCATCAAGGATATCTCTATGTGAAGGGGATAACCGAAGCAACTCAAGGATAGATATCTGAGCTGGTGTCTTTTGCAAATGTTGAACAAGATCATAGCTAGGGATGGCTGAAGGAGCCACTTGTTTGGAAGGCAAAGCTTGCTTAGGATCTTGCGCAGTTTTAAGAACGATCTTGGCTTGCCCCCTAGTAACAGCATTCAGTGTCTCACTTTGGGAAGATGAACTATCACGTGTTTGCAAGATCAACTTTGGCTTACCATGATTGGCTTTATTATCATCTTGAGACCTCATCATTAGAACGCTCTCAACGGGCTCTACCATGTTGATCACAGGTGTATTAGAAGGATACGTGTAATTGATCTTAGCATCATGATTCTTCTTATGTGTTTGAGAGGTTTACCCCTTATCATGCTTAGGTAGAGGATCTTTGAAAGCTGTGTGATCAAAAAATTTTAGTTAAGCCATCAGTGGAGATTGTGTCATTCTCAATAAGATCCTGAATATCATCTTTAAGCCTAAAACAATTGTCTGTTGGATGTCCCTTATTTCTGTGATAATGGCAGTAATGATCCTCTCTCCACCAATCAGGCTTATTTATCGGATCCCAGTTACCAGGTTTATCAGGAAGCATAAGATATCCATTGTCAACCAAAGTCTTAAGGATCACATCGTAAGGTTCTGCCAACTTGGTATAGACTCGCTTTCGAAATGACTTCTTAGGCTTATCTGCATATTGAGGTTTAGGAGCATTGTGAATGTTGCTAGCTTCTTGTTGTTTTGCTACATAGATAGCATTGGAGAGATTGAAAGCGGGCTCTTTAACTTTAGGAGCATCAACAACCCCATCATTAACAACATACTTGTTCTTATTCCAAGGTTTGTTCTTGTCTTTACCATTGCCTTTAGCATCTTTATTAATAACAATATCCCCTTTTCTTATAGCTACATCCTCAATCTAATATGCACTTTCAACCATGTCATGGAAGGAGGAGAACAGTTGCTTCCTTAGATCATAAAATAGCTCAGGCACAAGTGTGTTGATGAAAATGTCAATCTTTTCTCTTTCGGGTAGCTGATGAGGATATCGAGAATAAAATGACCTCCAACGTTGTAAGTAAGTTGCAAATGGCTCACCTTGATGTTGTCTTAGATTACCAAGATCTATCACAGTGACAGGTTGTTGGATGTTGTAAGAGTACTGCTGGGTAAATCACTGAGCTAACTCATCAAAATTCTTAAGAGGTGGTGTCAATTTCGCAAACCATTCCAAAGCTTGGCCTCTTAAGCTTCGAGGGAATAAGCATAGAAGATATGTGTCTTCATGAAGAAAGTCCATACTAAGAGCATAAAAATGACGCACATGGTCATGAGGGTCACCATTTCCATCATACTTGTCATATTTAGGAACCTCAATATCCTTAGGAAACGGGACCATGTATAGATCTTTATCAAAAGGAAGAGCACAAATTGATTCTACAAAAGAGACCTTTGGAGGCTCTCTTTCTAATGCCATTTGGGTAAGGCGTTGATTTGTCCGAAGTAATTCTTCTTGAAGGACTTCCAATTTAGTTGGTACTCTTTGTTGGACAATTTATCTGACATCATAGCCGGGAGGAAGCTTGTATCCTCTAGAAGTCATATATTGAAAATATTGATCGCCATTACGCTCTAAAAGCTTATGCATCATTCGTTGGAAATCCACATCTTGTTCACATCTCATAAGATCCTCACTAGAAATCTCATCATTAGCCTCTACCTCATGTTGAGAGGGAGGAGGTCTAGGAGGTGAAGAAGGCATAGCAAAAGTTGGCCTTGGAGGAGATCTTGGTGGCGTGTTGTTGCCATTGTTGCCATTGTTAAAAAGAGGTCTATGCTCATGATTACTAGTCTCAGGTTGCTCATGAAATGTCCCTCTATAAGCCATGCGCCTAGTAGCATCCATCCTTTGTTGATTGTGTTCTTTGTCTAAGCGCGCTTGATTATCCTTACGCTCAAAGTGTTCTTGCAAGAGTTGAAACTTTTCTTGTTCAGTCAAAGTGAGTGAGACACTGTCTGTGTTTTTTGGGGGTCTTGAATGCGGAAAAGAGGAAACCTCCTTTATACCACGGTGTAGCCTTGGAATTCTCAGATTGGTCAGAACTAGAACTGTTGTTGCTAATGGGTGCTTTTGAACATCTAGTTGGAGAAGGTAACTGTGTATAATTGAATGGAGGATGACTCTCCTGCTCAAATTGAGACCGAGTTGTAACCGGCATGAAAAGAGATGTTGGTTGACTAATAGAATGAGGCAAAGTTTCTCAGATTTGAGATAAGCAAAGCTAATAAAGATCACTTGTCAAAGTAGAACAAATAGAGAGATGGCTCGTCAAAAGTGCTCAAGCACTTACAGCAATCAATTGACTAAAGCCGAGCAATGAGCAAGAAGCTCAATAAGCAAGTAGCTAGAGAGGTAACCGTGATGTGACAAGTGATCAAGAGTAGCATTCGTTAAACTCAAATCCAATAGTTTTAACTCATTTGTTTCAGTCTAGAACAAATCTAAGCATGTAGATAACAGACCAGTTTCAGGTAAGAACAGAAAAAGACACTCTACGCCAGGTTAAAGTGCAAGTTTAGCAACTCTGAATTGCACCAATGACAAGACAACAAAAAGATTCTAGGCGATACTTTCCAGGCAGACAGGGCGATACTTCTCAGTTTGGGCAATACTTCACCCCAAGCCAGGTGATAGACTATAGTATGGTTGGGTGATAGACTCCAGGCTAGCCGGGCAATAGTCCAGCAGGAGCGAACTATCGTGCGATATATCTCAGCAAAGCGTGCGATAAAATAGCAGGGTGCGAACTATCGCATGATATTTCTCAGTAAGGCGTGTGATACTGTTGCAGATTCATATGACTTTTTGACCAGTGAACATAAAATTCTCAGTTTTAAAGCATTTTGATCAAGTTCAAAGGTTGGATAGTGCAATTTCTTAGTTTGACAAGCAGTAACAGTAGATAAAAAATAGGTTTGCAAACAGTAGATGATCAAACATGTCATAGAACACTTGAAACAAGGGCAAAAGCAACCTTGCCAAGAAAAGCACTTGTGATATCAAAATAGGGAACCTTATGAATGCTACCATTTATTTGAATGTTGAGAATGTTTACATTGGTATAGCACAATCGAAGACAATTCAAGCAATTACTACCTAGAAAGATAAGGCTCATTACTTAGCAACGTGGCCCACAACTTGATGCTCCCTTGCCTCACACCAAGTGGTTGCCCACAAGAGATATTGGCATTGTCATGGAGGTGTCAAAAACACAACCAAAGGAGCACATATGGTGAGTATCTTGGGGTGATCTGGGTAAGTCCACTTGGATCAATCCTTGCACCAAGAAGCTAAGCGGCTAAAATAGGGTGGCCTCTATCTAATGGTTCATAGTAAGGATTTTCGTTCATAGCAGCCCTCTTGCTCCTCATAAAGGACTAGGACCTCGCGGCCTCAAGAGTACCTTAAGCATTCTTGCTTAATGCTTTCCTCATGGTCACAATCCCACAAGTTACTCACATCAAGCGAAGATAAGTACTATGTCTACCAAGATTTTGTGTCCTCGATAGCCTTGAGATTATAGTGAGTTGAAATCACTCATCACCAAGGAAAATGATGACAAGGTTGTCCCCACTTGGGTCGTTCCTCTTGATTACTCAAGAGCAGCCCGCTAAAGGATTCTAAAGCTAAACAAAATGTGGATTAATTCTTGAGGTTCAAGGTTTTTGGTTCACCACAAGGGTGAAGAGCATACTCCCCTATCTCAAGAATCTCTCCCAAACACACCAAGCAAAGATTCAATTACCCCCTTGCTTTCAAAATTCCAAGATGGGTCAAGATTTTTGTTTCACCACAAGGGTGAAGAGCATACTCTCCTACCACCTCAAAATTTCTACAACAAGGTATTAAGTGCCTATGAAAGGAAACAACTAGTATATGCTGCACTTAATAAAGAAAGAAATTAAACAAGCACTTGATTTGGTTTTTATGCTTAGGGCAGCCCTGCAAAAACCATTAGTAGCCCTCTTTGACATGCGATTTTAGCAAATTTCAAGTAAGAAGTACCTACAACCACAACTTGTTAGACCAACAAGAGTTAGGAGAATCAAAATCCAAAATCTAACAATGATTAGTACATGAAAAAAATCAGATAATGTGCAAAAAATGACTGATCAAATGATAGAATCTGAAAATGAAACCATCATGGTTGGATTAGGCTCGGAAAGACCTTTCCAACGATATATCACACTTAAACTTTTGATACCATTTGCAAAATTTCAAAAAAAAATGGGCACCCGTTTTCCAAAGTGGCACGGATTTGAAAATGCTGGAAATTTCAAAAAATTTCAAAAAGATAGCTAACAACCTGAAACTTGCAAGATAGATAAAATAGCCCAAAAATAGCTCACTGCCAGGTATAGACATAGTATCGCGCGATACTTCACCCGACACCAGGCGATACTTATCAGTCCACGCGATATTTCACCTGACACCAGGTGATATACTCTACTATAGCCAGGCGATACTTCTGACAGGCGAAGTATCACACGCGCATATAGAGGTATATCGCGCGATACTCCTTATGACAGGTGAAGTATCACGCGCACATACAGAGGTATATCACGTGATACTTTTGGAAAGTATCGCATGACAATCTAAGACAAAAAAAAAAAGACAAAAAATTAAGCTGAAAACTTGCCGAAAAATTGACGGAAAATGACGGAAATGCAAAAAAAGAAGGGACAAAGCTAGTCTACTCTGCCCCATGGTGGGCACCAAAAATGTGTGCTATAATTGTGTCACACTTCTATGAATCATTACATGCAAGGAAACTCAAGATTGAGCTCTCACAAATCGATCCATAGCTCCCTAGGCATGGAGTGCAGGGGTTTTTTAAAATGCTCTCAGCTAGAGCTATTTAGCCTATAACCTTGCTAGTAAACTATGCAATGGGAGATTCAATGAAGACAAGGGCAAGAATGCCAATATCCTCAAGAATCAAGAATGAAAATGCAATGTAATGCTATGCTAGAAATGAAAGTGCAAGCTAAGCTATGAAAGGAAATATGCAAGTGTTACAACCCAAGCTAATTAATCTATGTGAGCTAATCTAGAGCATAGAAATGAAGCTAATCTAAGAAAGCATAAATATGAAGCTAAGCTAAGAATGCAAGAATGAGATGTAGATGCTAAGAATGAGATGTAGATGCTAAGAATGCTCCAAATCTTCAAAAGCTCCAAAGTGACCTAGAAAACCTGCAGCATAAAGTTAGCATAAAAAGTTGGGGATCTAGAATGAAGAAAAGAGCTCTTCTTTTAAAGGAAATGAGAAGGAATGGACCATGGAGATTAAGAGGCAAAAGATTTAATCAACGGTGGAGCTTGAAAGAGGAGCAATCCATGTGCAAAAGTATCCTCCAATGAGAAAATAAGAGTTGACTTTATGTCCATATGAGACAAAAGTGTTTTTTCTCTTTTTATAAAATAAGAATAATGCTTTATTTGTGCAAGTTAGGATAAGAGGAAAAGTGAGGGCTTTTTATTTATTAAAAGGTGAAAAAATATTCCTTTTAAATAAATAAAGACTTAGGATAAGATGGTTAGCCCATAGAAAATAATTAAATAAATGATAGAGCTAGGATTTGATCAAGAATAAGCAATTGATGATTTTAGCAAAAATGCTAGCAAGGGGCTAATAGTCTAGGTGACCATTTTTAGGTGTATACAATATAAACTTAATACTAGGAGCAAGTTTGGATTTTCATATGATTAGATGATGGATTTAATTGATTTAGAGGGCAGGGCCTCAAGAATTTTGATTGATTTGATTTGGTTTTGATTTTGGATTTGATTTGAATGATGATGATTAAAGCCCAAAGATTATGATGGTGCTCCTAAGCTAAAAGTGGAAGATTAGAAGATGGTGTGAATAAGACTTGGATTAAGAATGGATGAAGAAGAATGATAGATTAGTGATGTTTGAAGACATTTGAATGGATGATGTAATTGATTTAGATGATAGGGGATATATGGATTGAATTAGAACATAGAAAGCAATAATGCAATGTGCATGTCCAAAAGTTTTATACGGGTCTAGTACAATCAGAGACACTTCAAACACATTCTACCTAAGGTCAAAAGGGAGGTGTTCCAACCTTTTCCCACAACTTGATACTCCTAGCCCCATAATTAAGTGGTTGAATGGCCTTTCCTCGGACTATGCAAGTTATGGATCAATTAGAAGAGATCAATGCTTGCAACGCGTATCTTTCCACATTACCATATTCAAGCTTTATCATCCAAGGGAACACATATGGTGAGTATCTTGGGGTGATCCGGGTAAGTCCACTTGGATCAATCCTTGCACAAAGGAAGTCACATGGCTAAAATGGTTGGCCTCTAAGTCCTTAAATGTCTAGTAAGGTCCTTCATTCATGACTATCCCTTGTAGTTCTGCAAGCAGAATTAAGGCCTATAGCCCTACAAGCACCTAAAATGTATAGTCTCGCAAGCAATATTTAGACCTCTTGGTCCTACACAAGTTGAATGTACTTCCCTTGTAAATAAGCACCCAATCAAATGTAGTCTTTCTTAGCAAGATTTAGGCAACTAGGCCCTACACATGAAGAATCATTAGAAGTAGAAATAGCCATGTCTTCCCTCTCTTTGGATTGAAGGAAGATTTTGATTATAGTGGGGTGGAGTAGTTGGGTTCGCTTGTTCCCCACTTGGGTCATTCCCAAAAGATTACTCTCTTGGTAGGCCCTCTAAAGGTAAATGCAAGAAAAGTAAGATGGATAGCTAATGGAGGTCAAGATTTCTAATTTTCTATAAGGAAAAGAGCATACTCTCCTACTCCATAGTTTATCCCAAACACATCAAGAACATTTTCATTTACCCAAGATTCCTTTCTAATGACCAAATTAAGTAGGTCTAGATTTCTGATTTCCCCTTAAAGATGAAAGAGCATACTCTCCTACTACCTAATTAAATCACAAGAAATGAACCTTCCTAATTAAACTAGGTTCCTATAAAAATCAACTTAAGGTAGACACAATATTTTCTTGAACCTCCAAGGCAACCTACAAAACCAATGAATTAGTAGTCTCAAATATTTTCAAGATCTTCAAATAACCTCCTACAAAACAAATTGATTAGTAGTCTCAAAATGTCTTAATCTTGGTCAACCATTCTAAAAAACCACTATTAGAAGATTGAAAATATTAGAAACTTGCAATAAAATTCAACCATGCATTGAACAATGTGCAAATAAAGTGCAAACTCATCACAAAATATTTTTTTTTGCATTTGACCTAGTCAATAAGATCTGATTTTTTTGCTATGATTTTAGGCACAAAAATAGAAATGAAAAACAAAGACCCCTACTAAAAAATAGAGAGCTTTCCAGAAATGTAAAAATTTTGGAAAAATTCTTTAATTTGTGCTCTAGGGACCTAATTTATCAAAATAGACCAGTTTTCAAAGATTGAAAGTTTGAGCCATATTAGTGAATCAAAATAAAAAAACACAAAGAACATGTCATGTTTAAAATTCTTAGACCTTTCCAAAAATGTAAAAATTTCCAAAAAATATGGTGATTTGCGACCAAAAATTAATTTTCATTGAAAATCATAAAAAATTTATAACTTGTGAAAAAATGATCAAAAAAATTTGAGCTTCAAACTGAGACATACTATGATGATCCCCCACTTGCAATAAAAAATTATAACCAAAAAGCTTAACCATTTGAAAGATATGATCAAATCTTTCAAAAAACCCTAGGTTTTTGTCTTCAACTCAACCTACACAAGCATTAGCATAGAAAATCTTTAAAAATGTAGATCTAATAGGGAAGTGGGTCCCACTGGGCATGCCAAAATGTATGCAATGAAAATATGGATCTATTTTCTACAAATGAAAATACCAAAAATACCAAACAAATACACTAGATGTTAGTAATCTCAAATGTATCAAAATAGATAACTTTCATTACAACCTCTGATGAGCTAAAATAAGGGCACCCAAAGCCTTGTTTGATTTGTTCTTTGAGATTATTATGGGTATGCTCTCCCAACACATATGAAATGAAAAACTAATGCAAAACTATGGGATGCAAGCTAGATGATGGTAAAAGAGTTGAGAACAAGTATGAGGAACTTGCCCCAAGCTTCACAAATAATAAAGAGTAAGATTCATGCAATATTGATTTGAGACTATGATAATAATAAAAAAGATTAAGATCTAAGATGAATATTAGATTGCAATGAAAAAAATAAATAAAATGATTAAGAATACTAGAAGATGCAAGAGCTAAGAGATTAAGAAGAAAAATAACTTAGACCTAAAATGAGGAGTGAGGCCTCCTTTTATAGAAAATGACAAGAATTGGATGGTGGAGATTAAGAGGTAAAAGAATGAGTGGCTAGGATTAAAGGTTAGGTAGGGTTTGGAAAAGATGAAGAGGAAAAATGAAATGACTAGATAGGATTAAGAGGCAAAAGAAATGAGTTGATAGGATTAAGAGGCAAAAGGTGAAGTGGCAAAAGTCAAACTTCACTTTTACAGGGAAAACAAAATTTAAAAAAGATTGGTGGAGAAAAATGATGGAGAGGTGGCTACCTTGGAAAAGGTGATTGTGCACATGTTTAGAGGTAATCCACCTTTTAATCAAGATTAGAGGAATATTAGAAAAAGGGTAAGCATAGGAAAAAGGAAAAAGGAATTAAATTAAAATAAATTTAATTTAATCATGGTTTAGAAGAACTTTAGGCTAGTGGAGGAATAAAATAAATAAAATTTATTTTATAAAGGGAAATGGAGGGATAATACATTAAATTGAATTTAATATATTATAGTATTTAAATAAAATTTAAATACAAAGGGAAAATGAATTTATTTAATTAAAATAACTTTAATTAAATAAATAGAGGAATGTAACGATTATAGTCAATTAATAAAACTACCCATAATGTTAAGGGAAAATATTAATTAAAATTAATATTAGTGTGAAGGACAATTTTAGGTGTCTACAATAATTTCCTTCAAAGACTTTTCACCTAGAGTCTTGGCAGACCTACACTTCAGTGGCTACTAAATCTTGCTCCTGGGTCTGTATTAGAATTCAATGATCTTGCTAAGAAGTTTGTTGCACAATACTCTTACAATATCAAACATCAAGCGTCACTTAGTGACCTATGCAACATAGAGAAAAGAAAAGGGGAAACCTTTTATTCCTCCAAAGATGGCGATATCTTGCAAACTGAATGCCTTGGAAAATTCCAGATTCACGCCTTGTTGATATCTTCACTAAGAATATGGTTACAAAAATGTCATTCCAAATGAAAATTTCTGCCCCATACTCATTTGAGGCACTCATTAAAGAGGGAAAATCTATTGAATATGGTCTTTTGATGAAAGGAGCCATTAAACATTATCACTCTAATTCAACTAAAAACACTAACGGTAAACCTAAGTTTTGGTCTAAGAACAAGGGTGTTGTTAATAATGGAGTGACATATGCTAAACATGTCCAAAATTTTCAAGCATCCAACAACAAAAATCAAGGAAATCATAATAAAAATGATCAAAATAATTGCAATCAGAACAATAAGCAGAACAAGAAAAATAATCAAAATAATCAGAATCAAGGATCTAATTATCATGGTTCCTTATTCTTGTGTTACAATGGCAACAACAACAACAACAACAATAGACCATAACAATGAAGATAATTCACACAACTAGAAGATACCCTTGATGTCATCTTTTAATGTTTAGTTGATCAAGGGATGATGGTTTATCCTAACATGAGGCCTTTAAATGATAATCAACTTAAACTCAACTAGTACAAGGATAATGAATACTACAATTATCAATGCATCAAAGGGCATGAAATAAAAAATGCATGAAATTAGGCCATTTTTTTCAAGACTTGATTGATGATAGAAAAATTGATGTCGAAGGTTAAAATGCATCTACCTCCAATGCCCAATTAAAAATGTATTCTAAGCCTTTTCTAGAGCATAATCACAATGGTGCCTCATCATCCAAAGGTTTTTCCTATGATTACACTACAAATAAGATCTCATGAGATGAACACACTTGTGGTAACCTAGAAGAAAATGATGTATGTGGTTTTGACTCACTGTGTGGCCACATCCAACAATATGAATCCTATGTAAACACGTTGACTCTAAAAAGTGTTGATACCAATGTTACCACCCTCTATCTTTGAGTCACTATACAAGTTGATGCAAATCCACCTGTTACAAATCTACTTGTTGCATCATCAACATTCACATGGCCTACGTCATGTTATGACCTACTTTCCTAGTTGAGCAAGACCCCTGCATAGATATCCATCCTAGAGCTTCTCCATACATCCCCTATCCACAAAGAGGTCCTTGAAAAAACCCTGACTGAGTCGCATGTCCCTAAAAATATCAATGCATCCCAGTTCCAAGCCATGATCAGAAACTTATCCACCCAAAAACACCTAGTGTTTATCAACAAGGATTTCCATGGTCTTGATTCTCATCACAATAAACCCTTGCATATCCAAGTCACCATCCATAACACCCAAATCAAAGAGTCCTTATAGATAATGGATCTGGTCTAAATTTGTGTACTTTAAGTATGATCTGCAGTATCAATCTTTCTGAGGACCTTATTGATGTAAATAAAATAATCACAATAAAAGCATATGATGAAAAAGAAAGGGTGAGTAAAGGTCTCATTGCACTCCCCTTACAAGTGGGCCCAACTATCATTAAAATAGTTTGTAAGGTTCTCGATCTAGATCTACCCTATAATATCCTTTTAGATAGACCATTCATACATGCTATCTTAGGTGTCCCATCCATGTTTCATCAATATTTAAAGTTCCCACACCATGGGGCCGAAATAACAATCCCTAGAGACTATGAACCCTTCTAGTATTACAAAAGGCTAGAGGGTAAGAAATCAAACTATTGCCCACTAAATGAGTATGTTCATCCTTTCTAACAAGAAAATCATGTTTGACCCACTTCTTTTGAAGAAAATATGTCTAACATGGCTAAAGGAAAGGAAAAAGTCACTCAGGAGAAAGTTATTGAGTCTAAAAAGAAGGTCTATTTCATAGATCAAGGTATGGGGAAATATAAGTTTGAAAATACCATGTGCATTGGTCATCTCCCCTTTTCCCCCAAGTCTTATGGTAAACCTTAAAAAATCTTCCCTAAAGGAGATAAGGAAATCATGAAATGCAAGTAGACAACATTTGAACATTGAGGATCTCTTTTAGATGAACACATGGAACATAATGTCCTATCCTAGCTATTTGATGACAAATAAGATAAACCTATTGATATCCCTAAGGGGAAATATGTTAAGGCCACTCCCATTGTTTAAAGCATGGGATATCATGGAACTGGCCTTGGAGAAAAAGAGACTGGAAGGAAAACTATCATCAAAGCAACTAGATATCCCCATGGAAAAGGATTGGGTTTCATAGAGATTAAGAAACTTTCATCAAGGACTACTATGTGGTAGAATCTAATTTAGACACTGAGGAAGAGTTCTTCAAAATTCCTTTCCAATATATTGAATATGATCTTGATATCCATGTCCTTTATATCACCCAATCATATCTTTCCTTGCTGATCTTCCCCTTACCAATCCCAAGGTAATCCATTGGGACCAACAAGATTCACCACCTGCCTTAGATGTATGTGATTTAGATGATGTAGTTCTAGCATTTTTTGGACTAGGAAATATCCAAGAAAGTGAGTCTTAGATCCACTACAATAAGAAATCCTACTTTGGTAGCCAAGTCAACTCCCTTAGTCGCAAAAGTGAAGAAGTTAAAAATTCAAAAAATGATAAAACATCCTTGGGTGGAAACCTTTCTGAGGCACCCCTGGATGAAGACAAATATAAAAGAAAGGACATGTACTCTAGTGAAAACTTTTTGAGGCACTAAAGGATGGGGAAGTTGACTTTACTTTCATTTCATTTTTGTTATAAAAATCTTATATTCTCATAGAAGATACAATTGCAGTCAATCTTGGTACCAAAGAAAATCCAAAGATCACCTACATTGTAGCTTCCCTTGATGAGAAATAAGAAGAAGCCATGACTACATTTTTTAATAAGGCACAAATCAATTTTGTATGGACTTACAAAGATATGCCTAGAATCGATACTAATCTAGTTGTACATCATCTTGTCGTAGATCCAAAAATCAAACCTGTAAAGTAGAAATTATGCAAGATGCATCCACAAGTGGCACTCTTGGTCAAAGATGAACTATAAAAGATACTTGAAGAAGAATTCATAAAACCTATATATTATTTTGAATGGGTCTCTAACATCGTACCAGTAGGTAAACCCTCTCGGGGAATCCAAATCTATATTATTTTCAGAGACCTCAATCTCACTTGTCCTAAGGATGATTTTATACTTCCTAATATTGACATCATAATAGATTTGACTGCTGGGCATGAGATGTTGTCCCTCATAGATGGATTTTTTGGATACAATCAAATTCACATCATAGTAGAGGACTACCACAAAATTGTGTTCACTACACCTTTGGGTATGTTCCGTTACCAAGTCATCCCCTTTGATCTCAAAAATGCAGGTGCCACCTGTATTGTCAGAAAATGGAAGCACTTCCATTTAGTTCTGGTTTAGGCCTCCGAGTAAGTGGTTTGGGGTCATTTCAAATGCCTTGAATGGGTCTTTGACTTGGATCTAGTTTTTCCCCTATCCTGCCATGTTTTCCACTTCTTTCCTACCTATTTCTGGTATCTTGGTCTGAGATTTTGAGGTTCTTGACCTCAGGGTCAAGGTTGACCTCAACCCTAACCCAGGGTCTAAATTTCAAATTCCAAATATTTTTGGATGTCGAGGTTTGGAAAGAATTATTTCCTACTTCTGGGTCAGCTACATTGGGATTCGAAATGGTGACTCTTAAAAGATATTTAATATAGGTCCACTTCTAAGGGTATGAGCCTAATGGGAATTTATTTCTCATATGTCAGCCTCTCTAGAAGTTGGTGTCCTAGATTAGTATATAAGGAAGCCTCCTCCTCTCATTTTAAGGGGGGGGAAGGGAGGATCATCTATGCATAATTTATCAAAGTGAGCATTCAAGCATTCAATTATTCAAGAATTCAAGATTCAATTCATCAAGAAGATCCATTGGTAGCCATTGAAGGATTCAATCTCTATGGAGCCCTCTTATTGAAGGTTTATCCATCCATATCCATTCAAGCTTCTTCCTATTCCAAGATCCATTCAAGATTGGTGTTGAGGATCTAAAGGAAATTAATTTGAGACATCCTACATCCTACAATTATACATCCATTTGGAGCATCCATACTTGTGGATTCAAGGATTCGAATCCTCCACAAGGGTTTCAACATAAGCAAGGTGAATTGTTCTATTTACTTTGTTTATTACTACAATTTCAATTCTATTTCAAGGTTAATTCCAAAACCAGGGTTTGACCAAGGCAAACCCCTCATCCAAAATACAAAACCATTTTTCTTGTAGGTGTAGGTGCAGAACAATGAATTACATAATAGATTCAAATACCCTTTTTGGCAAACTTTTGGGATCCGCGAACAAATTTTTTGTCGGAGCAGTGCAAGTCAAGGTCAACAAAAAGGGGTATGATTGTGCCCCCGTATTTGGGTTAAGGTTAACCTGGCTTAGAAAAGAAAAATATTTCTAGATTTTCTTCGTCTCTGTGTTTCTATTCTAGATCCGATTGTAGAATTTCCAGAAACTCAATATACACACCAAAAAACAACAATTTCTAGGTCTCCTATACTTTGAGGTTAGTATTTGTCTTCAATTAATTCAATTAATATTTTAATACTCTCTTCCAAAATAGAATCTTAGGTTTTCCTTTTTCTTCTTATTACTAATCGATTAATTCATTTATGCATTAATCATTTTCTTGTGGTTAATCAATTTGGATCTTTCCTTTGGGAATTTGGGGTTAAGAAGAGAATCTTACCTCCAAAATTCTTCTATATGTAAAGGATATTATTTACATGTTGGTGAACACATCAACAATAACCAACCAATCATTTTACAATCATTTTTTTGTATTCTTTACACCACCTATCAGAGAGCCATGACAACTATCTTCTATGACCTCTTTCATGTGGTTATGGAAGATTATGTGGATGATATATTAGGCAAGTCCATGACACAATAATCACACATAACTATCCTTACCACAATCTTTGACCAGTCGAAGAAGTATAAGGTTCATCTAAATCCCAAGAAATGTGTCATTAGTGTACAATCAGGCAAGTTTTTAGACTACATCATCTCTCACAAAGGAATAGAAGTGGATCCTAAGAAGGTGAAAGCCATTTTGGAGATGCCACCTCCCAAGAATCTGAAACAACTATGAGCTTATAAGGAAAAATTTATTCCATCCAAATATTTGTGTCACAGTTGGCAGACAAAGTGCATCCTTTCTCCCACCTTCTCAAAAAGGGTATCAAATTCATTTGGGATTTTTTGTGTCAAAAGGCCTTTGAACAAATTTTAAAATATCTAGATAATCCACTAGTGTTGGTCCTACCTATTATTGGTCAACCTTTGATCCTCTATATTTTAGCAACTACAATAGCATTGGGTGCTCTCCTAGCACAACTATTGAGAGATCTTTCTTGTCTATAGTCTTTTGAATGTAGAAGCTACGTCACTACATGCTCAATCATAAGGTACAGTTGATAGAAAAGATTGACCCACTTAAGTATTTGTTATCTAAAGTCACTCTGACATGTCACATAGCAAAATAGGTCATGATACTTAGTGAATTTGATATTGTGTACATAGAATGCAAGGCAATCAAAGGAAAAGCAATAGTTTATCAACTTGCAGAGGAACCTATTCCAGGAGACCATCCTATTGTTACCAATTTTTGTGATGAAACATTCATGACTATCACCCCTAGCATTTAGTGGAAGCTATACTTTGATAGATCTTTCACTCAGAAAGGATCGAGGGCAGGTATTTTGTTTTTCACCCAACAAGGGGATTTCATCCCTACATTATACAAGTTAACATTCGCCTGTATAAAAAATATAGCAGAATATGAGATCTTGGTCACAGGGTTGCGCCAAGCTATTAGATGGAAGATCACAAGTTTTCTTGTTTTTGGTGACTCTCAATTAGTTATCAAGCAAGAGACTGACAAGTGTTAGACAAAGGATGATAATTTTTTGCCTTACTGTGACCTAGTTGAAGATATCAAGCAACATTTCATATACATCCTTTTCCAATAGATTCCTATAGAAAATAATAAAGTAGTCAACGCTATGGCTACCATCGCTTCCTTGATATCTATGTAAGAGACAAGTGCATGATGTAAATTTCTTGTTGAGAATCTCATGGTCCCTACCTATGACCATCCAGATTCTGAGATGATGTGTGAGATTGTTGGTCCTAAATCACCATGGTATCAAGAAATCCTCATCTATCTTCATGATAAGACCATTCCTCTCACCCTTATACCTAACCAATAGAAAACCTTTGTCCTCTATACATACCATTACACAATCCTTGGAGAGACCTTATTTTGAAAACACTTTGATGGAACTCTTCTTCAATGTCTAAATTTGGAGGAAGCACACATCACCTTGGAAGAGGTACATCAAGGAAGATGTGGAGCCCATTTTAGTAACCTCACCTTAGCAAAGAATTTGTTACACACTGGATACTACTGGCTGATAATAGAGTATTAGATTTTGGTACTACTGGAAACATGATGATTTGATACTCATTCTCGACCACCATCACACCTTGGCCTTTCTCCCATTGGGGCTTTGACCTTGTGGGCCAGATATTCCCTAATTTTTATAGTGGCCACAAGTATATCCTAGCCACCACTAAGTAATTTACCAAATGGGTTGAATCAATCCCCCTCACCTACACTATAAGTAAGAAAATTTCAAATTTTACCCTGAATTATATCATTTGTCACTGCGACATCCCAAAAGACCTCCATACTGATAATGGAACACCCTTCAAGAATAAGGATGTCTCTAACCTTTGTGAGAAATTTGGCATTACCTAGTATTGTTCATCCAACTACTTTCTATAGGGAAATAGTCAAGCTAAGGCTATGAATAAAACCATATTAAAAATCCTCAATTAGACTGTCAATGATGTTGGTTGTGATTGACACCTACAACTCAATCCTTCCCTCTGGGCCTACCGCACCTCTATCTATACTCCCACCAGCACCACTCCATTTTCTCTTATCTACTATATCATCTTAAAATGGAAACACTTCCATATTGATAGGTTTAGCACCCTCTTTTAATGCATTTATCATGATAAACTTGCATTTAGGATGCATTTTGCACTTGATTCCTTCATTCTAGGTGAAATTAGGGTTAGGATCTTGAGGATTCTCCTTAATTTACCTTCTCTATGGCTCTATTTTCTAGGTAGGATCTAGGTATAGGTCCTCCTAGCCTTCATCATGTTCATCATAGGACTTTGTGCCTCTCTTTGGCACTCTACCATGTTCTATCATCATTTCTAGGTCTCCGAGCACCCCTGAAACCTTATGTTTTTTGTTTTGGCTGGATCTGGACCCTTAGGTCAAGGTAAATGTCAACCTTGACCTAGGTTAGATTTGAGGTCATCTCTAACCTAGGTCAGAGTCGAGGTCATCTTTGACCTCCTTCAGGATTTGGTCCCCCTTTTCAAATTTTGGTCCCAGAGGGCCCCGAAATCAATGTCGGGCTTTTGGATCCAAATGCAGAAGGGTTTAATTTGAAATTCATTTAATTATTTTCCCTCCTTAGTTGGTTATTGTGATTGGACCATAATTCAAGGTGAAATTTGAATTATGGGTCCTCACATTACTCTAGAAGCCTCACCTTGAAACATCTATATAAAGACTCTCATTTGCCTTCATTTTCACAAGGACAATAACAAGATCAAGCATCAATCAAGTATATTGAAGCAAGTAATCGATTGTGAAGTGAAGATGAAAGATTTCAAGAGGATGATATAGAAGATAAATTCATTATTGATATTAATCATTTTTGTGAGCACGCCATTGTGAACATCTATTTGGAGCAAGAGAGATCCTTTCTTCCTTGATCCACCATTATCAATATTCAAGCATTCAAAGATACAATCATGGGGTAGCAATTACAGATTATGATTTTGGTGAGAGTACATTAGCCTTGGGGGCTTGGTATGCTTTCTTATCTTAAT
Source organism: Chamaecyparis obtusa (assembly GCA_027943335.1). Taxonomy (NCBI): domain Eukaryota; kingdom Viridiplantae; phylum Streptophyta; class Pinopsida; order Cupressales; family Cupressaceae; genus Chamaecyparis; species Chamaecyparis obtusa. The sequence continues at coordinate 1,595,723 of BSBK01001724.1, forward strand.
CAAATCTATGCATTGCTTTCTCATACATATTCATGCTAGGGTTTCAATCTAGAGGATTAGATCTTGGCATTACACATTTAATACACACACATATTCTATTACATCCAGCTATTTATGGAGGTGGAGATCACTAAAATGGGGGTTTGACTAAGGAAAAACCCTATATCACCACCCCAAAACACTATTTTTAGATATCTACAGTCACTGTTTTGAGAATTGAGGAGCAGATCTGAGTACCCTTTTTGTCAAACTTTCGAGATCTATGAACAAAATTTTTATCGAAGTTGTTTCAATGAGGGGTAAGATTGTGCCCAAGGGTAAGATTGTGCCCTGCTATCTGGGTCAAAGTTGACCTCCCTAAGGAGAGACAAAAGTTTTCTGGGTTTTCTCTGTTGCGGTTTTCTGGTCCAGGATTTGGTTGCAGAATTTCCTGAAACTATACACTAGCATCAGAAAATAGGTATTCTAGATTAATTCCATTATGAGGTATGTATCTCATCTTATCTAATTTCAAGTATTTCTAGATTTACATTAATTATCAATCCAATTCTAATTCAAAATACATATGAATGGTGAGATTGTTAGATGCATTGTTAAAGCTCCATTTTTACACCATTCATTTTGGTGAACCCATTTACGACAACTCTTTCTTTTTGGTGTTAGATTTAGATATTGCATGCTTATAAGATTATATTTTTTGTATTTATATTTCAAAAATACAAAAAAATTGCAAAATCTCTTTAAAATACAAAAACATTTACATTTTCATGCTTTTAGTATTTCTTTGTGTTCAACATGTATGATTTTTATTTTGAATACTTTGATGAGGCTTTTATTGTACAAGAGGATAGACTCCCTAATGAGGTACATGGTAGTGAGGATTAAAATGGTTTGGATAAGATCTCCATTGATCCTATTCCTATTTCATTCTCCTTCACAACCTCTCCAAATGACCTTTACCATAGGGTGTGTGCATGGTTACCTTCATGTCCCACTATTTTCAACATTGATAAACCTAAAATTATATATCCTACACCTTTGATGATTGTAAAAGGATGTCCTCGCATAACAATTAAGGGTAAACCTAGAGATCCTTTGGATTTCTTTGATAACATTGATTCTGTCTCACATGCTTATCACACGTGGAATAACCCTCGGCCTATTGTTTTAGTTTCATTACCGCCTTCTCAAACTATGCTTCCTCAAGATCCTAGGTTTCCTTCTACCTTTAAGGAGTATGACTTAGTTAAAAAATTACGTGCTACTCCTGCTAAAATATCTTTATGGGAATTACTTCAAACTTCCCTGACATATAAGGCATTGCAAAAAGCTTTATCCACTCTTTCTTCTTCACCTCCTAATCAAGAGAACATTCATTCTATTTTAGATTGCATGCATACTATGCCTTCTATACCTCCTATTGTGTTTTCTGATAAATATTTACCTTCTCCTGAGGTGCAGAATCAATATAATTCTCTTATGGTTGTTGTTTCAATTAATCAAAGTATCATTCGAAGAACGTTAATTGATAATAGATCTGGGCTTAATGTTTGTAGGATGTATATGCTTAAGGCAATTAAGGTTGATCTCACAACTATTCAACCTGATAATGTCCCTATACATGGATTTGATAATATTACAAAGAGAACTTTGGGCATTATTACTTTACCTATTAAAATTGGTCCAGTTATTCTAAATAAACCTATTCATGGTATGCCTGTACCTCTCAATTATAACCTTATTTTAGGAAGACCTTGGTTACATACTAAGCATGTAGTTCCTTCTACTCTTCATTGCAACGTTAGGTTCATCTATAACAACTTAATGTATACATTACATGCAGATGATGCACCAAATCTTTTCCTAAATGTAGAATATGCTAAAATCTTTGAGCCTCTTCAACCAAGTAAAGAGATTGAAAAACAACCTGAGATACAACAACTAGAGGTAAAACAATCTAAGATACAACAACCGGAAGCTCCATCTTCTTCTTTGACTGAAGATGATTGGGGTAGATTGGATTTAATCCTACCTTCATTGGATAATATAAGGTCTCTAATTTGTAATTCATGAAGCAACAAAGTGAATTTGAGAAAAAAAAATTTACTCCTTCCCCACTTTCTGAGGAATTAAAAATTAATTTTGTTGTTGCCTCGATTAAAGAAATGATTGAAATAATAAAGCCTAATTTTTATGATATTATGACATATGCCACTCCTTGGACTCCATCTGATATGGCTGATCGATATGGTTCTAGTTATCATATGCTTAAGAAGTCAGGATTTAATGGGAAAGGATGTGGTAAATATGAGCAAGGTATACAAGTACCTTTGGATAATGACATTTATGATCGTACATATGGATTAGGATTTAATCCTTATAGACAACCATCAGCTTTTCCTCCTAATGTCAATCATATATGTGCTAGATAGTTGAAGTTGGTTAATCCACTCCTCATTGACATTAATCAAACACCTGCTTTGAATATTTTTCTTGAAGATGAAGCCTTAATGGATTTTTTAGGGGTTTATGAGGATTTACCTAAGTTTCATCACAAATGACAAAATCCTTATTATTTAAGTACCAATGCTTATTTTAGAGAACATGATAAAAAGGATATTCTTCCTTTACTGATGGATCCTCTGATATGAAGTGATTTGTTAATAACTAAGACTATTGATATTCAAATGGATAAGAGCAATCTTGAAAAGATAATAAAGATTGGGAAATGTTTGAATCAGGATGAGCATGATTAGTTGGTTTCAATGTTACTTGAATTTAAGGACATTTTTTCTTGGACATATTCGGATATGTCGGGTATAGATTCTAAGATTGTTACTCATAACATTATTTTAAAACCAAATATGAAACCTATGAAGTAGAAAATTTGAAAGATGAATCCACGAATTACTTTATTAGTTAAAATTGAAATTGAAAATTTATTAGATTCTGGATTTATCCGTTCTATTGATTACTCAAATTGGATTTCAAACATTGTGCCTGTTTCAAAAGGAGAAAATAAGATAAGGATGTGTACTAATTTCAGAGACTTGAACAAGGCATCCTCCAAGGATGATTTCTTGTTACCTAACATTGATATGATTGTGGATTCAATAGCGGTTCATGCCTTGTTATCTTTTATGGATGGATTTTTTGGATATAATCAAATCTTTATTCCTCTTGAAAATCAATTTAAAACCACATTTATAACACTTTGGGGAATATTTTGTTGGGCCATGATGCCTTTTGGATTAAAGAATGGAGGAGCAACTTATCAAGGAGCTATGACTTTGATTTTTCATGATTACATTCATAAGATTCTTGAAGATTATGTGGATGATATCCTAGAAAAGTCTATACAAAGAGAAGATCATGTTACTATTTTACGATAAATATTTGAAAAGATTAGAAGTTACAACATGAGATTGAATCCTAATAAATGTGTCTTTGGAGTTGATTCTGGTAAATTATTAGGATTTATACTCTAAGCGAGGCATAGAAGTAGATACTGAAAATATTGAAGCTATTGTTAATGTGCCTCCTCCTAAGAATATTTCTTAGTTACGGAGTTTACAAGGAAAAATACAAGCTATTCATCGCTTTATTTCTAATCTAGCTTATCGAACTATTCCTTTTTCTTCCTTGCTTAGAAAGGTGTATCATCTTAAAATGGAAGCACTTCCATGTTAAGAGCGTTTAGCCCTCCGAGTAAGTTTTTTGGGGTCATGTCAAGTACCTTGATTGGGTCTTTGCATGGATTTTGTTGTTTCCCCCTGTTCTTCTTCTCTCCCCCTATTTTCAACCTCTTTTTGACAACTTTCTCTAAGAAACTAGAGACTTTGACTTTCTGGGTCAAGGATGACTTGAAGGGTTAAGGATGACCTCAACCCTGACCTAGGTCAAGGTCAACCTTGACTCTAACCTAGGTCAGAGTCGACCTTGTCCCTGACCCCAGGTCCAAATTTTAGTTTCTAGAAGTTTTGGGATGTCAGGTTTCAAAAACTTTCATTTTCCCACTTTTGGGTCGGCTATTTTGGATTTAGGAATGGTAAACCCTTAAATTGAATTTAATCTAGGTCCATTTCTAGGGGGTTAAGATTAATTGGGATTTAATTCTCCAATGTCAGCCTCTCTAGAAGTTTGTGCCATAGATCACTATAAAAGGAAGCCTTCCTCTCTCATTTTCTCCATCCACCATCAAGTTTTGCAATCCCATCTCATCTCATAATCTCTCAAGCACTCAAGCAAGATCAAGCAAGCATTTCATCAAGAATTTTTAAGGAAACATTCAAGTCCTCTTCTCCATTCAAGTTCTCCATTGAAGATCAAGGATTAAAGCATTCAAGTCCTCTTCTCCATTCAAGTGCTCCATTGAAGATCAAGGATTCAAAGATTCAAGCATTCAAGCATTCAAGCCTTTGAATGGATTTGGTTCAAGCATTCAAGATTCATCATTCAAAACCCTAGATCTAGTCATCATGGTGGTGTGATCTTCCTTCAAGATCCTTTGTTCATCTTCAAGATCCATTCATTCTTCTCTCAAGGTGGATTCCAAGCATACAATCATGGAGGTTTTGATTTACATTTGATAATGTTACAATCTTTCATATCAATATACTTGTTTACATTTGAAATACAATTGCATATCTATTAAATTCCATAGCTTCATTGTTAGATCTACTTCTAGTACTTTCTAGCATTCTCTATTTCAATTCCATTATTAAGGTTGATTCCAAGTTGGGGTTTGACCAAGGCAAAACCCTCATCCAAACAACAAAACCATTTTTCTTGTAGGTACAGGTACAAAACAGTGAATTGAAGTGCAAATTTGGATACCCTTTTCGGTGAAATTTTGGGATCTATGAATAGAATTTTTGTTGGAGTTGTTTCAAGTTAGGGATGACCTTCAGATTGTGCCCCGCTATCTGGGTCAAAGTTGACCTGACCTCAGAAGGACAAAAGTTTTCTGGGTTTTCTCTATCTTGGCATTTCCAGTCTGGAACAAGTTGCAGAATTTCCCAAAATTGTGCACAGACATCAAAAAATAGTGATTTCTTCATCAGCCTTATTTCAAGATAAGTATTTATGTTTTATTTAATTTATATGTCCATAACATTTTCCATCACACACCCCTCCACTACATTTTAACTTATTTATCATACTATCAACCATACTCCATATCCCTACTATTCAAAAGGATACCACTTTCTCTTGGAATGATGAATGTAAACAAATTTTTTAGAAATTTAAGGAGTATCTTGCAAATCCTCCTATCTTGAAACTAGCTATATTTGATAAACCATTTAATTTGTATACTTCCGCAACTCCGAAGGCCGTGAGTGCGTTGTTAGCTCAAAATGATAATAATGGTAAGGAAAGACCTGTGTATTACATTAGTCAGACTTTACTTGATTATGAAACAAGATACATGGATTTGGAAAGACAATGTTTAGTTGTACTTTATGCATGCCAGAAACTTAGACATTATCTTATAAATGCTAAAGTCAATGTGATTGTTAATTTTGATCATTTGAAACATCTTTTCTCACAAACTGATCTCTCTGGCCGTTTGGAAAAGTGGGTGATGTTACTTACATAATTTGATCTTAATTTCATTTCTCAGAAGTCTATTAAGAGACAAGCTTTAACAGATTATTTAGCTGAAGCTCCTTGTCCTCATTCTGATACATGTTCTACTTCAATATAATTTCCTGATGACAATATTTTAGCTATTCAACAGGATGATATTTGGGAATTATATTTTGATGGGTCAAAATGTAAGACAGGTTCTGGTGTTGGTATTATCTTGATTCCTCCTACGAAAAATCCAATCCCTTTATCATACAAATTAACCTTTCCTTGTACTAATAACATTGCAGAGTATGGAGCTCTTATAGCGAGCCTATGAGCAGCTTCATCTCTTAACATCAAACACTTGCAAATATATGGAGATTCGCAATTGATTGTTGAATAAATTAAAGGAGGTTATCAGACTAAGAATGACATAATATAGAGATTTGTCTCTTGATGTGCTTTCATAATTATCTTCTTATACGATCCAAACTTTACCTAGGAAAGATAATCAACATACGAATGCCATGGCAAGCGCAGCTTCTTTGGTTTGTCTTGAAAATAATGCTAAAAACTTTCAATTTACTATATAAACTCTTAAAAACCTGGCAATTTCTAAAAATATTACCTCTGATTGTTTCAATTTGCATTCAGATGAATGGAATTATCATATTTTTCATTTTTTGAAAGATGGTACTTTTCCTCAATCAGCAACAAGGAACACATGTAATCATATTAGGAAGCTTACAGCGCATTACATCATTTTAGGAGATACGCTTTACAAACGCTCTTATAAAGGATTACTATTAAGATGTCTCAATAGAACCAAAATCCTAGTAGCTTTGGCAGAAGCTCATTCTGGTTCTTGTGGGGGACATTTTGGTGGAAAATCCCTGGTTAATAAATTGCTTAGAATGGGATATTATTGGCAAACAATGGAGCAAGATTCTTTCATGTTTTTTAAGAAATGTCCTCAATGTCAACAACATAGTAATTTGATTCATGCTCTTGCTTGTGAGCTTCGTAATCAAGTTTATCCATGACCTTTTAGTATTTGGGGTTTTGACCTTATTGAAAAAATCTCACCACCTTCTTCTCAAGGACATACATACATCTTGACTGCTACAAATTACTTCATGAAGTGGGTTGAAGTTATCCCTCTTTGTTCAATGACTGTAGATTTTATTTGTGATTTCATCCTTAATAATATCATAACATGATTTGGTATACCTTCAACGATAGTTTCAGATAATGGTACCTCTTTTAAAAATAAAGAAGTCATGAAATTTTTGGAGAAATATCAAATTCAACATAGATTTTCAACTCCTTATTATCCTCAATCTAATGGTCAAGCTGAAGCATCAAATAAAATCATTAAACAAATCTTGAGAAAAATAATTAACAAACATGTGAAAGATTGGCATACTCAATTGACCTGTGCTTTATGGGCTTATAGGACTAGTATTCGTACTACCATGGGTACTTCTCCTTACAATCTTGTCTATGCTACTAATGCTATTATGCCTTTGGAATTAGAAATACCTTCTTTACATGTTTTATTTCATGGGATAATTGACAAGGATACTTTTTGGGAACAATGATTACAAGAGCTAGAAATGTTGGATGAACAAAAAATACATGCATTAGAACATATAAAAGCTTATCATAAATCTCTTCAGAAGCAATATAATCATAAGGTAATTGAATGAACATTTTTGGTTGGTGATTTAGTCTTATATGAGAATCAATGAAATGTGAATGCTTTACCTGGTGAAAAAGAAAATTTTAGCCCTAATTGGCTTGGACCTTTTCTTGTCATTGAGGACTTTGGTTCAAGTGCTTATAAACTTGCTGATATGGATGGTGTTTCTTTTAAGGAACCTATTAATATTATGTATCTCAAACATTATTATCCCTAATTTCATTCATTCTTTCCTTGTGCATTTATGAATTCCTTATAAAGTTTATTTTAGCAAAATTACATGTTGAATATATTTATGCACCTTCTTTCTTTCAGTTAAGTTTTATATTGATGAAAACATAGTAATCAAACATAGAACTAATTAGTGGAGAAATTTTTTCATTCATCAAATTTTTTTCAAGTTCTAATACATATGTGGCCTGTGGCCCTATTTATCACTATGTCTATCACTACGCTCTGAGGGTCGATAGCTCCCGGATCTCTCAGGCCTATATTAGCATGCCTACCAAGATCTCTGTAGCCAAGAGAAGATTCTCGCTTGCTGGTTGGTAGTCAGTAGGATATACATGTATCCTTCAGAATCTCAGATACAAATCTCCTCCACTCTGCTACGCTAGCTAGAGAATGAAAATACATTTATCAATCTAGTGCTTTTTCATTTCAAATCAAGTTGCGTATTTAATCAAATCTCATATTTCATACCTAGATCTCCCTCCTAGACATCACTAAAGGGTCTAGATGGTGGGACATGGAGTGACTACTCTCTCCATGCTCATTATGTCTAGGCCTCACTGGTGGTGTCTCTATGTGGGCGTGTGGAGGCCATCATGATCTTAGTGGTGATGTGTGAAAAATGTGTACATCCACACCAGTATCACCATCTAGGGGCATCTCCTCTACTCTCTCCTCCTCCATAGGGTCTCCCTTGGAGATGTTCTCCTCCTCGTCTCTAACATCCTCATCCTCCTCTATTGTACCACTATCCCAATGTGTCCTCTCTGAAGGTCCTAGATCACCTGTAGGATAATCCTCAAGGAAGATGGGGTGGGTCCCCTGCAAACTCCAATACCTGATGTAATCTTGGCTCATGTTTGAATAGGTCACATCTGATGGTACCTCTATATCCTCTATCTCCTCTACATCACTATCCTCTATGTCTATTATCAATGGTAGGTGTATGGTGTCAGGTCTCTGATAGTACCTTGTCAGATGTACATAACAAGGTACTACTCTAGGGACTCCCTGTAATAGGTCAAACTATCTCATCATCTGATCATAATAGTATGGCATCACTATATGATTATGATGACCCTCTAGTAGCTTTTTCTATTGTGAATGTCTCATCTGATATCGTGTATCTAGCCACTCTATCATCTGGCAGTAGGGTCTCCATATCACATCGGTGCTCAGAATTTAGTCTAGACATACCCTCCCATAGAGGATATCTCCAAATTGTGAAGCATCTCTTAGTGGATAAGAAAAGACTCTTGGTGTACTTGTATCTACCATCATTGGAGCACCCTATGGACATGTACATGTGAAATGCTCAAATAGCCAAATCTACAAGAGTGTTCATATCAAAAGACTCTCTGGTATCTCACTAGCTGACATAACTCATGGTATAGTTGGGCTAACATGTTGTGACCCCATGAGAACATGATCCTCTCACTCTCCATCCTCTGTATAAGATGGGTAAGAGGTGCAAAAAATATTGTACCCTTTGAGTTGGGTAACACAACCAAGGATACTATACAAAGCATCACTCTCTGTACCAAAGATGTAGGGCCTGAAAATATGGATGACAAAAGGATCTAATTTAATCAGGTTCACATTTGTGGAACCCCTCCCAAGAAATACTCTCCATCTACAAGGATCTCCTCACAAACTCACTGTGCTCTAGGTCTGACAGTCTCACCTCAGACTGGAAGCCGCAAGATCCTGTAGACATCCTCCAGTGTCACTGTAATCTCTCGTGAGGGAAGATGGAAGGAGCATGTATCCTCATCCCACCTCTCTATCAGAGCTTATTACATGGCTTGGTGTAGTCTAATTTGTGGTAGAACTGCTACCTAGTACAGTCCTACATCTCTTAGTAACTACATCTCATTCTCATTGAGCTCAGATAGTCTCTCTCTGATGATCACTAGCAACTCTCCAAAGGGATGCTCTCGGAGGTGGACCATGTCTTGTAAGCACAAACAAACATCATATCAGCATTCTACATCATCAAATCTATAAATCCAACTTGACTAGGTCAAGGTCGACCTCACTTAGGTTAGGTTTGACCTTCTTGGGTCAAGGTTGACCTTGTTGGGTCAAGGTCAACCTCATCCCAGATAAGTTAGAGACCTTCCAGTTCATGTTGACCTTCTTGGTTCAAGGTCAACATAACTAGGTCAAGGTCAACCTTTAAGGGTTAGGGTCAACCTTGCCTATAGAAATCAAGAATTTGTGAAATACTGAAACCAATAATAGCAAACTCACCTCAGGAAGTGATCGTCCGGTAGCCAGGCACTGTCTCAGGAGCTCCATGCATGTCACTTGAACTTCTTCTCTCCTTGACATCTTCTTTTCTCTCTTCAAATCTACAAATGGTAAGAATGAGTAAGTATGACTTCCTTTTCTTTATTTATAGTTTAGATTAGGGTTTTTCTTAGGGTTTACTCATAGTAAATTTAGATTTTCTTTGTTATGCATTTAGATAGACATTCATTCTTTTCATCATAACTTGAGTTTGGTAACTCCATTTTCAATGTCATTAGTGGTGTTGGAATCATGATTCATATACCTAACTCCTTAAATTAGTTTAGGAATATTAGGAATCCTTATAATTAGTTTAGGAAAGGACTTTTCAACAAACTACATCTCTAGTGTATAAAGCTATACTTATCACCTTGTTTCACCCTTCAAAAGTAGAAAGCTGAAACAAGGGGGGAATAAGGGGCTTTATGCACTTCTCACTTTTCATTTAGTAAGCTCTAGGTGATTTGTGGATTTTCATTAACCTTATGTGTTGTACGTTCTAACAATTTTCTGCAGGATCTCTACATTGAGGAGTTGGCTATATCCTTTTTATTTACTATGATGTTTTCTTACTTTAGCTTGCATATTCACGTAGTGTCATATCTAAGCTAAAGTGGGGGATAAATGTATCATCTTAAAATGGAATCACTTCCATCTTGATAGGTTTAGCACCCTCTTTTAATGCATTTATCATGATAAACTTGCATTTAGGATGAATTTTGCACTTGATTCCTTCATTCTAGGTGAAATTAGGGTTAGGATCCTGAGGATTCTCCTTAATTTCCCTTCTTTATGGCTCTATTTTCTAGGTATGACCTAGGTATAGGCCCTTCTAGCCTTCATCATGTTCATCATAGGACTTTGTGCCTCTCTCTGGCACTCTACCCTATTCTGTCATCATTTTTAGGTCTCTGGGCACCCTTGGAACCTTCTATTTTCTGTTCTGGCTGGATCTAGACCCCTAGGTCAAGGTTGAGGTCGATGTTGACCTAGGTCAGATTCAAGGTCATCTCTGACCTAGGTCAAAGTTGAGGTCTTCTTTGACCTCATTTGGGATTTGGTCCCCCTTTTCAAATTTTGGTCCTGGAGGACCCCAAAATCAATGTTGGGCTTTCGGATCTGAATGTGGAAGGGTTTTAATTTGAAATTCATTTAATTATTTTCCCTCCTAAATTGGTTATTGTGATTGGACCATAATTAGATTTGAAATTTGAATTATGGGTCCTCATATTACTCTAGGAACCTCACCTTGAAACCTATATATAAAGACTCCCATTTGCCTTCATTTTCACAAGGACAATAACAAGATCAAGCATCAATCAAGTATATTGAAGCAAGAAAGTGATGGTGAAGTGAAGATGCAAGATTATAAGAGAATGATATAGAAGATCAAGCCATTGTTGATATCAATCATTTTTGTGAGCACGCCATTGTGAACATCTATTTGGAGCAAGAGAGATCATTTCTTCCTTGATCCACCATTATCAATATTCAAGAATTCAAAGATACAATCATGGGGTAGAAATTATGGATTATGAGTTTGGTGAGATTACTTTAGCCTTGGGGGCTTGGTATGCTTTCTTATCTTATTCAAACCTATGCATTACTTTCTCATACATATTCATGCTAGGGTTTCAATCTAGAGGATTAATCTTGGCATTACACATTCAATACACACACATATTCTATTACATCTGGCTATTCATGGAGGTGGAGATCACCAAAATGGGGGTTTTACTAAGGAAAAATCCTATATAGCCACCCCAAAACACCATTTTCAAATATCTACAGTCATTATTTCAAGAATTAAGGAGAAGATTTGAGTACCCTTTTCATCAAACTTTTGGGACCTGTGAACAAAATTTATGTCAGAGTTGTTTCATGTCAAGGATGACCTTTAGTGAGGGGTAAGATTGTGCCCTACTATCTGGGTCAAAGTCAACCTCCCTCAAGAGAGACAAAAGTTTTTTGGGTTTTCTCTGTTGTAGTTTTCTGGTCCCGAATTTGATTGCAGAATTTCCCAAAACTATACACAGGCATCATAAAATAGGTATTTCTAGATTAATTCCATTATGAGGTATGTATCATCTCTTATCTAATTTCAAGTGTTTCCATATTTACATTACTTATCAATCCAATTCCAATTCAAAATACATATGAATGATGGGAATGTTAGATGCATTGTTAAAGCTCCATTTTTACACCATTCATCTACGACTTTGAGGTTGTTCTTCCTATTGAAATTGAGATCCCTTCTCTTAGAATTTCTCTCAAGAACCTTATCTCCAAAGAAGAATAGAGAGTTTCCCACTTGCAAGAGTTATAACTCCTCAATGAGAGAGTGCACCTCAACACCCTCAACCACCTTCATGTTAGGAATGGGAACACTAAGAGGGGGGGTGAATCAGTGTTCACTATATTTTATCTTTTTTCTTTCATCTTTAAACTGAACTTAAATGCTTAAGAACTGAAATAAACATTCACATAAACATGAAACATGAAATCAACACATGACACCAATATGGTTTTGGGGAAACCCAAATAGGTAAAAACCCTGGTGGGAATTAACACCCACTAATATTTTGTACTAGTGTTTTGTGATCCTTGTTAGAAGATCCTTAACCCTGTTAGGAGTTTCTTTACAATGCTTTAAGTATAGTAGACCTTGTCAAGGGTCAGACCCTATTAGGATTCTAATTCAATAGTCCCTGTTAGGGGAGTGGATGCAATATCCTAGAGATCACTGCTCAAGTGGTGAAGGCTACAACCTTCTACGCTCAAATACACACTATATCTGTTGGATGAACTGTTACTATGACACTGCTTGTCAAATCAGTTCCTTTGACGCGATGATGCTTTGACCTCTAGAAAAGCTCTAATACATCTTATAGTGTCTTCACACATTTCACTTCTTCTTAACACAACTCTCTATCAACTTCCATACTAATTACAATGGATGCATCTTATATTTATACACGCATACAAAATAAACAACTAGGTCGGCCCTTAAACCTATTACATATAATGCTTATAAATGAATTGGCTTAAGCATGTTTATAATCAAACAAGTATACATCTTAGAAACCTAATTACAATAGGTGCATAGCCTTTACATCATTATAATATAGTCACAACTCAAAATGATAACTGTCGACTGCTTACTCTGTTCTTCACTGGCACACACTGGCTATGCAACTTCAACTGCTTGTATCTTTCTCATACTTTCATATCTGATCATGTTCGCATAGACTAAGTATGAATATAGTCCAACAATATTAACTTACAGGGTGCACACCATAATTCTATCATACGCACGTGTGTTGATGCTCTGAGATGTAGGAACTCTGTACACTGTCCAGTCTTCAATACTTAACTAATTTCTAATCTTCTCATCAAGTGCGCTGGCTCCAAACTACTATATGACTTTATTTCCATAATGAAAACACTATATCAAGTCATATACATCAGTATAGCCAACTTGACAACAATCTCCCCCTTTGTCATTTATGGAAACAACGGAATATGGCCAAGTTGCTAACAGTTCTTAATACAAAAAACTTTTGTCTTCTATACATATACTTATATCTCCCTATACATATTATGATCCATATTCTATACACAACTCCACCTTTGAAATTAATGACAAAGGTGTTTCAAAAACTATAACTATACATACTTACTAAGGGAAAACATCTGGATATGTTATCTTTAGGTTTTAGATCTCCTTCTTCCAAAATGTGATCAAAGATTTTACTATCTGGAGATGGGCGCATAATGCATATTGTAGCTTCTCCATCTTCTTCAAGTATGTGGTAGGACCTTGATCATAGGTCATCATGGTGGCATCAATCTCCTTGATATTTTGATTTAAAATGTCTAATGAGGGCACAAGAGCATTCCTCAACTGAGTCTGTCTAGCCCTTATCTTTGTCATCTCTTTTTCTACCTTCTCAACTTTATCAATTTGTCCTTGGTAGACATTATTGCACATGTTCACATCTATGGATGTGTCTTTCACTGAACTCTTCACTTACTCAATCATAGCTTCTACCTCTTTTATTTTCTTGAAATGAGCATCAGTAAGCTTATCTCGATCCATGCATTCTGCAATGATTCTTCTTCCTTGATCTGCAAACTCTTTAAGGGATGCTTGACCAATCTTGAGTGAGCTTAGGTCAAGTGAAAATTTTCTAACCAATTCATTCAATCTCTTCTTTAGATACTTTTCTTCTGCAACTAGGGATGCAGATTCTTCAAGGCTTGAGAAATTTATTTTGAAATGTGAGATGATTGTACTCACATCATCAACAGAGTGTATCTTTGACACTTTCTTGTCCTCTGGCAACAAATTGTTTAGAATGTTTACTGATTCTACCAGGAGGGGATTCCTCATCACTTGTTTTTCTTTGTCCTTCTCCATAGCTAAGACATTGAACTTAATTAGGTCTTCTTCTCTCCATGAGTCCAAACTAGATGTGTCAGGTGTCAAATTTGACAACAATGCTACAAAGGGGGTGATGGGAGTGCTATCCATCACTTCTTGTTTTACCTTGACTAGTTATGTTGATGATTCATTATTATCTTCTTCTTTTCCTAATTCTTTCTTTTCTTCTTTTTCATCTGTTATATCTTCAATCATTACTTCTTCTTGATGACTAGGAGGAGTGTTACTACATAATTTTTCTGCCTCTTGAGTGCTTACAAATGCCTCTTCAAACTTATCCAATTCTGTGTTAGTGGATGTCGTGGCTATTTCCACATTATCAATGATAATGGTGCTATCCTTGAGTGATTTTTTCATGGGCGTAGACTTATCTACCTCTTATTGTGTTTCCACTGTAGGCACTGAATCCTGAGGACCTATAGATTGTATCTTGATGGTCTTTGACTCTTTGGTAACTATTGTGGGTACATGTGCTATGGGCGTAGTAGGTGGATACATGTTTCTACTCATAAAGACCTTCTCAAAGGCTTTCTCTATTTCTTTGGCAACTAATTCATAGTTTTTATCCATTATATTCAGTGTTCTTGTCTTGGTTTTGAGGTGAGGCTTCACCAGATCTAATAGTAAATTCTTCTCTTTTATCTCACATATAGGAAGATTTTCATCTAAGATCTTTTCCCTTATCCACAAATCTTCTTCAATAGCCTGTCTCTTTTGGAATTCTAGGATATTCCATACATTGTCAGGGATGATGGTCTTAAGTTCCAAGACTATCTTCTTGAACTTTAGCATGTGTTTGACTGACATACCATGAATCTTAGACTTGTCTATTTCACTATATTTTTCATAAAACTTCCCTACTTGATCAATTCTTCCTTCATCAATTATTCTTGCACTTAGCGCACTGAGACTAGGTTTGAAACTTACTTCAAGAGGTGCGTGAGTGGTCCTTATGTTTCTTGTGACTCTTGAGGATGGATGACTAGTACTGGTTTCTTTCTTCCTCTTTGGCATTTCCTTATACTTAGGAGGAGAAATAAGGTCAATGGTTTCTTTGGGCGCAGAAGGAGTATCATCAGTTTTATCCTTTTGTTCATCTGGTTTCTCTATCTTTACCTTTTTCAACTTGGGATCATGTGATTCTTCCTTTACTGCATCTGCACTCTTTAGTTCCAAAGCAATCTTTTGTTCTTTTGCTTTGTCAAGATCTGCTTGAGACACTCCATGTATTCTCAAGATCTCTAATATGACTTTAGCAACCTTTCTTTTTGTTGCTGCACTATTTAGTTTGGCATCTATTTCTCTTGTCTTCTCCTCATAAGCTCCCCATCTAGGCTCATTAGGGTCAGTAGGAGTTGAAATCAATACTTGAGCATATGCTTCTAAAACGTGTTCCTCTACTTCATATCCAAGTGGATGAATCCACTTTATTCTAGGTACAACTACCTCCATGCAAGTTGTATTTGTTTCAACCATGAAACAAATAGTATCCTTGTATTTCTCAACAATGTTTTCTAGAATTCTGTATCTCATTTGCATCTTGGCCCTGTAGGTCTTCAATTCCAATGTTATCTAATCTCTCAATGTACTCTCAGTGGATGCCTTGAGAGATATCTGTGGCATGGTTGGAATGGACTTGTCCAAATACAAATCTGATACTCTTCCAACTATATGAAGGTACATGTAAATGATCACAGACCCAAACCTAAATATCTTAGTCTTGTCATGCTTGATAGCCTTTATATTATCAATCAATTATGTACACAAGATCTCACATAGATTGAACTCCCCATCTTCCTTCAAAATTCTAATGGCTACAAGAATTGTGCCTGCAGACACACTATTCACCCTGCCGGTGTGATGAAACCTATATCCAAGTATTATGGACATCAATTTGATGTCAACTTGCTTAATAGGCTCAATTTTCATTCTACACCTATCACTCCTTGATTTACATGTTTGCTCAACAATTTTCCTAACATCTCTACCTACTGGAAGGATGGCACCTATCTTTGATAGGCCTGTCATCTCATATATCAAGTCACTAGTAATTCTTACAAGCACATCACCTATCCAAAATAGGTCATCATTAATTGGCTCAATTGTCATCCCACACCTATCACTCCTTGATTTACATGTTTGCTCAACAATTTTCCTAACATCCTTACCTACTAGAAGGATGACACCTATCTTTGATAGGCCTATCATCTCACATATCAAGTCACTAGTGATTCTTACAAGCACATCACCTATCCAAAATAGGTCATCATGAATTCTAATCAGAAGTATTTTAATACATTTTATCTCATATAATTCATATGTCGTATCATACTCCACTATAGGGTGATCTTTCCACTTCATATACTCATCCAAGAAGGTTTTGTCTGGTTTTAACATGGTTTCCATGTGTGCCCTTAACCTGTCCAATCTTGTTGTTTCCTTTTTACAGTAAATGTATGCCCTAATGTCTTTGACATGCATAACACCCATAGGCATGTGGGAGAATGTTCCCTCTAAGTCATCTAGGGTAGACTTAAATGGATACTTCTTAAACACATATCTTTTCTTTTCTGCAACATCAAATACTATGGGAGTGGCCATCACTTACTTGTTATATCTCTTTCCAAATGTTCTCTAAGATAATCTAAAGATTTCTAAATCAGCATGACGAACTAGGGTTTCTACAACCAATCAGATGTATTGCTAATCACTGATAGATCAATCTGCAAGTCTTCACAATAACTTCTAAAGCTCTTTCTTCTCTCCAATCACTCTGAATTCAAATGCAATGAGTAGTCAAACAGCTTTCTGTGTACTTAAAGTGAAAACTCCACCATTAATGCTTGTCGCTTAAACCAGGTTGTCACTTAAAAATTTCCAACTTTTGTTCTGCTAACAATCAGTATGTGCACTCTTGCACGAAGGTTTCTTTATACTCCAAAAGATTAATTTCAAAGGCACATACTAGGAGAGTGAGTATACCAACCACGCAGGGGTCTAGAGCTAAATTAGCTCCCCCTATGACCCTGAGGACCATTCATCTAGATGGAGAGGGTGCATCCACTATGGATGCATCCAATACATTCTCATCAACTTTGTCCTTCTTTCCTTCTGACCAAATCAAGCTCGCATCATCTGTGGCTTTCACAAACTTGACTTCACCTTTGGGATCCAATATTGGTTCTTCAGTCTTTTTAGGGCTTTCTTAACCTTGTGTCCTTGATCTAAAAACCTTGAGATGTATCCAGCCTTGTTACAAGAGTGAAAAATGACTAGAGGTCTTATATTCCTCGATGCATTGACATGAGTCACCATTTTACATTATCTCACTGAGTGACCATTATAGTTACATATCTGACATGTAACATTCTAAGAACTTCTTACATTTGTCTGATTCTGATTTCTCTGATCATGCTGAATCATGTTCTTCTTACTAGTCTTGCAATTCATAGCTCTATGACCAAATTTATTGCATGAATAATAGTAACCATTGAAAGGTCTTACCTTTGTATAGCTCCATGCTATGTTTCCATGCTTGTTACATGCAAAACAAGTGCGGTCTACAAGCTTGCACTCATCCTTAGGTGGTTCACCATTATCTTTAGTTTGATCTTTAGTCTTCTTAGCATTAGTAGAGTCTTTTTGTGTATCCTTTCTTGCTCACATGTTGTCAATCTAATTTTATGCTTCATTGTATCCAATATAGCTAGTGTCTCCTTTGGATCTTCTTTCATACAATTGAGATTCTATCAAATCAGAACTGGTCTGTAATTTGTCAATGTGATTCTTTGCTTATTTTAATTCAGATTCCAAGCTTTCTTTGTTGTTCCTTAACTCCAAGATTTCCAAGTTAGCTTGCCTTAATTCCTCATTGAGTTGAAGGTTCTCTTTGACTTGTTCATTGTAGACTTCCTAATTATTGATCAGCTCATCATCAAATTCTTCAAGTAGTTCTTTTAAAGATGCATTTTCTTCATTCAACTTCTTGACCTTTGCTCCTAGATCACTATTAGAGCATTCTTTCAAATCCTTTCTTAGCTTTTTGATAACTAATTGAGCATCACTGACCTTTTCCTTTAGTTCTTCAATTTCTCTTTATGATTTGTCCAAGTCTTCAAGAGTAGCTTCAAGATTTCTTTTCAGATGTTTCATTTTTGCTTTGTCTATGATCTCCTCAAGTGGTTAAACTTCTTTGCTAAGGACTAGAGCTCTGATACCAATTGTTAGGAATGGGAATATTGAGAGGGGGGAGTGAATCAGTGTTCACTATATTTTATCTTTTTGCTTTAATCTTTAAACTGAACTTAAATGATTAAGAACTGAAATAAACATTCACATAAACATGAAACATGAAATCAACACATGACACCAATATGGTTACGGGGATAGGTAAAAACCTCAGTGGGAATTGACACCCACTAATATTTTGTACTAGTGTTTTGTGATCCTTGTTAGAAGATCCTTAACCCTGTTAGGATTTTCTTTAAAATGCTTTAAGTACATTAGACCTTGTCAAGGGTCAGACCCTGTTAGGAGTCTTTTACAATAGTCTCTATTAGGGGAGTGGACACACTATCCTAGAGATCACTTCTCAAGTGGTGAAGGCTACAACCTTTTGATCTCAAATACACACTATATCTGCTGGATGAACTATTACTATGACATTGCTTGTCAGATCAGTTCCTTTGATGCGCTGATGCTTTGACCTCTAGCAAAGCTCTAATACATCTTATAGTATCTTCACACACTTATCTTCTTCTTAACACAACTCTCTATCAACTTCCATGCTAATTACAATGGGTGCATCTTATATTTATACACGCATACAAAATAAACAACTAGGTCAGCCCTTAAACCTATTACATACAATGCTTCCAAATGAATGGGCTTAAGCCTATTTACAATCAAACAATTATACATGTCAGAAACCTAATTACAATAGGCACATAGCCTTTACATCATTAGAATATAGTCACAACTCAAAATGATAACTGTTGGTTGCTTACTCTATTCTTCACTGGCACACACTGGCTGTGCAACTTCAACTACCTATATCTTTCTCATACTTGCATATCTAATCATGTGCTCATAGAATAAGTATGAATATAATCCAACCATCTTAACTTCCAAGGAACACACCATAATTATGTCATACACACGTGCACTGATGCTTTGAGCTGTAGGAACTCTGTACACTATCTAGTCTTCAATACTTAATCGATTTCTAATCTTCTCATCAAGTGCACTGACTCCAAACTACTATATGACTTTGTTTCCATAATGAAAACACTATATCAAGTCATATACATCAGTATAGCCAACTTTCCAACACTTCATGTATATCAAAATCGCTTGTGCTTACAGTTAAATAAGAAGATCAAACCTCACAATTTTGGCATTGGTGATTTGGTCCTACAACACAACATGAAGAATCTCCAGAACTAAGAAAAGAAAGCAAAGTTCAAACCCAATTGGTTGGGTTCATTCATTGTTACTTTCAAGTTCAGTTCTAGGGCATATCAGATAGAAAAACTTGAGGAATATCTTCTTCCCAATCCTATAAATATTATACATTTGAAGCGCTTCTATGTGTAGTCCATCTTTAGTTCCTATTTAGCAAAAATCCTAAAAATTATAAAATGTCCTGAAAAAATCCTAAAAAATCAGAAAGTCAAAAAATTCCAAAAAATAATGGAAAAAGTTCTTGAAAAAATCATTGTCTTAGTGAAAACTTGATAAACAGGCACTTTGAATAAAAAAAAATTCAAAAAAAGAGAGAATAATCAATAAAAAATCATCCAATTGTCAAAACTTGGCAAACAAGCACTCTGGACAAGTACCATGATGAAAACCCATTTCAAGCACCATGTGTAGCAGACTTGGATCCATTATCTTTTTCCTATCCATTATCCATGTCCTTCATCACCAATACAACATGTCTTCCTCCATGTCTTTGCTCCATATCGTAATAAAGATCCACACAAAATCCCAGCAAGTTGAGCTTAACCCCATTACACTAAGATTTTCCAACACATAGTGACCATAAAAGTGCTTATCAAAATCAACATTGAATCTCTGAGTTATTATTCTTTTCAAATCTATTGCCAATGAATATCCATTTTTATTAGTCAATCAATCTTCTCCCTGTAGGATGCGTCCCTCCTCAATCAGCTCAAATTAAATTCATCAATCTGATCTTGTTCATGGAAAGAACCATGGACTGAATGACTACTTAGTGAGGAGGCCTTCTTTTATGTTATCTTTTTATGTCAGTGGATCCTTCTGATGATTGCCTCGATCTCTCATATCTTAGTATATGGTGACTGGTGAAACTTGATACATATGTCATTTGTGGTATGATTTGTTTATTGATACTTTATGAGCATTCTTGTTCATGTCTAAGTTGTGATTATGCATATCTTACTGTAGGTAACAAGTTAGCACATTTACATCCTCTCATGGACTTGGGTATGCCTAAACCTCTCCATTAAGCATATGTTAGTAGTTCCATCATGAGTATGAAATCTACATATATGTTCCGAAAGCTATCTAGTCTTTTTAAGAGTGTAGTCCATGCAAAGGAAGCACGTCATATGTGCTTTCATAATACATGATGCATACCTCCTTCTGTAAGATTAAACTAGGGTGTTCTCTTCGACATAAACACAATATAATCCCATGAAAGTCATGTAGATAGGATGCATTTTAGGTCATATTGCATTTTACTCTTGACAAGATTCCTATTTATTCCCCCACCCTATGGCTAGCTGAATGATCATAACGGTTATGATTGACACACTTGTCCTAGTTTGTGTCCTCATTCATTGCATTCACTTAGGTTATTTCATTAATTACATTTTTGCATTGGTGATGAGTTTAAGTATTAACTTCAAACTTGATATAATTTCATCACCTAATCCTAAGTATTTAGTTGCACTTTAGGTTCATTTTGCATAATATTACTCATTATTGCATTTTACATTTATTATCATTTTCTATACATTTAGTATCCATTACTCATTAATCATAGCATTAATCATTATTACATATTATATTTATTTTTCATTTTTAATCCATTATCACTATCTTTCATTACTCATAGCAATAATCATTTCTTATCGATTATCTTTCATTAATCAGTATCTTACATTTTATCCATCACATTAATCATTATCTTACAATTGCATATTATAAATCCATTTACATCACCACATTAACCATTTGTTATCCATAGCACTAATCATTTTCATCATGTATATACATCTCATAAATCAATACATAAAATCACATATAAATATTATCTATAACCATAAATAACCCATCATATGTACATATATCTACATCACAAATATGTCAGAGTCCTCATATAAGCATACACATCATGCATCACACATGTCAGTCCATAAAATCACCATACATTCACATCTTCCTATAGAAATCAAGAGCATACACATCACATAGGACCATCAAAATCATGTATATATATAAGTGTCCAAAATAGTGTATCAGTATCCATACAAATCAGTACATATTCATATATACATCAAAATATCATTGTATATATATCATACTCAAAATACATGTCATGTGTATCAAAAATGGTCAGGGTGGATCATGATGCTGGATGTATGGATGACCCAACCCTTCCTATCCCAAGGAGGTCTCATCCCTACTGAGGCTTGTGAGCCCCCTCCACCTGCAGTATGTGATATTGATCTCTCACTATACATTGTATCCCTTTGACCCTTAGGAACGACCTCATAATATAGAAGATAGTAGTACTCCATCTCTCAGATGGCTTTGGTCTCTCATTGGTGGGCCGCAAATGTCTCCTACATCACCTTTGAACCTATTGTAGCCTATAAAGTGATCTCTTGTTGTCCTCTATAATCCTTGGCTCTGCACTGATAAGTGTCCCTCTCCTGGGTCATCCCCTTTAGCTCTACCCTTAGGTCATCCATCTATTGTTTCCATGCTTCCCCACCTTTATGAGTCTTCATGATGGTAAACTCACCACTATTAACCCTGCAACCTGTTTAGATAACTCTGAGCACTATCTACTCATGCTCACTCTATCACCAATAAACCTATGCTCTTGTTATCTATGTATATAAGCTGAGATCTTATGTCTAGGCAGTAGCTAAGAGACCTTGTACCCTCCCCACCTCTATTTGTAGGTTATCTCTCTCTACGACTACTGTATCATGCACCTTGATGAGCCATATTAATGGCATGTTTTATGATGTTTATTTGTGGCTTATTAAGGTGTTTTTACTTGGTTTCATGTAACTTGAATGATGATTATGTATGTTTTTTATATGTGTACTTTTAAATACTTTATAATATAGCTAAATATGTGACTTAAAGAACTTATGGTTAGGCTTATGAATTGAACATGATAGGTGAATTAAGAAGATATATATATGTGTGTGTGTTATTTAATGTTCATCTCTCTTAAGCTATTTTGGGTTAGGTTCCTGCAGCCACATATCATGCAAGAGTTAGATAATAAGATAATGTCTTTTCTGATTTAAATGGTGCAAAATATATATGTTTTGAATTTGGCATGTGTTACTGACTCGATGCAGGAATAAGTCAATGGCACATTCATTTGGGTAGCATGGTGGATTTGATAAGGTCAATTCTATAGTTGAGACAATAAAGGTGTGACTACGCATTACTTCTCTTTTGTAACAATCAATCTATTTCTCATTATGCTTGGGCACGGATCTAGAAGCACGAGCTATTATATTCCTAGAAGACTTATCCTCAAAAGTTATTGATTCTATTGTATATCATTATGAATCTCAATTAATCCTCAATGTTGGAGTGATCATAGTTTTAGGAGTTAGTTACCTAGTGTTTGTTTAAATAATTTGTTAGCTTAACTTTCTAAAGTTAGAGAAGATTAAGAAAGTTATTGTAATCCTGTAAATAGAAAATCGAATTCAGTTTTGTTTCAAGTGTACCTTTTTCAATGAATGGATAGAATATATTTTGCAAGTTCTATATTTTCATCTTGAATGTATTATATTCACTCATCCAAGGGGGCCAACTTGGTGAGTGAATTCTATTGTTAGTTAGGATCTATTTCATGCTTTCCTAGATTTAGAGAGAACTTTGTTGTTCCTACAACCATTGGTAAAATAACTAACAGACTATTCTTGTAGCAAAGGAAGATAGAGAAGTTCCTATATGTGATTATTGTTTTAAGTAGATTAAAATTATCCCTTTATCTTAGCTTATTATTTCAAGCTTTAAGTATTTCAATTTTAGTATTCTAGATGAGTGGCAATTGGGATGATTTAGAGTATATACTTTGTAGACACTATTTAAAGTTTATGTCCTTGGTTGATACTATAAATGGTTTCAATGGGTCAATTAGTTATTGTTTAAGATGTCCAATCTTGAATAAATGAGTTTTACACTCAAGCATCTAAAGCATTTATTTCGCTGATCATTTTTGGCACCGTTGTCGGGGATAGTGTCAATCTAAACCTATCCTAACGGTCATTTTTTTGAAACATTTCCTAATATAGGGATTAGCTCAAATTAATTTTTATGCATAGAAGAAGAGATCATCTCATAATATTTCTCCCTTAGAATTTTCATTTAGTTTCCAAAGAGATCTTACCCCCTGAACAGGAAAATCTCCAAGAATTTGACCATGAAGAGAATCAACCATTTGAGAATCCATTTGCTGACCTACATCAATCCCTTCCTTCACCACCACCAAAGCATGAAAATTATGAGAATCCTTGGTCCCTTTTTGTTTTCAAAGGACAAACCTCACCCCCAAATCCTCTGAATCCTCCAAATCCTCCAAGGATAGCACTTCCCACCTTTCCCTTTCCTATCATTGACCTACATGATAATAACAATCTCAAGAATATTCCTTCTTCAGTACTTACAAAGTTCTATGGCTTGATTACTAATGACCCTGAGACCTTCCTTTTTGAATTTGATATCCTTTGTAGAAGTTATGAATATACAACACATGCCCATAAGTTGAAGTTGTTTCCATCTACTTTGAAAGAGGCAGCATTGAGATGGTTTGTCTAGGAGCCAATGTTGTAAGAAACCAGGATGGAATTAAGACTACATTACTAGAGAAATATAAAGAGTATTTTCAGGGTAGTGATATGAAAGGTGATGAGATTTTTAAAATGACACAAAAATCTGAGAAAAAACTTGAAGACTATGTTTCAAGATTCTTACTTAGCCTCCAAAAGAATACACAACATACTTTGAATGCAGAATCTACGAAGCATCTCTTTCTATGAGGCATTAATGAGTCTTGTACCAAAGCTCTCGACTTGGTAGCTGGAGGAGATATCACTCAAGCCACCTGGGATGATATTAAGAGGATATGTCTTAATTACTCTAGAGCTACAGTGAAGAATGAAAGAGGGCACAAATAATCAAGTAGAAGAATTAATGGTGTTCGTGTCTCTAAGATGGAGATATATAATCTCTTGTCCAATTTTAAGTAAGACACCATTAATAATGTAGCCACCCAGCTAGATACAATGCAATCCAAGAAGAAGCATGAAGAAGAAGAGGCTATGTTAGTTAAATTATGTTCTCATTGTAGGGAAAAGAAAAGGAACTGCAAATGAAAAATAGTTGCATGCATGGAGACTTAGTCAATGCCAACTGAATTCAAGGCTATTGATGAAAATGGATAGGTCTTTTATGTTTTTCAGTGGAGAGAATGGGCCTAGAGACAAGGTATGCCTTCTGACCCTTTGCACAATTCTGGTTATAATAATAATCAAGGGCAAAACCAAAATTCTCAAAATTTTGGTCCCCAAGTTCAAAACTAGAATAACAATTGGTCATATCAACCTCAACCACAATGGAGTAGCCAACATTGGTCTTATCAACCTCCTCCTAATCCATAGCAGTAGCCCAATAAAAATTGGTAGAAAAATAACCAATGGCAACCTCCATAAGGTAACTGGCAACAGTCACCCCAATGGGCTCTGAATCATCCTAGTCAGCCTAACCAGCAAGCCCTTATCCCACCTTCTTAGCAGCAAGCCATAATGCCTCCACCTCTTGTAGCCAATGCAATTCCTTAAAAGCAAACTCATCTTCCTACTCAGCCTTTACCAAATCCTAATAATAGGCATCCTAATCAGCAACAGACTTATTCTATTATAGTAAATGATATTCAGTTGAGATTAGGAGCTATATTACCTACACCAAAGGGTCTTTTTATAACCAAGGTTACCACTGAGAATGATAATCTTGAGAAAGAATATGCTACCCCTACACTGCCTACTATAGTAACTAAGGATCCACCATTTCCTAAAAGGCTCACACAATCTTTACCCTCAATAGAAAGTCTGGCTGGAACTCATCTTATAAACCAATTGAAGAAAATGATTGTGCAAATTCCTTTGTTGGATGCCCTTAAGGAAGTTCTCGTATATAATAAGGCTATCAAAGAAGCTTGTATTAAACAACCTAGTTAGAAGAAGAAAGATCCCAAGACTATTTATGTTCTTGGACAACTCTTTGATCTTATGTTGATAAATGTCATTCTACCCAAATATTCTGATCCAGGTAGCCCTGTTGTTAATATTTATATTAATGGTACTTAGATCCAGAATGTTTTGATTGACTTAGGAGCATCCATAAATGTAATGACAAGGGAATTCCTTTTAAGGCTTAACATCATTGGCTTAAGAAAAACTCCTACAATCCTTCATTTAGCTGACAATTCTACTGTGAGGCCTGATGGCATGGTGGAGGATATAGTTGTCACACTTGATTCATTAGACTATCCCTTAGACTTTGTAATCTTATCTCCTAAAGCTACCCTATGTGGTTATCCTTTAATCCTAGGAAGACCTTGGTTGGCCACCAGAGATGCTTTCATAGCTTGCCACTCTAGAAAGGTGACTATATCAGATGGGGTTAGTACTAAAAATTTGACTTTATATTCTCCTGCTAAACCACAAATAGAACTTGATCAAGTTGTTTGGTCTGACCTTGGTAACATTAAGTTAGAGGTAAATTTAGTACATCATTTGATGGTTATAGAGATGAATCCATTTATGATATCAAAAGAAGAAGATGACATACTTGTTACCATTCTCACAAACAAATATGGTGTTGAACCATTTTCTTGTAATGTTCCTAATTGTACTTTGCAAACCATACAACCTCTACAAAGCTCACCTCAACTTCCTGCAGCAATTGATTACCTTCATAAATTAGTACCACATGAGATAAAGTCACCTTCATTTATAGAGTTCATCATGTTAGATAAAGTAGTCAAAGTAGAAATTTCCCCAGGAAGGGAGTTGAATGTTAACAAGAACCTTATTCTTGAAGATTTTGCACAAATTATCAAGATCCTCCAAGATAGCCAACAAGCATTTGCTTGGGATTACACAAATATGAAGGGATTGGATCCAAGGCTTTGTATCCACCTCATTTACATTAATCTTGATTGTAAACCAATCAGATAACCACAAAGAATAATCAATCCAGAACTAAGAGACATAGTTAAAATTGAATAGCATAAATTACTTGATGTTGGTTTTATTTATCCAATTTCTGATAGTCAATGGGTCTCACCTTTGGTCATCATTCCCAAGAAAGGAAGGAAATGGAGAGTGTGTGTGGATTATAGGGAACTAAATATAACAACAAAGAAGGACCACTTCCCATTTCCTTTTATAGATCAAGTCCCAGAAAACCTAGCTGGCAAAAAGTACTTTTTATTTTTGGATGAATTTAGTGGATACAACCAAATACAGATAGCACCTAAGGACCAAGACAAAACAAAATTTACATGCCCATGGGGAAATTTGGCCCATTATGTCTTACCATTTGAATTGTGTAATACACTTGCTACATTTCAAAGAGAATTAATCAGTATTTTCTGACATATCGCTTGATTATGTGGAAATATACATGGATGACTTTACTACATATGGATCCACATTTGAGGAGGCTCATGCCAACTTAGGCAAAGTCCTTAAAAGATGCTAGAAACTATATCTCTCACTTAATAGTGAAAAGTACTACATGATGATGGAAGGAGTTATTTTAGGACACTACCTCTCATAATTTGGGATTCAGATTGATCCAGCCAAAATAGAAGTCATTAACACACTTGCCACACCAACAAAGAAAAAGGATGTTTGAAGTTTTTTCAGCCATGAAGGTTACTACAGAAGATTCATCAAACATTTTAGTCAAATTGCAGCTCCATTGTACAATCTCTTGAAGAAGGAATCATACTTTGAATGGAATGAGGACTGTGAGCAATCATTTCAGCAATTGAAGGAAATCTTGACTAAAACACCTATCTTGAGAGGACCTAATTGGAATTTTCCATTTTATATCCATACAGATGCCTCAGACTATGTTATTGGAGTAGTTCTTGGGTAGTAGGAAGGACTGGTAGAGCATGAAATATATTAGATAAGTAAGAATCTACATGGTGTTGAGCCAAATTACATTATCATAGAGAAGGAATTGTTAGTAGTCATATATGCACTCAATAAATTTAGACATTATATTAGTGGTTATGAAGTATTTGTGCATATCGATCATTCAGAAATCAAATACCTAATGAACAAACCTTCCATCTCGGGTAGGTTAGCCAAATGGTTACTCCTCATGCGGGAATTTGATATCAAAGTTATTGATAAACCATACAAAGCTAATGTGGTTGCCCACTTCCTATCCTGATTGCATATTCCTGATGATCCTACAACTATAGATGATAGCTTTCTTGATGATCATTTGTTCTCTATTATCACTCATAACCCATGGTATGAAGATATATAAAATTACCTTGCTATAGGAAGAACACCTCCATACTTCTCTCCTAAGGAGCACAAAATATTAGTTGAGAAAATTTTTACTTATCATGGATTTCAGGATTTATGTTTTACATAGCTCCATATCAAGTCATAAGGTGTGTTTGAGAAGATGAGACATATGACATCCTTTATACATGTCAAGATGAACCATGTGGAGGACACTTTGTAGAAAAATGCATACCATTCAAAATTCTCACCACTAGTTATTACTGGCCCATCCTAAACAAAGATGCTACTTAATATACCAGACATTGTGACAAATGTCAATGAATGGGACACCCAACTAAATTAGATGAGATGCCCCTGCAGCCACAGGTAGTGGTAGCACTATTTGAAAAGTGGGGAATTGATTTTGTGGGTCCTATAGAACCTTCCTCTAATGGTAAGTCCTATATCTTAGTTTGTATTGATTGTGCAACCAAATGGGTAGAGACCAAAGCAATGAAACATGCTAGGGATAACAAAGTAGCTGAATTTCTGTATGAGTCTATATTCACCAGGTTTGGTGTGCCTAGAGAACTAGTCATTGACCAAGGTGCTCATTTCACCTCAAACTTGATCACAACATTGATGAATGAATATATAATATGACATAGGAAATCTTCACCATGTCATCCCCAGGCTAATGGTCAAGCCAAAATTACAAATAGAGAAATAAAAGCCATTTTGACCAAAATAGTTATTGTTCACAAAAAGGATTGGGCAACTCACCTTCTTGAAGTCATTTGGGCCTATAGGACTACATGGAAAACTACAACTAGTTTTACACCATTTGAGTTAATTTATGGAAAATCCATTGTCATGCTTGTTGAGTTTCATCACAAGACACTTTGGACAACACTTGAGTTGGATATAGATCTCACAAGGACTCAACAAGAATGGCTCCTCCAACTTAACAGCTTGGATGAAATCATAAAATCCTCTTTGCATAACACATAGATTATTTAGCAATAGGGGAAGAAATGGCATGACAAATTCATCAAGGATAAAAATTTCTCTATTAGTGATTGGGCCTTATTGTATGACTCTTGTTACCAACACACTCCAAGTAAGTTTCAGACACAATGGTTAGGTCCATATGAAATTATTTCTATTTTTTATAATGGCATCGTGCAGCTATCCACTATTGATCTGGTTCAATTCAAACTTCTAGTAAATGGTCACCAACTCAAGCTCTACCACAAGCCTCAAAGTAGAGAAGAGTTCTTGTAGCAGTTCACCCAACAACGCATACCCAACAGTCCTACAACAGAAGAATCTGGGTCTTCTACCCAAAATATTACTACTCTTTGATTTCCATCAGAAATTCCATAATAACATTTCACATCCTGTGAAATAATTTCTCCATAATAAGTATTCATCGCATCTCCTTTGTTTACCACCTTCACAATTCATCATATCATTCCAGCAGCGGATGTTCACATAACAAATCTCCTTCAGCAATAACATATTAGTAATAAACACCATCGTACATATTATATCATCTATTTATTTTTAGTAAAGATTATTTGTTTCGTTACTAATCTTGCATATGTGGCATGGTGGGACCCATGCCTAAACTTAGCTGGGGGGAGGGAATATTTAACCGCGTGTATATTCAAACTTATTCTTGTCTTTTTTAAATCTTTTCACAATCTTTTTGCAAGTTTTGTGACCTATCATTAATTTTTCCATATCCTATTAATGATTAAAGCAAGATTAATTAAGGTGCCATGTCATAATTAAGTCATTAAGTACCTTCACGATGTGTTGAAGGTGGCAGACTTTGGAATGTGTGAAGGTAATTATGGAATGTTATGGTAAGCTTTTTCTCTTATGAGAAGTTAATTTTTTGAACTAGTCATATTTTGAGAAGTGAGTTCTACATTTATTGGAATCTGAACTACCGATTTCTATTTGTGAAAATTCTCTATGAATTTCAGCTCCTCATCTAGGATTTTGAAGATATTTGTTTCTATAGAGTAGAAGTATGGGTGGTGTTTTAGTAAGGCATGAGCCTTCTAATCATATAGTGTTGTTAACTTATCCTCCTTGTCGACAGTTGTTTGAGTAGAAAGGTTGGTTAGATTATTGTTTAAAATTGAATGCCTTTGATGATGAGGTGGCCTTTCAAATCTTGAATACTCTGAGAGATGGAATTGCAGTAGTTAAAGGTCTCCGCATAGAGTGCAATGAAGAAATCACTACTGAAATATCTAGGTTGCTATAGGAGGGAGGGAATTACAAGAGAGACATAGACCCTCTCTCAGCTAGGGCACAGTTCACATTGCATGGTGATCTTAGGCTCATTGTTGACAATAAGTGAGGAACATCAAGGCTTTCTTTACCACTTGAATTTATGCAGCCAGCATTGTACATGATGAGGTATTTCACCTGTGAGGGTCGATATACCTGGATGCATACTATACATTTAAAAATTCTCAGTAGTATACATCATATGAATCGACTAGTGAATCTTCCCAACTTCCTATTCAATATTTTGAAAAAGCAAGCTGCAAACATACAAATGGGTAAGCCTTAGTCTGTATCCCATCATTGTTTAATCAAATTTTTGGTAGAAAGAGAATTAAAATAGCAGGTATTAGGAACATGGAAATAATTTTTAACTATTAATGAAATAATTCCTAGAAGAGTTGGCCCTAGAGGTCAAGGGTTTGGTAGATGAGAGAAAATAGCCCAGGGAGTTGTTAAAATTGTTGAAAGAATGGGAACTATTGCTAAAGCTTCCACCTCTACCCCTAGGCCTACCAAAAGGAATGTTTTTGAACCTACTTCCACTACTCCCTAGAAAGATAAAGATAAAGAATTTTTTGTTTCACAAAACCTCCAGTCCTCCATCAAAACTAGGTCTGCTAGTAGATGAAGGGAAGGAGAAATCCTTAAAACTCAAGAGTTAACCCCAGAATCGTAACCTGACATAGAAGAAATTAATGAAATTACTATTGAAACTCCCTTGCCAAAGAAGAGAAGAGAACCAAAAGAACATCCTTTAGTATCTTCTAAAGGAGCCTCTTCTAGTAAAAAGAGGCAAAAAAACCCTAAACACTCATGTGGAACTCCTGTCTGACGAAGTGTGCGGTTCACCCCTGATTTGTCTTAGACTAAAATATATACACCTCCTATAGTCAATTTAGATTCCTTAGAGTCTTTTGAAACTCCTTCCACAAAAAGTATGGAGAAAATAAGTTATGACTGGATAAATAGTGAGAGTGGTCCCTCTCCTAGTGTGCATGATGTCATTGTGTCTCTAAATGAACCACTTGTGCACCTTGAAGAGAATAATCCTAATTTTATCATTATTGAAAGTGATGAAGAAAGTTTAGAATTAGGACAAGATGATGAACCATATAATTCAATGGATGTCGATGAAAAATCCTTTGAAGGATACATTCCATCTCATAAAAATGTTCCTATAGAATCATAGGAACTCCCCTATGAAGACTTACTTGAGATCAACTTGGAAACTATTAATTCTATCTTTGAGAAACTCAAACATGATGGATCAGACACTCTTGCCCAAGTGGCTAAATAGTATATAGAGAAGAATCCTGAGAGGGCTATTATTTTATGGGTAGATAAAACTAAGGAAAAAGGGATTCTTAATATAGCCCAGGGATGGATAGACATTAATAATCAAGGACCAATGCCACCACCAGATTTATCTATTCCTTTGACAGTCAGGTTGAGTTTATATCAACAGATGTTATTAGAAAAAGTGTAGTGACAATTAGAGAAGAAGAGATTAAAATAGATCATTGATGAGCATGCTCATTAACTTGAGCAACAATTAGATACAATTGTGGTGTTGAAAGAAAAATTTACACATATTTTTGGACTTGTCCCAAAGTTGATGAAGTGCAGGTCACCTTCTCAAGTATATGCACTGTTCCTTAAAGAACGGTTTTTGATTTATCAAATGACAAGAGTAGTTCAAGGGCTTAGTCCTTTGGTTTTCACACCACATTAATTTTATGATGCATTCCATTCTTCCCCAATGCACATTCAAATTTTTTTATGTGAATTATATTTACACAACCTAGTAGTTACTGATAGCAAAGACTGGAATTCTCTAGTGTATGTGAGAGATATTAAACTTAGGGCCTTCATGTCATGGGTACAAAATGAAATCAACTAAGAACACCGGGATCAACCTTATAGGGGTGATGAAATGGAAATGCCACTTTTTATTAGATCTAAAACCAAAGAAGCCAGCAGAACATTTTATGACTAGGTAAAAGTAACCTTGATAGACAGTGGAAAGCAAAAGATTTGTCCCTTGAGAGAAAAGGCCTTCAAAGATTATGAGGATTTCACTGCCGCAAAAATTCTTGTAGCCTTTTCTACTAGTACTCATAGATAAGTGAGAATTCCAAGAGACTTAAGCGCTAAGGATCCCCATTCCCCACAAAATCTGACCTTCGCCAGCTGATGAACTCTACGGTATATCATGTTGGGCAGGACTAGAACTAGCTATTAGTTTCCTTTGAAGTTACTATTGGAGATTTGCCATCAAGCTAGTGTTGATTGTATGTTTGTCATTGATGACAACATATGGTAAGTAGTGTGTATGGTAGTTCTATGCAGTGAGCCTTGAGCATATGTTGTATGAATATGTTATCAGCATGATATCATAAACGTAGAGGTTTATTTTAAGTATAGACAGTTGTGCAGTTGTTTACATCAGTAGTGTTCCTGACAAAGTTACAGATAGAGTTCTGTATGTGATTTTTAGTAAGCTTATTAAGGAGCCTTGCACATTTATATTTATGTTGTAGACATGTTTATGATGCTATGTTCATGGATGTAGAGTCACTTGTGCAGTACAAGTTGAGTTGTGATATTTCTAGTTGCTAGTTATAGGTCCTTGAGATCGTTTGATGGAGCCGACATTGTTTATATTGGTTTAGCAGTTGCGCTTATCATTTTGGTATGCGTGTTTGGTTTATTTTTTTGGAGAAGAGTTAATAATTTTTGGTTAAGAGTGCATGACATAATTCAGCTTGAGAAGAAAGTTACAGTTAATTTGGTGGAGCCAACTGTGTGAAGTGACACGTTTACTCATATTGAGTTGCGCAGTCCTATTTGTGTTGCATGCATAGAATAGTCATTGGAGATGTTTTAGGGGAGTTATATTGTTTCTCTAATATAATTTCACAATGGTTCTAATAGGTCAACTTGATTATATCATTTAGAGAAAGATACTTATAGTCGGTCAGTTGTGATCGCAAAGTATGGAAGAAAGTTATAAGAGAAGAGCAGAGCAGAAGGTGCAAAGTATTGAGCCATCAGTAGAAGGTTTATGTGAAAAAGAAGAGAGTGTATGATATTCATTGGAACTAATCAAGACAACAGGTCTAAGTCACAATTCACCAAAGATCCAAATATAGTGTGTATTTGTTAACCAGAAGGTTGCAGCCTTCACCCCTTTGAGCAATGTGCTCCTGGATAGTGTGTCCTCACACCTAACAAGGTTCAAACCTTGACCAGGTCAATGTGCTTAATGCATTGTAAATATCAACTCCTAATAGGGTTATAAGATCTTCTAACAGGGATCATAATACTCTAGTGCAGTTCATAGTGGGTGTTGATTCCCATCGGGGTTTTTACCTATTTGGGTTTCCCCATAACCAAAATTGTGGTTTTGTGTTAAGTGTTATCTTATTATGTATGTGCTTAATGTTCTTCTATACTTAATTGGATAAAGAATTGAATCTTGTAGATAATTGATTCACCCCCCCTCTCAATTATCTCTTGGGACTATTCCTAACAATTGGTATTAGAGCCAAGTACCTTGGAGAGAAAGTTTAACAACTTGAGGTTGATCAAATGGCATTCTTTAGAAAAGAAAGCCCTAAGTTTGATGGAGAGAATTATCTAGATTGGAAGAACAAAATGATGACACATTTGCAGTGCATTGCTTTTGATATTTTTGAAGTAGCTACTAAAGAAGTTGAGATTCCCTCTTTATCAGATCTTGCAAAGGAAGATGCAACTCTTAAGAAAAAGGAGATGTTCACTCAAAATGCTATTGCCAAAGAAGCCCTTATCAGCACCCTTTCTGATAGTGAGTTTTCAGAGATCAAGAAAGTAGATAAAGCCTACAAGATTTGGAAGTATCTAGAAGACATGTTTGAAGGAGACATCCAAGCTAAGAATGTGTGCATAAAGTGTTACAAGTAGTGGTTGTCATTGCACCAAAAGATTGACCTACTAATGCTTGATACAACCACTAGACTTATAGAAGACACAGGAGGCTGTTAAACCATGTCATGAATCCCAAGGGGAGCGCTGACCATTTTGCCAACAATCTCCCCCTCAGTGTTACCAAAGGGGATTCAAACCTATGACCGAGCTTTGATACCACTTGTTATAAGTAGTGGTTGACGTTGCACCAAAAGATCAACCTGTTAATGCCCGATACAACCACTAGACTTGTAGAAGACACAGGAGGTTGTTAAACCATGTCACAAATCATGAGGGGAGTGCTGACCATTTTTCCAACATAAAGACATGGAAGAAAAGGTACAATACATTGGAGATGCTACCTAAAGAGAACATTAGAGCCTACAATCAAAGAATTAATGAAGCAGTTGCAGGAATTAGGAACAATGGTGGAGAAATTTTAGAAGAAGATATAATGGATAAACTGATGACTACACTAACATCAAAATATGAGAGAAAAATAAACATCCTAGACGAGACTATGAAATTTTCAAAAGACTTCAAAAGAGAGACCTTAATTAGCAAGATTTCAACATTCGAGATATCAAGTTTGAAGATAGAGCCTAAAAGTGAAACAGCCTTCAAAGCCTTAGTCCATGGTAAGAAATCCTTGAACACTTCTGGTAATTTTGATAATGAAGATGAAGATAAAGAACTAGATGATTTCATTTCTATGATTGCTAAGAAAGAAAGAAAAGGAAAAGGAAAATATGAAGGTCAGTTACCATTCAAATGCTTTTCATGCAACAAGATTGGTCACTTTGCATCTAAGTGTCCTACAAGAGTCAAGAAGTTCAAAACTAATTATAATCTTAAGTACACAAAGGAATGTTACTATGGTAAATATGGAGTATTAGATGAAGATTCAGTAGAAGATGAAATTGGATTCATTTCTATTGAAGACATGGAGAAAATGTTTGATGAAATGGATCTTGAAGATGAAAAGAAAGCACAAGAGCTAGCATTGATTTCACAAGAAGACATCAGAATAGATTGAATCATTGACAGTGGTTGCTCACATCACATGATAAGAGACAAAGATAGATTTGCACATCTAGATAAGTACAAAGATGACATGGTTAGATTTGGAGACAATGCTCCTAAACTTATCATAGGTAAAGGATCTATCACCTTGGATGGAAAGAATAGAACTGATGATGTTCTATATGTTGATGGTTTGCAGCATAACCTACTAAGTGTTGGACAGTTGCTTGACAAAAGATATCTTTTGGAATTCAAAGACAATAAGTGCATCATTAATAACAAAGAAGTCCTAATGATTGCATTAGGTTCAAAGACAAAAGGTAATGTTTTTTGGCTTAATCCTGAAGCAAGTTGTTTTGTTTCTAAAGTAGATGACAGTTGGTTATGGCACAAAAGACTATGTCACATCAATTTTGACAATATAGTGAAGATAAGTAATGTAAATATAGTAAGAGATCTTCCTAGTATTGCAAAACCACTGGATACAATATGCAAGGAATGTGTGATGGGAAAACATGTGAGGAACTCATTCAGAAGCAAGCATGATTCAACAGAGAACAAATTAGATCTAGTGCATACAGATCTATGTGGACCAACTCAAACAAGATCATACTATGGTGAAAGGTACTTTATTTTGTTTGTTGATGATTATTCTAGAATGATGTGGGTTGCATTCTTAAAATATAAATTAGAAGCATTTGAGAAGTTCAAAATATTCAAAGCTAAAGTTGAAAATGAGTCTAGATTAAAGATAAAATGTCTGAAATCAGATACAGGAGGAGAATAAACCTCTGACAGATTTTATGAGTACTGCGAAGAACATGGGATAAAGAGACAACTAAGTGCACCTAGAACCCCTCAGCAGAATGGAACTACAGAAAGAAGGAATAGGATAATACTTGACACAACGTGCACCATCATGATTGGAGGAAAAGTTGCACACACCTATTAGAGAGATGCAGTCAATACAATAGTGTATACTATCAATAGAATTCGATTAAGGCTAGGTGCAGACAAGACACCTTATGAGTTATGGTTTGGGAATGTACCTATAGTAAAATACTTCAGAATCTTTGGAAGCAAGTGCTACATCAAGAGAGATGAAGTCGTTGGCAAGTTTGATGCAAGAAGTGATGACGGTATTTTTCTTGGTTACTCTACTAAAAGCAAAGCTTATAGATGTTTTAACTTAAGATTGAAGAAGATCATTGAAAGTGCACATATAAAGATTGATGAGAACTTTATGATTCAAGAAAGATATCAGGATTATGCACCTATGATTGAAGAAGAACCTAGACCTACCAATAGAGAAATAGTTGTTGAAGAAATGTTTGACAACATTGATGTATTATTCAATGACCTTGAAACTAGTGAAGAAGAATCTCAGAAGATAGATGAGAGAGACACACCTAATGTTCCTAAATTCACATCTAGATACCATTCAAAGGAAGATAGCATTGGAGATCAGAAAACCAAAGTCATGACAAGATCAAAAGAAAAAAGTACAACAGCTAATGAAGAGGTATGTTTACTTTCACAAATTGAACCCTTAAGTGTTGAAGATGCATGTAATGATTCAGATTGGCATGAAGCAATGAAAGAAGAGCTTGATCAGATAGTTAAGAATGATACATGGGAATTGGTCCCCAGGCCTAGTGACAAAAATGTGATTGGAACCAAGTGGA
Organism: Chamaecyparis obtusa; assembly: GCA_027943335.1. Lineage (NCBI taxonomy): Eukaryota > Viridiplantae > Streptophyta > Pinopsida > Cupressales > Cupressaceae > Chamaecyparis > Chamaecyparis obtusa. The sequence continues at coordinate 1,632,701 of BSBK01001724.1, forward strand.
TTTTCAGAAATAAAATGAATGAAGATGGAACAGTAGTAAGAAACAAAGCAAGACTATTATGTAAAGAATATGCGTAGAGAGAAGGAATTGATTATTCTGATACATTTGCCCCTATAAGTAGATTAGAAGCCATAAATTTATTTCTAGCCTATGCAACATTAAAAAACTTCAAGGTATATCAAATGGATGTCAAGTCAGCATTCCTGAATGGAGAGTTGAAGGAAGAAGTCTATAGAGAGCAACCTGAAGGATTTACCTTATCGAACAAACTTGATATGGTATGCAGACTAAAGAAAGCCCTCTATGGACTTAAGCAATCCCCTAGAGCATGGTATGAAATACTTGATGGTTACTTAACAAAGATCGAATTCAAGAAAGGAGCAACAGATTGTAACTTATTCATAAGAGAGACACCTGATGGATTATTACCTGTTGCTATTTTTGTTAATGACAATGTTTTTTGTGGTAATGACAAGCTTAGTGAATTTTTTTCTAAAGAGATGTAGAGAGAATTTGAAATGAGCATTACTGGACCTATCAAATACTTTTTGGGATTGAATGTGCAATAGACAGATAAAGGCATATTCATAAATTAGACTAAGTATGTGAAAGAGATATTGAAAAAATTCAAGATGGATGATTGCAAGCCAGTAAGTACCCCTATGATAATAGGATGAAAGCTTTCAAAAGATGATGATTCTGCAATAGTAGACATAACCTTATATAATTCTATGATTGGTAAACTCATATATCTTACTCAATCTATACCAGATATTTCTAATGCAGTTGGTATTGTTGGAAGATTTATAGAAAAACCTAAACAAAGTCATCTTATGGCAGTAAAAAGGATATTCAGATACTTGAGAGGAACTATAGACTATAGTTTATGGTATCCTAATTTAGAAAATGTAGAACTTTATGTGTATACAGATGCAGATTGGGCAAGTTGCGTTGATGATAGAAAGAGCACCTCGGGAGGAGCAGTATTTCTTGGAGATAGACTTGTTACTTGGATAAGTAAGAAGCAAAATTGTACCTCTTAGTCAACAACAGAAGAATAATATGTAGCAGTAGCATTAAATTATTCTACAATTGTGTGGATCAAGTAGATGATAAAGGATTTTGGAATTTAGATTGATTATCCTATTATTATTCATTGTGACAACACCATCACTCTCAATATGCCAAAGAACCTTGTAATGCATGCAAAGACAAAATACATTGAGATAAAATATCACTTCCTAAGAGAGAAAGTTGTAGAAAAAGAAGTAAAGTTGGACTGTGTGAGTACAAAAGAATAGCTAGTTGACATTTTCACAAAGCTTTTACCAAAGAATACTTTTGAGTATCTTAGGGAGAATATGTTGCCATCAATGCCAAAGGGGGAGATTGTTGGAGATTTTCCAGCAAGCTAGTGTTGACTGTATGTTTGTCATTGATGACAACAAATGGTAAGTAGCGTGCATGGTATTTCCATGTAGTGAGCCTTGAGCATATGTTTTATGGATATGTTATCAACATGATATCATAGACGCGGAGGTTTATTCTGAGTATAGACAGTTGTGCAGTTGTTAACATCAGTAGTGTTCCTGACAGAGTTACAGATAAAGTTTTGTATGTGATTTTTAGTATGGTTATGAAGGAGCCTTGTGCATTTATATTTATGTTTTAGGCATGTTTATGATGCTATGTTCATGGACACAGATTCACTTGTGTATTACAAGTTGAGTTGTGATGTTTCTAGTTGCTAGTTACAGGTCCCTGAGATTGTCTGATGGAGCCGACATTGTTTATATTGATTTAGTAGTTGTGCCTATCATTTTGGTATGCATGTTTGGTTTATTGTTTGGATAAGAGTTAAGAATGTTTGGTTAAGAGTGCATGATGTAATTCAACTTGAGAAGAAAGTTACAGTTAATTTGGTGGAGCCAACTATGTGAAGCGACGTGTCTACTCATATTGAGTTGCGCGGTCCTATTTGTGTTGTGTGCTTAGTATAGTTGTCAAAGATGTTATATGAGAGTTATATTGTTTCTCTAATATGATTTCAAGATGGTTCTAAGAGGCTAACTTGATTATATCATTTGGAAAAAGATACTTATAGCCGGTCAGTTGTGATCGCTAAGTATGGAAGAAAGTTACAAGAGAAGAGTAGAGCAAAAGGTGAGAAGTATGGAGCCATCAACAGAAGGTCTATGTGACAAAGAAGAGAGTGTATGATATTCATTAGAACTGATCAAGGTAGAAGTTCTAACTCACAGTTCACCAAAGATCCACATATAGTGTGTATCTGTTAACTAGAAGGTTGCAACCTTCACCCCTTTGAGCAGTGTGCTCCCAGACAGTGTGTCCTCACCCCTAACAGGGTTAATTGTAAAAGAATCCTAATAGGGTCTGACCCTTGATGAGGTCACTATACTTAATGCATTGTAAATATCAACTCCTAATAGGGTTGTAAGATCTTCTAACATGGATCATAATACTCTAGTGCAGTTCATAGTGGGTGCTAATTCCCACCGGGGTTTTTACCTATTTGGGTTTCCCTGTAACCAAAATTGTGGTGATTTGTTAAGTGTTATCTTATTTTGTATGTGCTTAATGTTCTTTTATACTTAATTGGATACACAATTTAATCTTGTACATAAATTATTCAACCCCCCTCCCCCCCCCTCTCAGTTATCTCTTAGGACTATTCCCAACAGTTACAACCACCTATTCTTATGAATCCTCTATTAGGAATGAATGAAGATGCATATGAGAATGATATGGAAACAAAGGTAAATAGGTGGAGCAAGATGGAAGTAGACAAGGGATTCACAAACTACAAGGAAGGAGCAACCAAACAATAGATTGTAGAGGACCTACGCATGAAGATCGAAATCAAAAAATTTATGCATGCTAGAGACCAGCAAGAATTTAATCTAGGGAGAATGATGAGCCATATTAATGGCATGTTTTATGATGTTTATTTGTAGATTATTAGGGTGTTTTTACTTGGTTTCATGCAACTTGAATGATTATTATGTATGGTTTTTATCTGTGTATGCTCAATACTTTTAAATACTTTATAGTTCATCTGGATATGTGACTTAAAGAACTTATGGTCAAACTTGTGGATTGAAACCTAACACATGAATTGAGTAGATATATATGTGTGTGTTATTTAATGTTCACCTCTCTTAAGCTATTTTGGGTTAGGATCCCATAGCCACATATCATGCAAGAGTTAGATAATGAGATAATATCTTTTTTTATTTAAATGTTGCAAAATATATATGTTTCAAATTTGGCATGTGTTACTAACTCCATGAAGGAACAAGTCAATGGCACATTCATTTCGGAAGTTTGGTATTCTTCTACAATTGAGACAATAAAGGTGTGACTACGCATTGCTTTTCTTTTGTAGCGGTCAATCAGTTTCTCATTATGCTTGGGTGTGGATCTAGAAGCATGACCTACTATATTCCTGGAAGACTTGTTCCCAAAAGTTATTGATTTTGTCATGTATCACTGTGAATCTTAATTGATCCTCAATGTTGGAGTGATCATAGTGTTAGGAGTTAGTTTCCTAGTGTTTGTTTAAATAAGTTATTAGCTTAACTTTCTAAAGTTAGTGAAGATTAATAAAGTTACTATATTCCTATAAACAACAAATAGAATTCAGTTTGTTTCAAGTGTACCTTTTTCAATGAATGAATAGAATGTATTTTACAAGCTCTATCTTTTCATCTTGAACGTATTTTATTCATTCATCCAGGGGGGGCCACTTGGTGAGTGAATTATACTATTAGTTAGGATCTATTTCATGCTTTCCTAGATTTAGAGATAACTCTGATGTTCCAATAGTCGTTGGTAACAAAACTAACAGATTGTTCTTGTAGAAAAGGAAGATAGAGTAGTTCCTATATGTAATTGTTGTTTTCAATAGATTAAAATTATCCCTTTCTCCTAGATTAGTATTTCAGGCTTTCATGTATTTCAATTTCAGTAGTCTATATGAGTGGCAATTGGGATGATTTAGAGCATATACAGTGTAGATGCTATTTAAAGTTTACATCCCTAGTTGATACTATAAATTGGTTCAATGAGTGAATTAGTTATTGTTTAAGATGTCCAATCTTGAATAAATGAGTGTTACACTCAAGTATGTAGAGCATTTTTTTGGCTGATCACACATCATGTACTATATATCTTATTGGCAGTCCTTGTACCTATGCTGGGATGGTGGTGGTCCCTATTTCTATCCCTTTGCTAGGACTAGAGGTGGTCCATGACCCTATCTATGAGATGGTTGTGGTCTAGGTACCTTACCCTCTTAGGACTAAGATCAATTAGGATAAATTTAGTACGTTTTGGGACACTTTCCCAAATCTAAGCCAAGGGGTGCCAATCCACTCTACGCCACTTCTACTCACAACCTGATGATTTAAACACCACTCTTAGGGTAAATACATTGAGAATCCACCACTGATTGGAATCCAAGGTATCCACAACACATTTGTCCCTTATTGGGCTAGTAGACTCTCCTTGGTCTACCAAGATATTTTTAGGCAACAAATTTGATTTTCCCTTAATGAATTGGTAAAAAAAATATAGTTTCTAGTACCCTTTTGGAACTTATATAAGAATCCAAGGTCTCATAACTTAACTCTACTCCAACAGGTCCCTTAACACTTACTTTGTTCACATACCTAATAGGCCTAATTAAGCTTGGTTAACAAAGTGATTACTAAAGAATGGGTTCACATAATCGATCCACAACCTCAAAATTTTTCTTCTACCTTCAAATGTTTCAAATCCACCATCTACCAAAGCACACTACTCCTTTTTTCTGACTATCTACACATATTAACCTTGCTTAGGCTAAATACATGGGCTTATTTAGCCTAGGGCTTGATGGATAACCTAGTAAAACAACACCCCCATCCCATGCCTATGGAACCTCTAAATGTATATCCCTAAATTTCATTTCCCAAGTGGGCAAGGAATTCCACTGGTGAAATGTCAAGCTAGGGCTCCATCTCTGAAACACCCTTGTTTATGAAGGGTTTCCTGAATAGTCTGTATAAAATTGAATGATTCTCCCTACTATGATTACCAAATGGATTTAATCCAAATGCATATGAAACTTAACTCATTCCTCTATATTTTCATGGAAATCATTCAATCAATCCAATCCATACGAGATCGTACAACACAAAAAACCAAGGAAATTCTTAGGAAAATGAATGTTATCTTATTCCAATCCACCAAGAATCGTACAAAAATCCTTCTCTCTTCTTGGTTAGGCCTATACTAACACAAATAGACCAATTCCAATGACCATAACCATATTTTGGATGGTTATGACCATTGGGATAGAAGTTGCAACTTTTCGAGCAACTTTACAATAATTACAAAATGCAACTTTGCAACTTTTGCACTTTTTGCATTTGTTGACAACAACTTTGCACAATGCACTCTATCAACCCTTAATAGACCTAAATTTGATCTAGGACCATTTATAAGGTCATTATTATCCATAATAAAATAAACCCCTATGACACCCTATACAACTTAACACTAAGATCCTATTGGTCTAAGGAGACCCAAGGTTTATAAAACACCTTTGAGACCCTTAGTCTTAAAAAATGGACCAAAAGATTACATGGGTTGATCCTAAAGATCCAAACCCTTATTTCATCATTTTTCTCAATGAACTCATCAACTCTCACATTTTCACTTTCAATCATCTTGTTAGTAGTCTTGTTCAAACATTTGCATGCCTTCTAGTAGAGTATGCTAGAAATATGCCTTCATCTCCTTTAGAATCAAATTTTCCATTTCTATCATCTTTCATACATAACATCTACTTCTAAATATTCTAAAATAACTCACATTAGGTGTATAACCATACCATAGCTCATAAGGTGTCTTGTTTGAATATTTCTTCAATTGTACTTGATTCAGTGTAAAAATAGCAATATTGATAGCTTCTCTCTAGTAAATTTGTACAACCTCTTTCTCAATTAGTAATGTTCTTGCAAAATAAATAATTGATATTTTCCTTCTTTAAATAATTCTATTATGTTGTGGAGTCCTCGATGTTGATAATTGTCTCTTGATTCCATGCTCATTACAAAAGTTAGTAAATTCATCTTAAATGAATTCACCTCCTCGGACAAATCTCAAGAATTTTAGTTGCTTACCAATTTCTCTCTCTACTTTTTCTTTGTACCACTTAAACATTTGAAAATCATCTAATTTTTCTTTTAGAAACATAACAGACATCATCCTAGAGAATTCATCAATAAATAAGATAATATATATATATATATTTGTAATAGCTTTGAATTCTCATTAGACCACATAAGTCAGTATGAACTAAATCTATAATTGCCTTAGATGAATTGTTTTTTCTCTTCAAACTAGACCTTGACATTTTACCCATTTGACATTATTTGCACATCACTTGGCTAGGCTTAAATATACTCGATAAACCTCTAACTTTCATTTTATTACTAATCTTTACCATGTTGTCAAAATTTAAATGACATAACCTCTTGTGCCATAACCAAACATCATTATTCTTAGCCATCAAACATGAAGTTTCAACATTGTCTAAGTAAAATAGGTTACCTTTTGATTGTTCACCAATATCGATCATTCTTCCAACATCATTATAGATCTTTACTCTTTCGTTCTCAAATGCAACTCAGTGACCTGTATTATTCAATTATGCTACACTCAATATATTATAGTTAAGTCCTTTCACCCAATAAGCATTTTCACATCTGATCTTGTTGTTTAGCAATTTATTGATCATTTTCCTTTCACTTAACAAGGTGTATCATTTCCCATTTTTACAAATTCTCCATTATAATGTTCAAGATTTTCAAACTTATCATCATCACTAGTCATATGATGTGTACAACCACTATCAATAATCCAAATATCATTTTTTCTTACTTTAGAAATAAGTGTCTTTTCTACATACCTTTCTTATTCTTCAGAATCTTCCTTCATTTCAACAAAAACCAGTTCTATTTCTTCATCAGTTTCAGTCTCGGTATCATCTTCTTCTTCAAATAGGTAGAATGTCTTTTTTCCTTTATCTCTATAGTCTCTATTTTCTTTATTTCCTTATTATCAATTACCTCTGTGATCTTGGTAATCTCTTCTATAATTCTTCCTTTCATTTTATCTTTCACTTGTCCTCTCATCATTCCTATCAAGACATCTTGTAGCAATATGACCAATCTCTTTACATTTGAAACATACCAAGGGTATCTTACCTCTATATTTTCCTTTGCCTTTTGGTATCCTTCTAACCATTAATGTTTCAAGTTATTCAAGCTCATCTTCTTTAGCTTCATAATCACCTCCATGTCTACTACTTGATCTTGTAGTATTTAAAGATGACACAAATGTAGATTCAACCTTAGATGCAGCATTGTTATCAAAGTTGTTAAGCTCAGATGTAGTCACTCTATCGATTAGACTATCAAGGGAAATATCATTACCAGGTACAACTCTCATTTTATGTATTGCATAGACTCTAATAGCATATGTAGGTGATAGTATTTTGAGAATTTCACTTACCACATTTTCTTCTTCAATAATTCCACCTGCTCCTAAGATAGCATTCACTTCCTTGACTTGGTTGTTGTACTGAGTTATGTTTTCACCCTCTTTCATCTTCATATCATCAAAATTTCCTCTTCAAATTTTTGGCTTTTCCCTGAGCTCATTTTGATCTTCACCATGGACTAATGTCAATTTATCCCACATTTCTTTTGTATTTGTACAATTTTTAATGTCTTCAAATTCAACATCTGATAGAGAAGAAGCAATCTCAATCATCATTACATTATGCTCTTGTCTTTCTTTCATCTAGTTGACAGTCAAAGGACTTGTAGGTGTTATGAATTCATTTTCCAAATAGTATAGTGTAGAATCCCCAATGCCTAATAGATACAACTTCATCCTTCTTTGCCATGTTGAGAAATTATCCTTGTTTAGCTTTGGTACCTCTCTCTTATACATCTTCAGGTCTTTAACTTAAGTCTTTCAAACTTTTTCCTTAAATTACTCTTGCTCTAATACCAATTGTTAGATAACTGGGGGGGGTGAATCAGTTATATTTAGTTATCCTACAGTCCCAAATTCATCTTTGATGTATAATAGTAACTTGAACAAATAAACTAAACAGCTCGGTAAAAACTTGATTGTGTCTTACTCATTAATTAACCGACTGTCAGATAAACCATCTAGTATATACCAATCCAACCAGTTAATGTAATGTGTAAAGTAAAACATTAAAACATCACATGCATACACATTTAACACTTGATTTTTAACGTGGAAACCCTATTAAGAGAATAACCACCTAGAACCGGTAACCTAAAATATTTTCACTCTTCTTAAGTGAGCTCGGTTAAGAGCCAACCCTGTTAAAGGTTACAAACACACTGTAAGGTGTGACCTTGTTAGAGGATTTATCACTAATAGTTCTCTATGACCATACATTCACTTGGGTCAACAAGAAAACAAGTAACATTCATAGAATGTAAATAGAAAAAGACAGTTAAGTCTCACTCGGTTAAGATATGTTGACTATAGCAATAGTTAGAAAGTAATAGTGTATGACCTAATTCAAATGCAACTTCCTTTTCTCATATTCAAATCTATGCTAATATCAATATCATTCCGGTCATCATAATATCTTCATTCCTCTGACTCTATTATGCTCGGTTATCTCCATCTATCACTCGGTTTGGTGTGCAAAATGACTCGGTTCTTACTTCAACCAGTCTGACCAACTTCACATGTATGCATCAACAATTTTCATAGGAATGTGTTTTTTTCCTCTGTATCTGTTGTTCATATTTTTTGTCTCCTTATATAGACATGATAAACCATTTTCATTTCAGCCATAGATTTTGCCTCTTAATCTCCATCATTGGTTTTGCCTCTTCAACCTTCCTCAGAACTTGTGCCTTAAAACATTTTCAGTCTTCATCATCCGATCATCTTTGAATTTTTCATGTCATTGATCTTCATAACAAACTTTGTCTTTATCCTTGAATCTTCTAGATTCATCCAGATCACCATCTCATGTCGAAAATCACATGTTCCTCCTTATTTCTCCCACTCAATCAATATCATGATATGTCAGTTTCTTCACACTCGATTAATATTGCAATGTTATGATTTCTTCCTACTTGGTTAATACCACACTTGGTGTACACTGCATCTGCTTGGTGTACACTAAGTTTTTTATATACCGACCAAAGTAACATGTATACGTTTGATCTTCAACACTTAACATAATCATGTAAGCCAATCAAATCACTATCATACTGTCATAGACTCATTAATAAGTTTCCCAATGAATACCTTATTCATAACTTACTCATACATCTCATCCTAATGCTAATGTCTCTTTTCCTTTACCAACATTACCTTCTTTAGATGTTTGCAACTATCATGATAAGTATAGTCAAAGATAGTTGATATCAATGACAATATAACAAATGATCTAATGTCTCACATATACCTTAGTATCTTGGTTATCATCTTCACATTGTGTTCTCCAAGTAGTCTATCAGTTGTAGTTCTAACAGAGAAATGCTTTCTTTTTAGTAATCCCAAAAATTGTGCAACACTTTGTCATCCATCCCAATAATTTCTAGAATAGTGGGATTTGTTCTTTTACTATTTCTTGTAACTTTTTTTATATTGTGCATGACTTCCAATCCTATTCACACAAAGATAGTTTCAACATCTGAGGAAAGGAAACATTGATATTTTGATTCTAAATCCCCAATGGAGTTTCCAATATATGTTGTTTAACATATTTGTCCCTTTTAAAATTTCCTTTAGAAATAACTCCAAAATACTAGTGCCAATATCCATTGGGTTACAGAGTTAAAGAAAAATATGAGTGTAGGGAGTTGCTTGTAGAGGGCGGAGGGGAAAAGGGTAAAGAGGCCAAACAAACACAACAAAAACTTGAAAACTAAAACCTATTCACAAATATGTACAGGCAAGAAAATCCCACCTCAAGAAATAGGGTCAAGAACTACTTACACAAAACCATCCACTGACTAGGAGAAGTATGAGCCTTTTCGGAGTAATGGATTGTGCCCATATGATGTGACCCAATACCACTACCATCTGGAAACTTCCTCAATGTGGAACACCAAACTAACATCATGCAAAAAAATTATGAATAAACATTCAAACCCAAAGAGCCAACTTTAACCAAAAACTTATGAATTTTCTTGAGTCCCCTACACAATACTTCTCAAGCAATTTTCCATTTTTTATTGCAATTAGAAATGCTCAAAAATTTCTAAAGAAACAATTGCATTATCTTTAGAATTCCCACTATGAAAATCATCATACTTAAAGGAACTTTCAACATTCACATTAAGCTTGAAATAAATAAAAACTTCATCAAGCATAGGACCAACACTAGCTGGAATGGTGATATTTTTAAATCCAAATGTCAACTTAAAAAGGATCTTGACATTATTCAGAAAACTATCCAACATTTTGGGCTGACGATGGAGCTGAGGGATAAGGAGGAGAGTATCCTCGTTAAAACACATAATATTATTTCCAAGGAAGAATAATATTGGAGGCAAAGATCTAGGTCTATTTGGCTCGAAGATGGGGATAAGAACACTAGATTCTTTCATTTATTTGCCTCAAAACATAGAGCTTCAAATAGAATATCCAAACTCAAAGTGGAGGAAGGAGAAATTTCCAATGATAAAGACATTTTTGAGGCTTTGATTAATTTTTTCTCTTCCTTTCTCTCTAAAGATCCTAATCTTGATTTGGAGAAACAAAACATCCTTCTTGATAACATTCCTTCCATTGTTAATGATACTACTAATCGTGCTCTTATTGCCATCCCCTCTCAAGATGAAATCAAGGTGGCGGTCTTCTCTTTTGAAGGTGATAAGTCCCTAGGCCCGGAAGGGTTCCCCATATTCTTTTTTTTTTTTAAATGGCATATTATTGAAGTGGACATCAACAATGTTAAAGAATTCTTTGGAGCTAGATCTCTGCTCAAAGAGATTAATGTGACCTTTCTTGCTCTAATTCCTAAGAAGCCTGGAGCTGATTCAGTGGATTCCTTTAGACCAATTAGCTTATGCAATTCACTATACAAAATTCTTTCTAAAGTTCTAACCTCTCATTTGTTGGTTATTCTCCCTCAGATTATCTCTCCGCAACAAAGTGGCTTTGTGCGTGGCAAGCAGATTCTTGATTTGATTATGAAGGTTCATGAGGTTATCCACTCTACTCAGGTCTCTCTTAATTTTGGTTTTTTTCTGAAACTGGATCTTTCAAAGGCTTATGATCAGGTGGACTGGGAGTTGCTAATCAATGTTTTGAGATCCTGTGGTTTTGGTAATAAATTCCTTAAGTTGATTTATCAGCTCATTACCACCTCTTCTACTCCTGTTTTGGTCAATGGGTCCCCTTCTAGATTCTTCAAACCGTCTAGGGGTCTAAGGCAAGGAGATCCTCTTTCTCCCATCCTTTTTTCTATCCTGGTTGAATGTCTGGGGCACCTTTTTCAGAAGATTGTTTCCAATGGGTCTTTTAAGGTCCTTTCCCCTTCTTCAACTTCTAGTCCCTATTCTCATGAACAGTTTGTGGATGATACCATTATTATGGGTTTTTCTTCTATTCAGGAAGCTAAGACTATTAAACATGCTCTTTCTACCTATTCTCTTGACTCTAGTCAATCCATTAATTAGGATAAGAGCTCTTTATTTTTTATCAATACCCCTAAGGACAGGCAGCATAGAATTTCTAGAATCATAGGTTGCAAAATTGACTCTTTTCCTGCTACCTATCTGGGACTTCCTCTTGGTCTCAAACCTCAGGACTCCTTTTGGGCTGGTATTGTGGACAGATTCAATAGGAAGTTGGCTGGTTGGAAAGGAGCCCTTCTTAGTCAAGTTGGCAAACTTTAGCTCTTAAAGGCCTCTTTGCAAAGCCTCCCTGTCTATGCTCTCAGTCTTTTTAATATTCCTAGTAAATATGCAGATATCATTGAAAAAATCCAAAGAAATTTTTTTTTGGTCGAGAGTGGAAGAAAAAAAGAGACTTGCTTTAGTGGCTTGGGACAGGGTCTGTACTCCTAAAAAGTGGGGGGGGGCTGGGAATTTTCCCTCTAAGAGTCACTAATATGGCACTGCTAGATAAACAAACTTGGAGAATTTTTGGGGAAAAAAGAGAATGGAATGATATCATCCACAAAAAATATCTCTTCTCTTTTTCCCATATTTTTGAATTTTGGGAAATGAATTTGAAAGTGCAAGGTTCTTTTATTTGGAACAGTATTTAGAATTCTAAGGAAGTGGCTTTTAAAGGGGCCAAGTGGTTTTTAGGCAATGGCAGAAGGATCCAGTTTTGGGAGGACTGTTGGATTAAAGCTTGTCCCCTAAGTTCTGTCACTGCTTTTCAACCTTTCATAAAGCAGTGCACTCAGAGATTCAGAGATAGGGTCAGGGACTACTAGAGGAATGGCTCATGGATTGACCTCTCCCTTGTAAATGAAATGTTTAAGCCTTTAATGCTAGATCTTATGATCTAGAAGGTTAAGGACTCTAGAGAAGATAAGCTTCTTTGGGGTATCCTTCCTTATGGTTCCTTCACGGTTGCTTCCTATTCTGAGATTTTATTGAGACAATTGAATCCACTCCCCTTTTGGGCTCAGGTGGGATAAAAGTTTAATTCCTAAAATTAACATCTTTTTCTGGCTGGTTTTGCATAACAAAATTCTTACTATAGAAAATATCTAGAAACAAGGCATGATGTTGATTAATAGATGCTTCTTGTGTAAAAAAGCTAAGGAATCAGTCTTTCATCTTGCCATTGATTGTAATTATGCTTGGGAGGTGTGGAACCTGTTATTAAAATGTTGTCAGATTAAGTGTTTTTTTCCCAATAACATGGAAAGTTTTTGTAATCAGTGGGGAAAAGTTGAGGTCCCCATTGATCAACACCTGTGGAATATTATAGCTCCCCATGTGATATGGAGGTTATGGAGAGAACGCAATGATAGAGTCTTCAAGAATATTGAACTTCCACCCAAGGTGGTAGCTAAGAAGATTAAGAGAAGCATTAAGGAAAACTATAAAATGTCGATTGGTGGGATGCTGGATTTCAATGCTGGTGATCTGGGCGTGGGGTTAAAAAATAAAAACCCTAATCCTAGGGAGAATGCCATTTGGCTTTCTCCTCCACTAGGATGGATAAAAATAAATTTTGATGGTGCTGCGAAGGGCAACTCGGGCCCAGTAGGATGTGGTAGTCTCATCCGTGATGACATGGCCAATTGTCTAGCTATGGTGGTGATGCCTATTGGGGTGCAAAGAAACCATGTGGTGAAGGCAATTGTCCTTCTTTAGATGCTTAAAATCATCAAGAAAAATATGGCTCAGAATGTTTGGATCGAGGGTGACTCTATGAATATTTTAAAATGCATCAGTGATAAGACTAAGCCATCATGGACCATTAAGGAGATAATCGAGGAGGCTAGGGTTATAATTAATTCTTTTAAGCAAGTCATTATATCTCACGTTTACCAGGAAGAAAATTGTACCTCTGATGAGCTGGACAATTTTGCTGTTAAATCCAAGAATATCATGATTTGGCATGATTATGAAAATCTAACTATTGATATGAAAGCCAAGTTGGCCTTTGACAGGTCCAAAGCAAAAGGGTGGATTGGGTGAATCTTGATAAGTTATGATGATTAGACACAATTTAGAGAAATAGATGAAAATGATTAGGGAAAGTGGTGCCTTTCCCAAGAGAACTAATTGTAGACATGAGTTAACCTTTGTTAACTCCAAAGTTGCCTATTATCGCAATAATTGGTTTTTCTCTACAATTACGACTGTCTTTGTTAGCTGTGAGATCATGGGAGGAGAGCTTAATCGTAAAGAGCCAAAGGACTATGTGAAATGGAAAAATATGCTAGAAGTTTGGAATATTCTCACTAAGGGGGGTATTTCTACCTACATGGAAAGATTGTATGGGGCTAAAGACAGTGCTGCAAAGTTGTTTATTGATTCTTGGAGAGATGGGGTCATCACTATAGTCAGTATCACAGTGAACATCTTGGAGGAACTCATTGCTGAGGTGTCTGGTCTTATTACTAAGGGCATCAAATTTTACCGTGACAATGAAGTCTCACAAAAGGCCATTCGGCACTTTCCCAAGAGCAAAGAGGAGAAAAAAAGTCTGGTGAAAGAATCTGAAGGGTGCTATGATGTGGCTTCATTCAAAGAAATATGGGTGATGGTTATGATGGCGATAATGGAATATGTTACCCTAGATGGTAGGTTCAAATGGGCCCATTCCTACCACTTTGTTTTTCTCTATCATTTCCGTCATAAAATTAGGGTGTCCCTGCCTTACTATATTCTTCAGTCCCTCTGTCTGAGTATTTCCTAGCATAGGAAGAAGGAGAAGAAACCCATTCTTCATGAAGGGTTGATTCTTCTAATTGGTGAACATATTAAGAAGACTATCAGTGCTAGCCCTGTTATATCCCCTTCCAAAACTAGTTCGGGTAAAAAAATAATTAGGGACGTGGTCGTTAAAGAGGAGAGTTCTTCAGGTAAAAAATTAAGGAAGGATAAGGAGGTTGCTATGGATATGGATACCTCTGCAGATAGTGTGGAAGGTTATAATGACATGGCTGATTCTACTGAGGAAGATAGTTACTCTTCGACCTCAGTCTCAAAAATGGCTTTAAAGGAGAATGACAACATTAAAGAAGAGGTCATGAGTACTATGGAAATGGGTAAAACCTCTAGTATCAGGAGTAACAATGAGGATGATAAGAATGAGGAGGATTTGGGTGGTTCGAAGGTGCCCAGTTTGGTGGACTATGATAGCTCTAAAGATCATGATGTGCCCATCTCCCCTAAACTTGAAGTGGTCATGGAGGTTGGGTTGGATACTCAGAAGGAAGCTATGAAGGTGGAGAACACTTCCCCTACTGTAGAGATGACTTTGCCTGATGTAGAGAAAGTGAATGTTCCGGGCAATTCTCAGAACATTCCTTTCATCAAAATTGTGGACATGTAGGAATGAAATGTTCAATTACTGAGGGAAGATATGGACAATAAAATCAACCCCCCCTTTGGGGTTCTCCAAACTACCAAGGTTGCTTCCATGTATTCTTTTTGTTTAATGAAATGGGTTTTCCAGGAGATCAAGAATTTAAACTTAAAGCATCACTCCCTTTCTGCTAAGGTGGATTCTCTATAGGATAAGCTAGAGTCTGGTTTGAAAACTGCAGTGGAAAATATTAACAATGATGAGGATAAAAAAGTGCAGGAAATGCAAGCTAGAATGGAAACTATGGAGAATGCAATGAAAAAATATATGCATGAAAACAACAAATTTATGGGTTTGACAATGGATTATTTTATGACCATTAAAGCTGAGCTAGATGTTGGATCCCCCAACAAGAAATCTGATGAGAATATTGAGGACCTAGAAGAGGAAGGCCTGGGAAAATGCACTAGATCGACGAAAAGGAGGAAGATTCAAGAAAGAATCCAGGAGTTCTCTGATTTCAATGCAGCAATAAAGAAGATATCTGAGGTGAAGTAGGAAGCTGATGAGACTCGCAAGGAATTTGTCTAGTGCTCTGGGTTCCTAGTACTAACTGTCTATCATTTTTTTGCTGGTCTTTAGTTTTTGGTTTTTTTAGGTTGTTTTGCTAGTTATGGTTATTACAGATTGGTCCCCGGTCCTGTCTCTTTTTTGTGTCCTTTAATGATAAACTTTTATTCTAGCTTGTATGGGGTTTCAGGTCCCCTTTAAAACCTATTTTTTCCTGCAATCAAAAACACTAGCTGGAAAGACTTCATCTTTCTTTATATAATCAAATCTGAAAACTCCCTATCCAGAACCAAGGTATAGGATGAATTGATACCTAAATCTTTTGTAGTGAATTCTTCTTGTTCAACTGATGAAAAAAATTAACTTATAATAATTTCCTCTTCATATAGAGAAGTGTTATCCAAATTGCCCATCAATCTTTGAGGTTGTAATACTTTGTTAGCTTGACCATAATTTTGTTGTATATTTACTTTAAAATTTTCTCTTTCTTTTGGATTTCCAGAATTGGGAAAATGATTAATAGAGCATGATTTTATCTTATTTTTAACACAATCTTTGCTAGGTAGACAACTTTCAAATAGCATCTTTATATCTGCAAAATGAAATGGTTCTAAAATAAACTTGTTATAAACTTCTAACTAGAAAAAACCATTTTTACCAATTGCCTCTGTAAAATTGAAAGTTTCATATTCTGGCTGCATGTTAATCTGAAAAATTTAACCTTCAAGATTGTTTGAAGGAAGATGATTTTCACTGGTATCAAAATTGAAAGTTTTCACTTCCGAAGAGGAGAAAAATCCCAACATGTCTTTGCCATCCAAGCTCACAAGTCCTCCAATATTGTCTTGATCATTCTTTCATAATAATGTTAAATCTTCAAGAGGCTGAATTGTTACCCTTTGGACTTATTTATCAGTCAAGACCGAATGGTTACAATAAATAAAAGAAAATGAGATGAATGGAGCATCATCATCAAGTTTTAACTCTTCTTTAAGTTGAACTATCTTTTTATGTGTTTGTAGTGCACACGTTCTTTCTTTCAACTCTTTCAACTTGTGAAATCTTGCACAAAGACTCATCCATAGAAGTGTGGACACGTGATCATCTTCTACACTAATCTTGGTTTATATATCATGAAAAATTCTTTCTTTGTAGTGATCCCAAAAATCATGCAACACTTTGTCATCCATCCCAAGAATTTTTGGAATAATGGGATTTTGTCTTTTACCATTTCTTGTAACTTTTTTATTGTGCATGATGTTTAACAAAGCCAGCAATCTTGTACATACAGAGATAGCTTCAACATCTGAGGAAAGGAAACATTGATCTTTTGATTTTGAATCCCCAACAGAGTTGCCAATATATGTCGGTTAACAAACAAGTCCCTTTTAAAATTACCTTCACAAACGACTATAAAATGCCCCAAAGTGAGAGACAAAACTGGACCAACAATTGAGTCACTTGCAATGGTGGTGTGCAAGTACTCTCTAAATTTTAATATGAAGGTACAACTCCCTTCATTTGATATGCAATGAATAAAATTAATGGTTATACCTTTGATCGAAAGGAATGAAAGGTAAACAACCATCTATCCATAGCTATGAGATAGATGTGAAAAATTATATTTGGAATTTAAAGAATGCAGGAAAAGGAATACACAAATTACCCCTCCCCACACTCATGGACGAGAAACACCAAAAAGAATGCACAACAAACTTTATAATAAATTGATTATTCTGAATTCATAGATTCATAAATAAAACCCTCTTTGTTTGATGAAATAGAATTTGTATTCAAAATGACCATATAAACATTCAAAATTCATAATCTAAAGAAAACACTAGCTAACACACAGATTAATCTGCATTTACTTTATTCCTTAATACAAGATTGAGCACATAGACTCAGATCTGCACAACAAATAAAAAATGGTGATTATAAAATGAAAGATGATCCTTCCTGTATATTCTCCTCCCATAGAGAGATCTCTTTCTATATAATTTTCTACAATAAGTATAGTCTAGTTACCATCCAATTCTTTTGGTAACTAATTCTTGATAACTACAATCATTCTCGTAAATTTTCTCAAATTTACTTTTTAGCTCCCTTTTTTAATTGATTTGTAAATCTCTTTAATTATCTCTTGATTCCCTTTGGACTTGGTATACTTTATTTTTAATATTGGGATCATAGGACTTATAATAAAAATGCTACCTGGCTTTGGACAACACATATTTATCCTTCGATAGGTGATACAGTTCACTCCTTGGCACCAATGGTTATTTCAATAACATGCCATTTGTGATCATACAACACAATATTATGTGATAATGTTATATAATCACATATTGCTTTTGACTCCAAATTCCTAATCTTGAAAAAAAAACTTTATTTTATCTGAGATAACCATTATGGCTTAGCATTCCTTCATCAACTATTTCTTGGACACATTTCTCCATGTACTAGAATGATGTAGAGTGTACAACCAAAAGCTTGGTGAATGGTCCTTTGCCTAGTTAGGACTCAATCCTATCAATCATTCAATCCCACCTTCTACAAATAATTCTTCTAGAAGTATAATACCCTTCTTATGGTCTAGTGAACTCCACACAACTTCCTTACCTTCTTAGGACTAAGATCAATTAGGACAAATTTAGGACTTTTAAGGACACTTTCCCAAATCTAAGCCAGGGTGTGCAAATCCTCTCTATGCTACTTCTACTCTCAAACTAATGATTTAAACAACACTCTTAGGGTAAATACACTAAAAAATGACCACTGATTGGACTCCAAGGTATCCACAACACATTTATCCCTTATTGGACTAGTAGACTCTACTAAGTCTCACTGGGAGGTTTTTAGGAAACAACTTTGATTTTACCTTAATGACTTGGTAAACAAATTACAATTTCTAGTACCCTTTTGGGACTTATGTAAGAGACCAAGGTCGTCGAACTCAACTCTACTCCAGAACCCCTTAACCCTTACTTTGTTCACATACTTAATAGGCCTAATTAGGCTTGGTTAAAAAAGAAAGTACTAAAGAATGGGTTCACAGAATCAATCCAAAACCTTAGAAATATTCTTCTACCTTCAAATGTTTCAAATCCACCATCTACCAAGTCACACTGCTCCTTTCGTTTGACTGTCTACACATATTAACCTTGCTTAGGCTAAATACATGGGCTTATTTAGCCCAGGGCTTGATGGATAACCCAGTAAAACAATACCCCCCATCTTGTGCCTTAGGAACCTCTAAATTTACATCCCTAAATTGCATTTCCCAAGTGGGCAAGGAATTCCACTGGTGGAATGTCAAGTTAGGGCTCCATCTCTGAAATACCCTTATTTATGGAGGGTTTCCTGAATAGTCTGCACAAAATTGAATGATTCTCCCTACTATGATTACCAAATGGATTGAAACCAAATGCATATTAAACTTAACTCATTCCTCTATATTTTCACAGCAAGCATTCATTCAATCAAATTCGTACGATATTGTACAACATTGAAAACTAGGAAATTTCTCAGGAAAATGAATGTTATCTTATTCCAATCCACCAATAATTGTACAAAAATCCTTCTCTCTTCTTGGCCAGGCTTGTACTAACATAAATAAACCAATTCCAATTACCACAACCATATTTTGGATGGTTATGACCGTTGGGATAGAATTTGCAACTTTTCAAGCATCTTTGCAATAATTAAAAAAGGCAAATTTGCAACTTTTGCACTTTTTGCATTTGTTGACAACAACTTTGGAAAATCTTGCACAATACACTCTATCAACCCTTAATGGACCTAAATGTGATCTAGGACCATTTCTAAGGTCATTATTAGCCATAATAACATAAAACCCTACAACACCATATACAACTTAAACCTAAGGTCCTATTGGTATAAGGAGACCCAAGGTTTATAAAGCACCTTTGGGAACCTTAGCCTTACAAAATGGACCAAAGATTACATGGCTTGATCTTAAATATCCAAACCTTCTTGTCCTATGGAAGACTTGATGAGGTTCTCTACACCATACTCCTTAGGGTAAAAAGAACTCAAGTCTCTTGAGTTGGAATCTCTGCAAGGGTTGCTCTTATTTTAGCAATGGCCTCCTTAGTCATCCACGTGGAATCTTCAAGAGGTGTGTTCTTCCACTTAACCAGGAACTCAAAATAGGTTCTCCTCCTTGTATCATGACTGAACCTCTTGTCCAAAATGCACTCGATCTTAGGCTTTAATGGCTTTCAAATATTTTCTTATAGGTCTATCTGATCTATACCTTGGTCGCCTGCATCACAAACATCACTAAGAGGACCCTTATAGGAAAAAATATCAGATACATTAAATATTGGAGACAAACCAGTATTAGAGGGTAAATCTATTTTGTATGCATTTTTTCCATGTCTTTTGAGGATCTTGAAAGGACTAGTATTTTTCATCATTAGTTCAGTGTACTTTTCTTTAGGCAATCTCTCATTTTTTAGATGAATCGTCACCATATCTCCCACCTGATATTGCAAGTCTCTCCTTTTCTCATCAACATTATGTTTGTACTATTTAGTCACATGTTTCAATTTGTCTTATACTTGTTGATGAAACTCTTTCATTACCTCTGCAAAATCCCCTACTTGAGCACTTCTTTTATCCAAATCCTTGACATCCCTTAACTCCAAGACACCCCTTGGATGAGAGCCATAAACAATTTGAAATGGACTGAGACTAGTACTCCTATTTACTGAGTCATTATATGAAAATTCTACCTATGGCAATATGGAATCCCAACTAGTGCCATTTTCCTTTGTAAGACACCTTAATAAGTTACCGAGATACCTATTTATTACCTTAGTTTGACCATCTGACTAAGGGTGATAAGTAGATTGAAAACATATATTTATTCCCAATCTCTTCCAGAGAGTTCTCCAAAAATGTCCTATGGACTTAGTATCCCTATCAGAAATAATGAACAATGGTAAACCATGGAGTATAACAACTTCCCTAAAGAATATACCTACAATATGAGATGCATCATGGGTTGTTTTACAAGGCAATAAATGAGCCATTTTTGGAAAATCTGTCCACAACTACATACACACTATCATAACCAAATTTAGTTTTAGGGAGTCCTAATACAAATTCCATACTTACAGATTCCCAAGGCTTGTTAGGGATTGGAAGAGGTGTGTATAACCCAACATTTGAAGTATGACCTTTGTATTTTTGACAAACTAAACACCCCTTGAAATACCTTCTTACCTCTATCTATATCCTTGGCTAGAAGTAAAATCTTCTCACAAGTTCAAGAGTTTTATCAACTCCAAAGTGTCCTTCGAAACTACCACAATGTTTTTCCTTGATTATGTTTTCTCTCATAGACCCCCTGGGTACACAAAGTTGACTACCTTTGAAGAGTAACCCCTCTTGCAAAATGAAATCAAATAAATCAATATGATACCTATCATGAATATCTATGAAAACTTGGTAAGCCTCTTTGAAATCTTTATCATTTGGGTACATGTCCTTCATGGAGTGGATCCCTACACTTTCCAATTGAATCTCCTTTATTGTCAAATTTCTTCTACTAAGGACATAAACTACTTTATTGGTTATCCCTTTCTTATGTTTGATGGTGAAGGTGTAGGATTCAAAAAATTCCATCCACTTCATATGTCTGTGGTTCAATTTTTCCCACCCATTCAAGAAACTGAGGGCATGATTGTCAATAAACACAACAAATTATTTAGGTAGTAAATAGTGTCTCCATTTCCTAAGAGACTGGACCATAGCATATAAATCTAGATCATAGGTTGATTTCTTTCATTTGGCCTCATTTATTTTTTCACTAAAGAAGGTAACATGCCTTCCTTCTTGACTCAAAACCCCACCAATAGCCTTGTTACTTGCATCAAATTCAACTGTGAAGAACTTGTGAAAATATAGTAAAACCAATATGGGTTGATCTGCCACTCTCCTTTTCAAATACTAAAATGCTTTGTTTGCATCCTCAATCCACACAAAATTATATTTCCTACCCCCTTTTATAGTATGTATCATGGGAGCACGCACACCACTGAAATTTTTAATAAATTTTCTATAAAAACTTGAAAGTCCATGAAATGTTTTTACCTATGATGCAGATCTTGGGGTTGGCCAATTTAGTATTTCTTCTACCTTAGTGGAGTCCATCTTGAGACTATCCTATGATATCACAAATCCAAGAAACACAAGATCCTCTTACAATAATACTCACTTTTCTAAAGTGATTTTCAACTATTCCTCATGAAGTCTCTTCAAAACCAGATGTAGGTGTCTTAGGTGCTCATCCCTATCTTTACTGAAAAATCAATATATCATCTAGATATACCACAACAAACTTGTTGATTTAGAGCTTCAATATTTCATTCATAAGACTCATAAAATTTCTAGGGGCATTGGAGAGACCAAAAGGAATTACTAACCATTCAACAAGACTCTCTATTTTCTTGAAAGTTGTTTTCCACCCATTTCCCTCTCTTATCCTTATCTAGTGGTAGCCACTCTTTAGATCCACTTTTGAGTAGTACTTTTATCCTCCTAAGAAATCCAATAGGTCTTATATCCTAGGTATAGGAAACCTATATCTTATAATGATCTTGTTTATAGCCCTAGAGTATGTACAAAGTCTCCATGTTCCTTATTTTTTGGGAGCCAACACTATAGGGACTGCACACGGGCTTATACTTTTCCTTATGAACCCTTTAGCCATTAATTCCTCAATTGTTCTTGTAATCTCCTTATTTTGCTTTGGGGTCATTTTATAGGCTACCTTGTTTGGTAAGGTGACACCAGGGATTAGGTCTATGCAATGAATGACATCTCTCTATGGTGGTAAAGTCTCTAATTCACTACCTGCAATTATCCTCTTTTACTTGTTTGACAAGTCTTTTACTTTCTTAGGACCTACATTCCTTTCCTAGAATTTGTCTTTGGGACTCTATAATGGTGTTTCCTTAGGTCTCACAACTAATGCAAAACATGGTGTATCTTTCTCCTTGAGGGATTTCATGAATTTATTTTCACCTACTAGCATCACACTAGTCACTACATGTCTTTCCTTCCCATCATATGGTAGTGGTGACATGGTGTATTTCACTCCATCTTTAGTCACATAGTAGATTTTTTTCTTCCCATCATGTTTTAAATCTACATCATACTTTTAGGGCCTACCTAAAAGTAAATGATAGAAATCCATCTCTATTACATCACATAGGATCTTGTCTTTGTATTCCCCTATGGTGAAATCTACCCAAACTTGTTCATTAATCAGGGCTTGTTTTTCCTTGTTCAACCATGAGACTCTATAGGGGTGAGGATGAGGGATCTTTTGGAGTCTAAGCTTATCAACCATTTATTCAGAAGCTAACTTATCAATGGAACCAAAATCTACAATAACTTTACATACCTTATTATTCACCTTGCAAGTGGTTCTGAACAGTGACTTCTTTTGAGGTAGCTCCTTGGTTGTGGGGACTTTCAAGAGTGTTCTATGCAACATCAAACCCTCACCTTATTCAGGGTCTGCAGGTTTTGATGTAGACATGTGATATGATGACTCACTATGACCATCATCTTATTGAGTCAACTGCACTCTCCTATCTCCCCCTTGTTTGTTATAACCAATTTTCTTCGGGCACCTAAAGGATTGATGTCCTATTTGGTTGCAATTAAAAAATCTGCCTATGAAAAAACTTGGTCCTCTACCCCCCAAATCTTCCTCTACTACTGAGTATTCTCCCTCTAAAACTACCTCTGTTAATGGGTTCACCATCTTGGTCTTGATAGCTTGTTTCTCCTTGAGGCCTTGCAGATGTTTCCATTCCTCCAAACCTACCCCTTCCTCTGCTCAATTGATATCCCTTTCTCTTTTGTTTCTCTTCAATTTTAAGTGCCATTTGAAAACATTTATGCACTCTCTCAAGAATGAACAAGATTAGTTCATCTTGAATGCTATACTTGAGTCCATTCAAGTATCTTGTCATTTTTTTCTTTTCATTCTCGGGGATCTTTTCCTTAAGAGTCATTTTATAAAACTCTTCTGTGTAAGTGCTCACATCTAAGTCCCTCTTCCTTAGATTTTGCAATTTCTTATGCAATATCACCTCATAGTCTTTTGGCACAAGCTACATCTTAACCTCTGCAACCATCCTCTTCTACCCTCTCATTTTGAAGGAAGTTCCACCAACTAAGGGTAGGGCCCTTTATCCTTGATTTTTCTATCTTCACTTTCTGAATCCCACAAATGTCA
Organism: Chamaecyparis obtusa; assembly: GCA_027943335.1. Classification (NCBI taxonomy): domain Eukaryota; kingdom Viridiplantae; phylum Streptophyta; class Pinopsida; order Cupressales; family Cupressaceae; genus Chamaecyparis; species Chamaecyparis obtusa. Next base: position 1,656,633 of record BSBK01001724.1, read on the forward strand.
TCACACTCAAAATGATTCTCAAGTGCCTCCAACCAATCCATACATTCTTCTGGATTCAATTTTCCATAAAACATTGATAGGTCTGTCCTTTCCTTCTTCCCTATCCTCTCAAAGGCTTCAAGAAGTGGTCTCTGGTCTGTAGGTACTCCTTCTTGTCCAAGGATGTCTTCTTTATCCCCTTCTTCTTCCTCTTCATCAGAATCCTCTCCTCCTTTGTGATGATTCTAGATTATGGGATGTTTTGTTTATGATTTTCTGAGTCTAGACTTAAATATCTTATGGTTTTTCATAAACATTATGTAGACTTTTATGTTTCTAAGCTTTAGCCATATGTATATTTGATACTTTGAAACTAAATGACAAGACTGAATATATATATATATATATATATATATATATATATATATATATATATATATATATATATATATATATATATATATAGACTAATGGATATTATGATAAAATTTGGTATTTCTCTTCTCTAGTTATAATAGGTAGTGTTCCTACAGCCATGTGACAAGGATACATTAAAATAAGAAAACTTATTATAATCTTTGCCTTGGATTTATGTTGCGGATTCTGGTATGCTAACCTTTTGCAGGAGAAGAATAAGTCAACAAGGAGCACGAACTTAAGGTTGAGTGGGTCTTTTAAGGTGAGTAACTATTTTAGATTTTATCATGGCTCCACTACTTCCATAACTTCGCGGTTGCTGGTTCAGACCAAGTCAATCTGGTTACCGAGTGTTCCTATATTCTTGAAGCACTAAATATGGCTTATCCTCTTGCATAAATGATGATGTTGTTCCTATAACTGAAGTTGTTATGCTATGTAATGAAGGACCTGGTTTGTAGGTGTTCTATTTTTATCAGTTACTTTTAAATAAGTTGGAACTTATGATTCCAGGCTAGTTAGATGTTTTGAGGAATTCATACTATAATCCAGCAACAAAGTGAAATACTTTGATATTACATATTATATCTATGTTTTGTTAAATGAATATATGATAGTTCCAGATTTCAATCTCTGAGTTTTAAATCATTCACACTTCTGTGGGGGCCTACGCAGGAGTTGAATTCCCTATTTATGTTCAATTAGGATTCAATTAAGTTTCTTTGAAGTTGTTAAGTACTATTGCTCCTATAGCCACTGGTAACAGAACCACTGACTGTTTCCTGTAGCATAGGTTTACTTTTGAAGCATTAGCTATTTACTGCTAAGCTTTTCCTTTAAGTTGTGAGTTAATCTGTAGTTTTAGTTGCTAAGTATAAATCTCCTATAGCAATAGCTTTTACTTTAGTAGTGACGACCTTTGAAAAGAACTAAAGCATAAACCTTGCAGCCATCATCTCAAGTTCACATTCCCAGATTGATACATTTAATGAAGTCTATCATGATAATCTAAGTAGATATGTGATAATTTTGAGCAATGAATCACTGTCAAAGGATGTCCAATCCTTGGAGTTGCTAGGATATTATTCTGACCAGACATTTTTGGCGTCGCTGTTGGGGATGGTGTCAATTTAGTTCGACCCAGAAGTCATTAAGTTAGTTTGTATTCTACATTATTCGTATGCATAGACGTAGGGATCATCTTGGGTGATTCCTACCTAACCTTAATCAGGAAGAACCATTCGAGGTTTTCAATCCAACACTTGAGGAACTCCAATTAGAGAACCTACAAGAAGAACTGTTTGAGAACGTGTTTGTTGATGCCTATGACCAATTTCCTTCACCACATTCATTTGAAGAGTCCTACCATTTAAATGCTCTTTTTGCTAACCCAACATATCTAGATAACGTAATGGCTCAGCCTACCTTCCCTTTTCCTATTCCTACTCAACAAGGTAACCAAAATTTGAAGAACATTCTTGTTGCTGCGCTTCCTAAATTCTATGGACTCATCACAAAAGATCCAGAGATTTTTCTCTTTGAGTTTGATGTCCTCTTCCAAAGCTATGACTACACCATTGACGACCATAAGCTCAAATTGTTTCCCTCCACTTTAAAAGAGGCTGCTCTAAGATGGTTTATGAGTTTGGGTGTTAATGTTGTGGTAGATTGGAATGCAATGTGTAGCCTATTTCTTGATAAGTACAAAGATTATTGCAAAGGAGGGGACTTAAAAGGAGATGACATATTTAAAATGTCACAGAAGGAAGATGAAACCTGTTAGATTTGACAAACGCAAATCATCCCAAGAACACCTGCATGCAAGACTGTCACAAAGAAGAAGCAAAAAGACAGAAAGCTATGGCGGCCAATAGGCCAGAGACTGCAAAACCATGTTGCCAGAAATAAGCTTCTATTAACAATGATGAAAATAATACAATCTCCTTATTGAAATGAAAGAAGTGAATCCTTATAAAAGGAAACACGAAACCCTAAAGGCTAAAACCCTAAAGAATTATAAAGCGCCTAAGTGAAACTTAAGCCTAGAGTATGATAAACTAATAATTAAATGATTTAATTATTAGCTAACATAAGACTACTCTAACAAAACCTTGGAAGACTATGTCTCCAGGTTCATGTTCAGCCTACAGCATAACACACAACACAAGCTGAATGAAGAATCTCAAAAGCATCTATTTTTGAGAGGTGTGAATGATGGAAGCATTAAGGCCCTTGACCTTATGGAAGGGGAGGACATTACCCAGAAGAATTGGGATGACATAAAGAGTATATGTCTTAACTATTCCAGAGCTACTGTTAAGAAGGGAAGAGGCTTGAGAGCCTTGCCTCACAAGTCTAATGGTGTAGGTGTGTCCAAAATCAAGTTATCCAATCTATTGTCAGATTTAAAGCAAGACATCATTAATGATGTCGCTACTCAGTTGGACTCAATGCAGGTAAGGAGAAAGAAAGATGAAGTTGATGCAATGTTAGCATAGTACTGTCCACACTGTAGGGAGAAGAAAAAGAATTATCGGTGTAAGTTTGTTGGAAGCTTGGAGTCCCAACCTATGCCTACCAAGTTCAAAGCCATTGATGAGAATAAAGAGGTGCTCAACGTTGCCTAGCGAAGGCCATGGACTCTGAGACCAGGTATTCCCCAAGATCCTCTTCAAAATTTTAATAGTAATAATACATGGAAAAATCAATAACATAGTGGATTTAGTGGGTATAATAGTTGGTATCAGCCTCAGCAAGGTTGGCAATAACATCAGAAAGGTTGGAAACAATCTCAACAAGGTTGGTCACAACCTTAGCAAGGCTGGCAGTAGTCTCACCAGGGTTGGCAGCAACCCTGGCAACAACCCCAACAAGGGTGGCAACAACCACACAATTGGATGAACCAATCAAACTAACAAGCTTTGATGTCACCACCTCAACAACAGGCTCTAATGCCTCCTCTTATAGCCAACACTACTTCCCCTAAATAGACTCAGTTGCCTACTCAGCCTACTCCTAATCCCAACAATGCTAAACCAACAATACATCAGCAAAGCTACGCTATTTCCTTGAATAATATTCATTTAAGGTTCGACACAACCTTTACTCCTCCACAACAGCCTATCATCACCAAAGTTGAGGATGCCTCGGCAGAGCCAACTAAGGTACCAGTCAAACTTGCTGCTCCTGCAGCTCAAGAGCCCCCATTTCCTCATAGGTTGGAGGAACAAGCTAAGCCAGTGGAAAATCAAGTAGTGTTGGACTTTCTTGCCCAACTAAAGCAAATGATAGTTAAAATACCACTACTAGATGCCATAAAGGAAGTGCCTGCATATACTAAAGCCATCAAGGAAGCTTGTATCAAACAGCCTGAGAGGAAGAAAAAGGATCCTAAAACCATACATGTCATAGGCTAGTTATCTGATCTAATGTTGGAGAAATTGATAGTTCCAAAGTATTCTGATCTTGGTAGCCCTATGGTCATAGTCACTATTTAAGGAATACAAGTCCAAAATGCTCTAGTTGACTTAGGTGCATCCATAAATGTCATGAGCAAGGAAGTAATGTCTCAGTTGCATATCATCGGTCTTAGGGAAACCCCAACCATCCTTCAACTTGCTGATAGTTCCACTATTACACTTGATGGGATGGTAGAGGATGTAATAGTCACCTTGAATTCTTGGGATTATCTAGTTGACTTTGTTGTCCTATCTCCAAAGGCTAACATGGGAGGGTATCCAATAATTCTAGGCAGGCCTTGGCTGGCTACTGCAGATGCCTATATCACTTATCGGTCATGAAAAATGACTATATCCAATGGAGTCAACACTAAAAATTTGACTCTATATTCTCTAGCTCAACCCCTATTGCAAGATGACTAGATAATCTGACCAGACTTGGGTGATACTGAACCTGAGGTCAATTCCATTTGCTAGTTAATGATGATATCTAGGAAACCATTTGTAGCCTTTAGGGGAGAAGATGATATAATTTCCTCCATTATCATGAATGAATATGGAGTGCAATCCCCAACATGTTCCTAAGAAGACTGTGTTCTTGAAACTTTGTTACCACCTTCAAATGCTCCATAGTATTCAGAAACTTCACAATTCCTTCATACATTATTGCCTCATGAAATGACATCTTCTCCAATTTCTCAACTGTCCATGATAGAAAAGGTCATTAACCTAGAAGTCAGCCTAGGATGGGAGTTAAATATAAACAGTGCTTTGACACACTCTCAACAAAAAGTTGTCCTGCAGCTTCTAAAAGAACATCAACAAGCTTTTGCTTGGGATTACACTGACATGAAAGGTCTAGATCCTAAACTCTGCACTCATAAAATCTATATCATTCCTGACTTTGGACCTTTTTCCAACCTCAACAAAGGGTTAATCTAGCATTAAGGGATATAGTTAAGAATGAGTTGCAGAAGTTGTTAAATGTTGGATTCATTTATCCCATTTCTGATAGTCAGTGGGTCTCCCCTCTTGTTATAGTACCTAAGAAAGGAGGGAAGTGGAGAGTTTGTGTTGACTATAGGGAGCTTAACACATCCACTAAGAAGGACCACTTTCCATTGTCATTCATAGATCAAGTCCTTGATAATTTGGCTGGTAAGAAATACTTCTCTTTTATGGATGGATTCAGTGGTTATAATCAGATACAAATAGCCCCTAAAGACCAAGAGAAGACAACATTCACCTACCCATGGGGCACATTTTCCTATTCAGTGCTACCTTTTGGGTTGTGCAATGCTCCTGCCACTTTCCAGCGAGCTGTGATAAGTATATTCTCTAATATATCTACTGATTGCATGGAGATTTACATGGACAACTTTACCACATATGGGCATACTTTTGATGAGGCCAAGGAAAACTTGGAGAAAGTTCTTCAGAGATGTCGTGATTATAACCTCTCTCTAAATAGTGAAAAGTGCTTCATGATGATGGAAGAAGGGGTTGTCTTAGGACATTTCATATCTTCAAAAGGTATTCAAGTGGACCCTGCCAAGATTGAAATGATTAGCACATTGCCTAATCTAGCAAAACAAAAAGATGTGTGAAGTTTTCTTGGACATGCCAGGTATTATAGAAGGTTTATAAAGGATTTCAGTCAACTTGCAGCACCAGTATATAATCTACTCGAAAAGGATGTTGATTTCACTTGGGACTTTGAGTGTGAAAAGTCTTTCCTACAGCTTAAAGAAGTTCCCACCACAACGCCGGTTTTGAGAGGACCTAATTGGGGCTTTCCTTTTCACATTCATATTGACGCCTCAAAAAATTCCATTGGTGTTGTTCTTGGTCAGAAGGTGGACTCAGTTGAGCATGCAATTTACTTTATCAGTAAAAATTTGCAAGGAGCTGAGTTTAATTACACTGTCACTAAAAAAGAACTTCTTGCACTCATCTATGCCCTAAATAAATTCAGACACTACATTACTGGATATGAGATCTATGTGCATACCGACCATTCTGCTATTAAGTATCTCATGAACAAGCCTGCAATCTTTGGAAGATTGGCTCGCTAGTTGCTTCTTATGCAGGAATTTGGCATTATAATCATAGATAAACCTGGTAAGGCCAATGTGGTAGCTGATTTTCTTTCTAGGTTGACAGTTTTCCTGATGAACATTTTGTCCTGCTGTCTGCACACAATCCATGGTATGCCAATATTGCCAATTATCTCACCACTGGTAAGACACCAGCTCATTTCTTTGCTAAAGAAAGAAGATTATTGATTGAAAAGAGCTTTAATTATTCATGGATATCTGGATTCATGTTTTATAGTGGTCTTGATCAAGTAACTAGAAGATGCATAAGAGGGGATGAAACATATGATATCCTCAAGGCATGTCATGATGAACCTTGTGGTGGACATTTTGCTGCCAAAAGAACAACATTGAAGATTTTAACTACAGGTTACTATTGGCCCAGTTTACACAAAGATGTTGCTCAGTACACCAAAAAGTGTGAAAAATGCCAACACATGGGACACCCTCCAAGGACAGATGAAATGCCCCTGCAACCACAGGTAGTTGTTGCCCCCTTTGATAAATGGGGGATTGACTTTGTCACTCCTATTAACCCCTCTTCATAAGGCAAATCCTATATCCTTGTATGCACTGACTATGTTACAAAGTGGGTTGAGGCTAAACCTATGAAGCACCTAAGGGATAACAATGTTGCAAAGTTCCTTTATGAATTCATCTTCACCAGATTTGGAGTACCATGGGAGATTCAATCTGATCAAGGTCCTCAGTTTACTTCCAATTTGATTGCTACTTTGATGGAAGAATATAACATTAGGCATGGTAAATCTTCACCCTATCACCCCCAAGCTAATGGGCAGGTAGAAGTTACCAATTGGGAGTTGGAGTCTATTCTCACTAAAATAGTAGCCATGCATAAGAAAGATTAGGCTATCTGACTTCCTGAAGCACTTTGGACTTACAGAACTACATGGAAGTCTACAACTAGTTTCACACCATTTGAGTTTGTTTATGGTCACTCTATAGTCATACCTATAGAGTTTGAACATAAGACACTCCAGATAGCTCTTAATCTTGGGATGGATCTCATTGCAGCACAACAAGAATGGATACTGAGTTTGAATGGCCTTAATGAGTGGCAAAAATCTATCCTGCATAACATAGAATTGATACAACACCAGCGCAAGCAATGGCATGACAAGTATGTTAAGGAAAAAGTCTTTTCTGTTAGTGACTGGGTGCTCCTCTATGACTCCTGATATCAGCATAATCCAGGGAAATTCCAAACCAGGTGGCTCAGACCATATGAGATTATTGCAGTCTTTCCAAATGGAGTAGTTTAGCTTTCCACAGTTGATCCAATTCGTTTCAAATTATTGGTCAATGGTCACAGATTGAAGTTATATCATAAACCCCAAAGTAAGGATGAGTTCCTGTAGCAATTCTCTTCTGATGTTGGTGACACACTTCCTGCAACAACTCATACTGAGCTTTTTGCTCATTTGCCTTCCTCACTCTAGAAGATCTTGTCACTTTCATAATAAACACTTTCTTAATGAAAGTCACTTCTCTATAATAAAATTCCATTTCATTTCTTGTCTATCACCCATCCACCTCATTTATTCTTCATTCATGGATAACAACAACTACCACCTTAGCATCAATTCAGGTTAGCACACATTTCAAGGTCTGTAATTTTAATTTGTTTTTCCAATTATTTTTTCGTATGCCTTGTCACCTATGCAAGTGTGGGACCACTTGCCAAATTTTAGCTGGGGGGGAAGTTATATCAGTTTTTTTTTGTCATTATGTTTATGCAATCTTTATATTTATTCCTTTATCCTGTCGTACTTTCATTTCTTATCATGATTTGACACTTTTTGAAAATCATTGTGTTGCGATGTTATTTCACACATACGAAGTAAATGTGGCAAGTTATGTCAAGTATGAGTTCTACAGAGAGTACTCATGAGTAATTATGAGAAGTTAAGAGATAATTTGCATTTATATTACTTATGAGCTCATTTTCTGAGCTACACTGCTAGAAATTTCCAAATTTGAAATCTTCCTGTAACATGCCTTTTCAAACCTCCTTGTTCAAAATTGTTCTTGTATGTTTTTATCTCTTGCAACTCCATTTTGGGTATCTCAGAAACCAGAAGATGGGAGGTGACCTCATTTGTAGGGAACCCACTATGCATAATGTTTTGCTAGAAGACCAAAACTGCAGGCCATATTTTCAGGCAAGGGGTTGGATAGATTATATCTAGAAGCTAACCAGCTAGGATGACAAAGTTACACTACAATTTTTGAACTCATTAAAATACGGAGTGGCTACAGTCAAAGGACTAAGGGTGCCATTTTCGCAGGCAATTTTGGCATAAGTTATGGGGTTACCGCGGGAAGGGGAGGAATTTGCAGAAAATCTTGATCCAACCACGTCTAGAGCTCAGTTCACTCTACATTCAGACCCACCGCTTGAAGTTGACCATAAACAAGGTACATTTAGACTGTCTCTTCTAGATCTATTTAGGCAATGTGTAGTTTATGTCATTAGATATTTTACCTACGAAGGACGACATTCATTCATGCATTCTATTCACTTTAAATTCTTAAGTTTTTTAAGACATGACAATAGGCCTATCAATGTTCCTAGTTTCGTGTTTGGCATCTTGTCGAAGCAAGCCACTCTAGTTCAAGAGGGTAAATGTAATTCTATCTCAAACCACTATTTAATCAAATTGATAGTTGAGAAAGCCTTAAGGGAGCAGTCAAAAATCTCCCAGGATGAATTTCTACTGCAAGGGTTTAAGGAACCAACCCCAGAACCAATTGGGCAGAGAGTGGGACAAAGGATTAAAACCAATAAAGGGGTTAGAGTTTTTTTTAGCGAACTTGGACAATGTTCTTCGTCCAAGAAGAAATCTAGGGTTAAGACCCCTAACTCCCCTCATTCCTCTACTTCAAGGTTAGTTCATGAAGAGGAATTGGAGACTTCTGCAGAAAAGGCTGAAGTTGCTCCTACAACGGAAACGGTTTCCCTGAAGGACAAGAAAAAGAAAAATAACCCTGGTACTAGTCAGTAGGCTAAGGCATCTCCTGTAGCCACAAGCACTTCTAGAAAAAGAAAATTTCCCGAAGAGAAGAAAGAAACTCTGCTAAGAAGTAATCGGAGGAAGTCAAGCAAAACTGCATAGATTCCAGTTGATGAGCTTACTGTAGATCAAGATTCTGGACAGAAGGAAGAAGAGGCTAGAAACATTCAGCAATAAGCTGAAATACAACCTAAAATCTTTGGGTAGGAAGAACAGGGGACTGAGATTATGTAGCAGGAAACATTTGAGGGGTTTCCTGATATTGAAACAAAACAGGTTCCTAGTAAGCCAACAAATGCAGAAGTCATTATAATCGGTGATGACTCCAGCTCAAAAGAGCAAGCTTATGTGTTTGAGAGAAGAGGTTCAACTTCTAGGAGCCCTTAGAAAAATGACTTAGATAGTGATGACTCAGATAGTTACATCAAGGAAGAAGATGACATAATGTTTTCTCCTACAACAGAAAGGAGTCCCTATGAAGAGAACCCTGATATTGATGCAGACCTTGTTAATAAGGTAGTAAAGAAAATTTTGAATGAAGGATTAGATACATTAGCCTCAGTGGCTCAACAATGCTCTAATACAGAGAGGGCTATGATCATCTAGACAGATCCTTTGAAGAAGGCAAGTGCAAATAATGGTAAGTCACCTGTTCATACAACAGTAGATAATTCTTGCATTAGTCCCATGTCAGATCAATCTGGTTCAGCATCATTGTTATCTGTTATCTTTCAATTATCTAAACAATTAGTTTATGATGGAGAGCAGTGGAAACAGCAACGAAAAGAACTAAATAGGGTAATAGACTATCATTATCAGGAGATCCTAGTTCAGGAGGAAAAAGTAGAACAACTAAGTGTGAAACTTGATAAAATCACATCTCTAATTCCTGACCTGATGGGCTGTAGATCCCCATCACTTATCTATGCCTTATTTCTCAAAGAATAACTGATAAACTATCAGATGACATGCATCATGCAAGATAAATCTCCCTCATTGCAAGAGCCTACTCAGTTTTCTCAAGCCTTCCATAACTCTCCTACAACCATTCATAATCTATTGTGTGAACTCTATCTCCACAACCTAGCAGTCCCAAATGACTGAGTTTGGAATCCCTTACTTTATGTTGGGGATATTCAGCTTAGAGCCCTTATGTCTTGGGTACAAAATGAGATTAGTTGGGACACTTAAGCCAAAGTGTATAGGGATTTAGAGCCAAAAATTCCCTTGTATATAAGGCCCGAAGCCAAAGATCATCAAACTTACTATTATAATTGATTAAGGATTGCCCCTTCTGAATCAGGTAGCAAGGTAATCTATCCACTAAGAAATAAAGCATTTAATGCATATGAACAGTTGGTAGACTCTGAATTGCCTGCAACTAGAAATGCTATTCAGTGGCGCTGGAACAATTTAACTAGGGAGATGAGAAACAAAGAACCACATTCACCTCTCAACTTTGCTATGGCAAATCAGTGCGCACCTTGGTATATTTCCTTGGGAAGAGAGCGGGAAAGTTTTTGGATTCCACTAACCTTTCAGCCGCCATTACTGATGTCTCCTCTCCTTGCAAACTTAGAAAATTTAGACAGCTTTGATATGAAGAAAGAGAAGGACAGGTGGAAAAGACACAGAGAGACAAAGGGATTCTATTGGAGTCTTGCAGAAGGAGGTACTGGGTAGAGGACAAATGCTGATTACAGATTGACAGCCAGGTTGAAGAATTTATTTGCTGCGGGACCAACAAATAGTTAAGCTAGGGGGAATGATGAGTCTAGATTATGGGATGTTTTGTTTATGATTTTCTAAGTCTAGACTTAAATATCTTATGGTTTTTCATATACATTATGTAGACTTTTATGTTTCTAAGCTTTAGCCATATGTATATTTGATACTTTGAAACTAAAGGACAAGACTGAATATATATATATATATATATATATATATATATATATATAAACTAATGGATATTATGATAAAATCTAGTATTTCTCTTCTCTAGTTTTAATGGGTAGTGTTCCTACAGCCGTGTGACAAGGATACGTTAAAATAGGAAAACTTATTATAATCTTTGCCTTGGATTTGTGTTGCAGATTTTGGTATGCTAACCTTTTGCAGGAGAAGAATAAGTCAGCAAGGAGCACAGACTCAAGGTTGAGTGGGTCTTTTAAGGCAAGTAACTATTTCAAATTTTATCATGGCTCCACTACTTCCATAACTTCACAGTTGCTGGTTCAGACCAAGTCAATCTGGTTATCGAGTGTTCCTATATTCTTGAAGCACTAAATATGGCTTATCCTCTTGCATAAATGATACTATCATTCTTGTAACTGAAGTTGTTATGCTATGTAATGAAGGAACTAGTTTGTAGGTGTTCTATTTTTCTCAGTTGCTTTTAAATAAGTTGGAACTTATGATTCCAAGCTAGTTAGATGTTTTGAGGAATTCATACTGTAATCCAGCAACAAAGTGAAATACTTTGATATTCCATATTGTATCCATGTTTTGTTAAATGAATATATGATAGTTCCAGATTTCAATCTCTAAGTTGTAAATCATTCACACTTCCATGGGGGCCCACGCAGGAGGTGAGTTCCCTGTTTATGTTCAAGTAGGATTCAGTTAAGTTTCTTTGAAGTTGTTAAGTATTGTTGCTCCTGCAGCCACTGGTAACAGAACCACTGACTGTTTCCTGCAACATAGGTTTACTTTTGAAGCATTATCTATTTACTGCCAAGCTTTTCCTTTAAGTTGTGAGTTAATTTGTAGTTTTAGTTGCTAAGTATAAATCTCCTATAGAAATAGCTTTTACTTTAGTAGTGATGACCTTTGAAAAGAACTAAAGAATAAACCTTGCAGCCATCATCTCAAGTTCACGTTCTCGGATTGATACATTTAATGAAGTCTAGCATGATATTCTAAGTAGATATGTGATAATTTTGAGCAATGAATCACTGTCAAAGGATGTCCAATCCTTGGAGTTGCTAGGATATTATTCTGACTAGTCACTTTGTCCACTTTACCTTTCAACTTTTCTAACTCTCTCTTCATAGCTCTGTTCTTGGGTCTTACTGCCCTACTTTTTGCCATTTTCTCTTTAACCAACTTTTCCAACTCCACATTGGTCATCCTCACAAGGATATCTCTTTCTCCTTCTTCACCTTATGACATTCTAACCTTACTACTCTTCCTAAACAAATTCTTTTGTGCTCTGATACCACCAGATGTAGAGTGCACAACTGAAAGCTTGGTGAATAGTCCTTTGCTTGGTTAGGACTCAATCCTATCAATCCTTCAATCCTACCTTTTGAAAATACTTATTCTAGAATTATTCCACCTTATTAGGGTCTAGTGAACTCTACATAACTTCCTTACCTTCTTAGGACTAAGATCAATTAGGATAAATTTAGGACTTTTAGGGATACTTTCCCAAATCTAAGCCAAGGGGTGCAAATCCACTCTATGCCACTTCTACTCACAACCTGATGATTTAAACACTACTCTTATGGTAAATACATTGAGAATCCACCACTGATTGGACTCCAAGGTATCCACAACACATCTGTCCCTTATTGGGCTACTAGACTCTACTAGGTCTCACCAGGAGATTTTTAGGCAGCAACTTTGATTTTCCCTTAATGACTTGGTAAAAAAATTAAAGTTTCTAGTACCCTTTTGGGACTTATGTAAGACCCAAAGGTCATAGAACTCAAATATACTCCAACACCCTATAAACCTTACTTTGTTCACAGACCTAATAAGCCTAATTAGGCTAGGTTAACAAAGCGATTACTAAAAAATGGGTTCACATAATCGATCCACAACCTCAAAATTGTTCTTCTACCTTCAAATGTTTCAAATACACCATCTACCAAGTCACACTGCTCCTTTTTTCTGACGGTATACACATATTAACCTTGCTTAGGCTAAATACATGGGCTTATTTAGCCTAGGGCTTGATGGATAACCTAGTAAAACAACAACCCCTTTCCCACACCTTTGGAACCTCTAAATGTACATCCCTAAATTTCATTCCCAAGTGGGCAAGGAATTTCACTGGTGAAATGTCAAGTTAGGGCTCCATCTCTGAAACACCCTTGTTTATGGAGGGTTTCCTGAATATTCTGTACAAAATTGAATGATTCTCCCTACTATGATTACCAAATGGATTTAAAACAATTGAATATGAAACTTAACTCATTCCTCTATCTTTTCATGTCAAGCATTCAATCATTCCAATCCATATGAGATTGTACAACACAAAAAACTAAGAAATTTCTTAGGAAAATGAATGTTATCTTATTCCAATCCACCAAGAATTGTAGAAAAATCCTTCTCTCTTGTTGGTCAGGCCTATACTAACACAAATAGACCAATTCCAATGACCATAACCATATTTTGGATGGTTATGACCGTTGGGATAGAAGTTGCAACTTTTCGCGCAACTTTGCAATAATTACAAAATGCAACTTTACAACTTTTGCACTTTTTGCATTTGTTGACAATAACTTTGCAAAATATTACACAATGCAAACTATCAACCCTTAATAGACCTAAATGTGATCTAGGACCATTTATAAGGTCATTAATAGCCATAATAAAATAAAACCCTATGACACCCTATACAACTTAACCCTAAGATCCTATTGGTCTAAGGAGACCCAAGGTTTATAAAACACCTTTGGGACCCTTAGCCTTACAAAATGGACCAAAAGATTACATGGGTTGATCCTAAAGATCCAAACCCTTATTACATCAAATGAACCTTCCTATCCCGTGGAAGACATGATGAGGTGTTCTACACCATATAATTACTCTATTCAAAATCTCCGCACAACATGAGATTGCATGTTTGAATAATATTTTCAAATATGAGAAGCTTGAATCAGTGCATTTGATGAGGCAATACATCTCATTGAAGAATTTTGTTAAAATTTTCAAGTGCATTAGTCCTATACCACATCAAACTTCTTGTTGATATCTAAAAACACATAAATATTTGATGATTTTTTTAAAGGCTCATTCACATTTCCAAAGACTTTCCACCAAATTTAGTTTATGTAGACCATATTTTCTCCATCGGTTCTAACATTCATCCTTTGGTTCAGGATGGAAAAATTGGGGATTCCTACACATCTTAGAGCTGTTGTTCATAGGATGTATGAAGAGGTGAAAGTCAAAATCAGAACCTTAGCTGACATTTCAGAATGTTTCAGGAGTGATATTGGGGTCAAACAAGGTTGTCCTTTATCTCCTACTTTGTTTGGCTTATATATAGATAAACTTGAAGAGTGGTTAAATATGCAAAATGGTGAGGGTATCCAATTAGGCAAATTTATAATAAAGCTGCTCCTATATGCAGATGATCTCATTTTGATTGCCAAATCTGCTTGTGGGTTGCAAGATCATTTATTTTCTCTTGAGCTCTTTTGCAGAAGGGTGGGGATGCAGGTCAATATCAACAAGACTAAAATTATGGTTTTCTCTAGTAATAAAAAACAACATCAACGTGAGTTTTATTTTGGTGGCAACATTCTTGAGAAAGTTGTGGAGTATAAATATCTTGGCATTGATTTCAACAAACATCTAAGCTGGGCAGCTTGCAGAAATAAAAGGACATTAGGTGGATGGAAGACATTTTATGCTCTTCAAAATAGGTGGACCGTGAAGTGGAGGTTTGAGATTGGAAAACTATTCAAACCTTGTTTGGTCTTCTTGTGTTGCCGGTTGTTCTTTATGGGTGTGAATTATGGGCCATCGACACTTCAATAGAACAATGGAAACAAATCGAAGGAATCCAAAAGCGTTTGATCACACACAAATTTAAAATAAAAAACACCGTCCCTTATGATATCATGCTAAGTGAAATGGGGGCTGTCCCTATCGAGGCACTTGCTATGGTTTGCCTAATAATCTATCTAAAAAAAATTAAAAAAATGGAAGGAGATAGATGGCCTAACGTTGTCTTTAATGCTACATTGTACAAATGAAAAAAGACGTGGATGAAACAAAACATCAAGTGGATGAGGAAATGGAATATTCAATTCAACTTGTGCCTTACAAATAACAAAGAAACAAAAGTCTTCGTTATGGAGAAATTTTACAAGAGAAATTGGGGAAATGGGATTGGAAGGAAGAAAATATATTATATCAATGAGTTCAACCCCGCATGTGATCAACTTCAAAAAGCGTACATAGGCACCAACATTTCTTGGAGAGCTAAAATTCTTATTGCCCAGTTAAGAACCAACTCCCATTAACTCCGCTGTGATACCGAGCGTTGGAAGAGGCCAAATGAATCTTGGGAAGAGAGAATTTGCATGTTTTGCAACTCTGGGAAAGTGGAAACCAAACATCACTTTATTTTAGAATGTGAAGCCTACAAGAACAACATGGATAAATTTATGGATACTATATTGGATATCTCTTGGCATAACCTATTCAGTGAGGAGTACATTGAGAAGTTAGGAGGGCTCATCATCAAGCTTGTACAAGAAACATACCGAGTTACTGAAGTCAACTTAAGATGCCTTGCTGTCCCATAAACTATGTTTAGCCTCATAGACATAATTTTTTATCTAATTTTATCTTATCCAGGCGCTCCTCCATTCTTATGTCTTAAGATTTTTTTTTCGCCAAGAAATATATGATTAATATACACTGGATCACGTTTCTGAATTTGTGATTTGCACATTTGAATATTTTGTCTTCACCTTGACTTGGAACCTTGCAATGATTGATGATATTGGGTAAGATCTATACCTTCGAATCAAGACATGATTCACAATCCACCAAGAATTACCAATCAATGATTTTGAGCACCTTTTGTACTTTGTGATCTGAGAATAGGTACAACATTGCTACCGGTGTATACAACATTATTTGGAGTGTGTTCCTCATCCATTTCGAAACGGTACAAGACATGAATAATAAACTCGTTCTATACTTAAAAGATCAAGGAATCGATACTTCGTCTACTTTTTGAAGGTAAATGTGATTTTAGTAAATCAAGGGAGGAAGAAAATTTCAAAACCATGCCAGGTTCACATTTGACTTTGACCTAGTTCAATTGTGGCCATTTTCAACCCTTTTTATGGAATAGGAGATTTCAAACTTGTGATGGTTCCAAAGTTCATAGGAAGGTCCGATCATTCAATTTATATAATGTTGGCATGGTAATATCTCCTCTATATTTCAAAGACTTTCACTTTTAATTGCATTCCAATGATTGCATATGATATCATATTGGATGATCAGTAGCCTTCAAGACTCTTGCTAAACTATACGTCTGACACTTTGCTATGGTAAGTTTGGGAAGGATGAAACTTCGAACTATTAAACTATCTTAAATTTCTGAATTTGAACCTTCAAACTCTAGGTACTTTGAACTCTTGAACCAATGGTCTTGAATTTGTATTTAAATTCACGAACTTTTGAGTCTATTGAACTTCCAAAAAGGTTTAATGTTGTCATTTATCATTAAACAAAGACTTAACACAAAGTTTTAAAGGGAAAGACATTCAAAGAGACATGACGCTTGGACAAATGAGATTCAACTCTAATTTACTAAAAGATGGCTGCACAAAATTAAATACTGTGCATTCAAAATGATTAGAACTTATGAACAAATATTCTAATAGTCGTGCACAAATAGACCAATTATGAACTAAAAAAACTAAAAAATATTGTTATTAGTACATATGAAATTTATTAATATATTTTTAATTATCATTTTTCTTACTCCTTCAAAATTAATTCAAAGATTGAATTAAAAAAAATTAAAATTACTAGATCACACTTGTCTACTAAACTCTTCCCCTATAAGATCCTCCCCCTAATAATATTAAAAGCCCTCTTCCATAATCACCTTGGAGATGCTAAGAACTTTTGCCATAAATACCAGCAAACATAAGAAATTGGAACGAGTGAAACGATCCCCCCAAAAAGCAAAACGCATCCAACTAAACCAACATCTCTCCGCTCTTCAACCTTTTTTGTAAATCCGGAGCCAAAATTTAAAATGAATTTTCAATGGAAGAACAAAAAGTTTTTAAACCTGCTTTCATTTTGTTTCTGTTGTCATTCTGTTATTAGATGAAAGAGGAACAGTTATCTTTATCTTAATCAACACTCTAAACTGTTTGAAGCTTGAACACTTCAATTTATCCCAAAATGAGGAGGGCGGTCAATCTAGCTGATCATTTGCGCAAGCGTCCAGTCGGGTCTTCATCATCACTCAGGTAGACGTTTACATTTAATGAACAGTCCATTGTATATTTGTATGAAATGGAACTCATTAAACCTATTCACATAGAATGAGTTTGCATTGTCCTCGCTTCAGAGCATATATACCCTTGTGCATGCAAATGGATATATATTGCCCATATATGTGACAAGGGATTCCATTGTTCTAGCTTCAGGGCATTTTTATCTTTTGGCGTAAGTAGAAACTAAACAAAAAGATAACATTCTTCTTCACCTTCAGGAATTTTAGACCTGATGAAGTTACAATGAAGAAATATTGCTATGGTGGTAGATCATTTTTTTTGGTTCAATAGGGAAATTTGTTTTCATTAGCAGGTTGTGAAAATTGCTCTCACCCTAGCTTCGAAAATTTATTTTTCCCCAAATGTATGCCGAGCCAAAATCTCAATAACGCTGTCTTACCATTTGAATAAGTACATTAATACGTTGATGGCACTCCAACAAATTGCTCTCTAAAACATTACAATAGCTTTGTCGATGCTTTTTTGGGATCTACTCTTTCCAGTGGGTAGATTTCTATTTTCCAGGCACTAGAAAAATCCCCGTTGTTGATTTTATAACTAAAGAAGATGCGCTTTACATTATTCCTCTTATTGAGTTTCTAGCAACGGAGAAAACTTAGTAAAAAATGTTTTCATTTGCTTCTAATTTGTTGCTTCTTATTTGTAAAATGTAATTTACTTATATGTTCTTAGCCTCCTTTTCAAACGCTACCCTTATTTTTTACCATTATACAGGTCAAAAATGTAAATAATTTTTCACTCTGAACGTACTTAGATTGTATTTAACATATCTTAAGTATGGCGTCCATGTGAATCTGTGAATCAATTTTCGAGTGTCTAGTTAAATACTGTATTCATTGGAAGTCTCACTTGTATCTACCTACAAAACCTGGCTGTTGCTGCTAAGGATAATAAGACATGGACCGAAGCAACACTTGAGAATTCCTCTTTCAAGGCTAATCTTAGAGTGGTGGAAAAAGAACAGGTGGTTGTTGCATAATGATAATGGAGGACACTTTTTGAGAAAGCCAGTATAACAAATTTTGGGGAGTCACAGTCATAACATTTTCACAGTCCATGTCATAGTCATAATATTTTCACAGTCCATGTCATAGTCATAATATTTCCAGAAGCATTGTACTTTCAAGTTTTGGAGAGATTTAAGTGTGACGTGGGTGTAAATTTTAAGTAGGCAGCACAAATCACGAATTTAGGCCTCCCACTGCACAGACAAGTTGCTAAGCCAAAGCAAAAAGATGAGGAGTGCCTGTGCAGACAATAAATGATTCTTATCTATGGGAATATTGGCCATTTTTGGAGTTTGTTGATTATTGTTTTTCATAGGTAATGTAAGGGATCTAATGGGGCCTTCACCCATAATGAAAATAAACTTTAATGCAAGCATCCAAAATAAGGTGCCAAGCATTAAAACAACACTAGCTCTACTGGAGAGGAATAGAAGCAACCTAAACAATATGAATTTGAAGAGACACTACACAAGCAATCACACAAAAACCTTCCAAGCATGCTATAGGCAAGAGCCCTCCGTTAAAATTTACTAACCTCCTAAGAGGCAGAGAGAGAATCAAAGATGTGTTGAAATCAATCTCCTCCTCTTTCGGGAATGAAGAGCCTCCATGGTCCATGGACAACCAACTCCAATGAATTCTTGGCTTCCATACATGGCTTTTCTGCTTCGAATTTTCTTCCTCCGTGCTTCTTCTTTGGGGACAAGGAAGGTAAGGAGCTTTGCTCACATCAGTAGCTTATTTTTATGCAGGTCTCACAAAGAGGGGTTTAGCCTCTGGAATCAGTGGGGGAAGATTATCCAAGCCATCTTGCGATTCCTGATCTGAAAGAAGAGTTTGAGCCTGGAAGTTAACTCACAATCCACAAGAAATTAGGTTGAGTGAGCTGCAGTCTCACAATCGCCCTTCAAGCTAGCAAATCCAAGTGAAACAAAAGAAACCCATTAGGAAAAACTTGCAAATAGAGGACTGGATAGTAGGACATCTACTGAAACTTCCTCCTTCATCTTCTCCTTACCAGCTTTTTGTCCATGCTCTCTTTGGGCTCACATTTAGCTTTCTTTCTTTTGACTTTCCAACCAAGCAATGGTTAAAATGTAAATTTTTTAACTTAACTGGTGTTTTTCTTCTTCTCCCATAGAATCTTGACACACCAAATCCTCATCATCCATCAAATAAGAATCAGGCCATTCTCAAATATGTGACCCTACAAATTCTCCAAACCAATGCTGCCCTGCCCTGCCATTGCCTCCATCCTTAGCCTTTGTGGAACCACTGAGCCTGGCTGCCATACACTGTCAAAGGGAAGGCGTGAAACCCTAGTTTGAGCTGCAGAACCTCCCAAAAGATTCACAACTGGAGCAGGAGAAGAGCCATTCAAATCTTTCCTCACTTCAGTGAAAAAGCAGCCACGATTCCCCCATATAAAGTTTTTGTCTGGCTGTTCAGCTTAAGGAATCCATTTTTTTGAACAAAACTGAGAGGAAATGCAATCCAATTTGATGTCTTAACTGATTGCTAGAACATTGAAAGTGCAAGCAAGCCTTCAAAGTTTACATGTTAAAACTACACATCAGGCAAAGGAAGGATTCTAATGGAGTGAAACAAAGGATTAGAAATGTCAAGAATGGCACTGATTCTCACAAAGTGCTCTGAAAACCATCTTGCTCTGGATCCATCTTTATGAAGTCTCCAATCTGCATCGCTAGCAACTTAATCAAAACTGAATTTCTTAGAACCAAGGGAAGACTGTAGGGTAAGTTGCAAAGAGGGAGCTTGGCAAAAATTTCTATATATGAGTCACAAAATGGTTTCCAAGGACACAAATGGATGCCAACTCCACCATATAACCAACAGTTTCATACAAAATATTGGTCCTTCTTTGTTGAAACTGAATCTAAAAGAAAACCTTAGAGAGAAAGAACAAAGAGAGGCAGACAAATTTGTTCCAAGTACTCTCCATCCATTAATAAATCTTCGCAATTCACGTTCTCTGGTCCAAATATCTGCCCACAAAAGATCTACAATTCTATGGCCAAAGTGTTTTAAAATCTGATCAATGCAATCTTGTAGGAGGGTCTACTGTGAGACAGCTCTCTGTCAAATCCCTGTTGTAGGAAGGAATATGGAGGCAGCAAATACATTAATGAGAATAAACAATGATATGAAAGAAGTTTGGTGGGCAACAGAAGAACTTGCTGGAATGATAGAAGGAAAAGGCATTGCATGTGAAGAGCCTAAACTTGTTGGGTGAAAAAAAAGAAGACAAATGCATTGTCGATAATTTAAAAGACAAGTGATTTTCCTTGGTTGCACAACATGACTTCTCATAATAAGCTGAGTACCTTACATGTGAAGGGGATACAAAGAGTGGGAGGAGTTAGATGCAGAGAAGAGGTATGGTGCATGCCAGTTTTTATCACAGCTATGGAAAAATTTCAAGAAGACAATACGAGGAGGAACATTTGGAATCAGAGATGAAGTTGGTGGGAGAGTATGGGCTCAAGAACAAGAGGGAGTTGTGGTGGGTGCAATACACACTTAGCTGCATCCACAGTGTTGCCAAGGTGTCTCTCTCTTGGTGAGAAGAACTCTTAACAATTGTTCGAAAAGGAGGCACTTGTTAAGGAGGATGAGCAGGTATGGCCTTCTTAGTGGGAGTCAGATAGCTTGACTATGTCCTTGCCTTGACCATGGAGAACTGCCCCTGGCATCATTTCTAACCCTCATCTTCAATTTTGGTATGGCCAAGTCCATATGCTATACTTGTGTTCTTTCAACCAATGCCGCATCAGTATTGGTTGATGGAAAACATGTGAGCTAAACAACGAAGCTAGAGTGTTTATTGCCTCCATTTTAGGATTTTTTGTGGCTGGGAAGGTTTTTCAATGTGGTGGGATATCTTTTCTAATGGAAGAGCAGATTTAAGCACCTAAATTAGAAATATTCAAATATCTTTAAATTCATTCCTAGAGCTAAGTGTACTCCATAATTATTTTTATAAAATAGTCTTTAGTTGTAAATTTGTAATTATCCGATTGTGCAGCTGAAAATAATGTATCGAGGTTGATCTCTGCTTATGGTTATTGCATTAATAAGGTCATACTCATTGGTATTTTGGAGGAGCTTGGCCTTACACTCGCTATTGCATTTACTTCAAATTTTTTACGGCCATTTGAACAAACTATATTGAACACAGGTCTCAAATAATAAGCTACCTTGTACAGTCTCCTACACCATATTGCTTTGATGCATTTGGTCAAACAACAAGCTACCTTGTACATTCTCCAATGCTTTCTTGGAGGCATTTTATTTAAACAGTAGGCATGTTTTCTCTATGCATCAACATTTTGCATACACCTCTACAAAAGGCATTGCAATATTCTTAATGTTTTGATGGATGGCCGTACTCTTTTCTAAAATTGGGGTTATAGGCTTGTGTAGAATTTTAATGGCGATTGTTGGTAGATATTGGTAAATACTTACTATGCCCCACCTGGGTATTATTACTGAGTGCTGGAAAAGTATCTATTTTTTCTTAACAAGTTTGCATATTTGTTATTTGGGGTTATCAAAATTTAACAAACTTGTGTTCTGGGTACATGGAAGGTATGTGGTATTATTTAATTTGATCTGTAACAAAGTGTGGACATGGGGTCCACTACTGTATAGAATTAATGTTAAAATAAGAGAAGCATTGGCTCTCTAATAGGGGTGCAACATATGGTCCCAGCTGGAGATTTATTACATAAATTGGCCAGAAGGTTACTGTTGCCACAAACAGTAACAAAACCTATGCTAAGCTAAAGGCAAACGGAAAAAGCTTGCAGCCACCAACAAACAAATCAACCAACCAGCTCATATGGTTGTGCTGGTGCAATTACATTTCTGTATTCTTTCCCTTCTTGGCTGATTTTAATGTCAAGAAAGAGGAATTGGCCTAGATATTTGTTCTATTGTCCCATTTACTTTGGCTGCAAGTTCCCCATTCCAACATTCACAGGAAGCATGAGGGGCCAAGAAGAGTTTGAAGTATTTTCTTTCTTGCCGGAGTTGATGGACTGTGATGGGGACCTTGAATCTCCTGAAATCTGAGATGGAACAATTGTTGGGAATTAGTGTTCACATCTAGGTGTCAGGAATATTATGATGCATAAAATAATTAGGTTTATCATTTGTGTGTTATAAATAAGTGTCGTAATATTAAGTTGTTGAGAAACAACTTTATATTATTATGAGTCACATGGTTTGATAAATAGGTTAGTAAATTGTTTGTACAAACTTGTTTGTAGGGATTTGAGTTGTTTAATCAACTCATATATTTAGGAGAGGGGTTATAGGAGGTTTACTATAATATAGAATATGGAATCCTATATACGTGTGATTTGTATTTGAATGAAAATAGAGAAGCATTATTATTCTTTGCATAAAATTATTTGGCTTCTCTGATTTTCTTCATACTTTCTTATAAGGTATAGAGCTTGTTTCTGCAACTTTCTTCCTGCTTACTGATTTAGTAAGCTCTTTTTCATCGGTTGCTTCAAATCCGCGGGCTTTCCAAACATGATTGGTGGTTACCAGTGTTTGATCAATAGTTCTTGCTTTCCCACCTTCTCTTGACATGGCATATGGTTTTCTATTTGTGGATCTCTGTGCTCTTTTGCAGTGGATTTGATGTAGGGCACTTTACAGCGCATGATTTCCTTTGACTGCGATTTGTTTGGGGAGATTTTTCATTACTAAAATCACCCTTGTTAGTTGCTTGAATTGTGTGTTTTGGTGGCATCTTAAGGCATTTTGGTTCAAGGCATTTGTTCTGTTGGCTGTCTTCATTTTCCTTGCAAAACAATTCTCCGTCATATTTAACTCTGTAGAACCGTGTTTCTTGTTCACACAGAGAGCCTTCTCTCAGGCAGTGGTCTCTGCACATTTATAGACCAATTGTTGGTTTCTTATTGTTATGGTACTGCGAGGTTTTTTTCGTGATTATGTCTACATTTTTGGCTGGCTTCTCCTCACGAGTTATGAAGTTTTCAACATGATGAATCTTGCTTTGTTTGATTGCTGATTTGTGGCAGCGTCTTTACTGGTGGCTTGTGTAGCACGTCTTGCAGATCCGCCAGCACATCACCTGCCTTGTAGATCGGCATTCTTTATTTGAGTTCGAGGTGGTGCATGAAGACAAAATTCAGAATAAAACAAAGCTTAGACTTGGCATAAAAAAGAGGGAAGACTTGAACGGGAGGTGCTGGCTTGCTAGGTTGACTCTCTTTTAAGTGCTATTGCTAGCCCTCCCTTGTGAAAAGTAGTCGCTGTGTAGTTTCTGTTCTCTTGTGAGATCAGTGCAAGAAACTTTGAGGAGAGACCAAGTCAGATCTGTGTGTCTTTTTGCTTTGGCGTGGAGTAGTCTTTCAGAATTGGCTTGTTTTGTTGCCCTTTTCTTGGTGTGGGTAAATTAGTAGACCGTAGCATATTTAATTGGAGGTATTTGTCTAGATTTAAATTGATTCCCTTAAAAGTTTCATGAAAACTCTTGTCTTGTTTCAAACAAAGAACTGATCAAGACTTATTTAACGCCTTGATGTCTGATAATTCTTTCATGGCATGAGGTTTATTCATTTTTTGTGTTGTTATTAATCATCTTGCTGGTTGACATGAAAAACTCACTATAGCTGCAAATCATGAACATACAAATTGGTGTGAGATTAAGGATTGGAGTTGCTGTTTGTTGTGTGAAATCTTTGGTGCTGACTGCTGTGTGTTTTCATTATGGTCCAAATTGTTCTTTTGGTTTGAACTCAAAGTAATGTATGCTTAGCAATACAAGGAGCACTCTTTCCTGTCATATGCATCAATATGTACCTTTTTTTTGTACTGACATTTTTGCAATAAAGGAGTGTTAAAAAAAAAAAGAAAAAAAAATCTAATTGGATGCACTATTGCTTGTACGCAATGTCCATCTTGTGGGCGCGCATTGTAACTCTGGTCCTATGAGCCAAAATTTCTATTTAAGTAACAAATCTAGTAGAGGATGAAGGCACCAGAGGCTGAAGGACATTTAGTGACCTCTCGTCAGTCACTAGCGAAGGGGTTGCAAAATTGTTTTTGTGACAAATCTATTTGTGCCAAAACGTCTAAAGCCAAGATCAATTTCCAGGTGGCAGTGACAACTGTCTCATATAATTTGTGATTAGAGTGGTACTGATCTACAATAGTGGCTGCATACATGACAACGAGGACTTTGTTCTCAAACTTTTCATAATGTGGTTGGATGTGTATGTCCCCAATCACATTTCTTGGTTGTTAGTGATTGGAAGTGTTTGTCTCCAGCCACACGAGTTGGTGATTATGATTTGATGTGTTTGTCCCCAATCATAATTGTTGAGAATATGTGTATGTCCTTGTTCATGACCTTGTTTTTGGATAGATGTGTTTGTCCCTATCCAAATTTGATGTAAGGCCTTGGATAGATGTGTTAGTATCTATCCTTGGATCCATGGGTAGATGTGTTTGTCCCTATCCTTGGATGAAAGTACTAAGTGTAGTGAGGCAAGTTTTACTATTGCTTGATGACGCAGTCAAGGATGGTGGATCCAATTAAGGACAGTCCAACCTTGCAGCCAATTACCAACACAGCGGAATAACACAACACAACAATTGTTTCAACTGAATTTTCATTAAGATGCCCGGCTGTAAGGCCTTCCGGGTTAGGGCCGATTACAAACAATAGTAATTCTGCAAGATCAACTAGATCCAATATAACTCCAGCTAGTCCAGTTCTGAAACAAATCAACAATTGATGGAAACCCTAAGGCAGATCTGAACTTGAGCTCGCAAGCCACCAAGCAATCTCCTTGTCTCCAGGCATGCAAACCACTAGCACTGCTATGACAACTCGCAGAATTCAATCTGATTTGCTAGATCTCGCAGGATCCAAGTCATCGCTATCTTTTCCACAACTTCATTTCTATCTACCACTCCCCCTTCCTTTTTCTAAACAACTACCCAAACACTCCTTAAATACTAAACTTCACCCACAAGTCGGTTGGATGACATAATTAACTCCTACAAACAAATATTAAATGTAATACAAGTCGGCTCTCAAATAGCCTTACAATTACTTAATTCTCCATGTCGGCCTCTAGATCTACATAGCAGAATACAACAAAAGCTACCAAAAATAAATGCACCAAGTCGGCCAATCAAATCACCAAGAACTCCAGTTGGTAAACCAGAACTACTGAGCACCAATGAAATAACCGAGCACCAGTGAAACAACCGACCAAGCCAAGCAACACCGAGCAACCCAGACATCGTCGAGCACCAGTTTCACTGAGCACAAAAGCTTCATCGAGTTCCTTCAGCGACTGAGCTTCCTTCAATAACCGAGACCATCGGTTAAAGCTGCAACCGAGTAACACAGAACCAAAACAACACACCTCCATGCAGATTCACCGAGTACCCTAGAATGCCCCTGCATCAGACACCATAGGTTCGAAAAGATGTTCATATGCTGGAAGAACATCTTTCGAGATTTAG
The DNA here is from genome assembly GCA_027943335.1 of Chamaecyparis obtusa. Lineage (NCBI taxonomy): Eukaryota > Viridiplantae > Streptophyta > Pinopsida > Cupressales > Cupressaceae > Chamaecyparis > Chamaecyparis obtusa. The sequence goes on from BSBK01001724.1 coordinate 1,682,452, forward strand.
CACATAAACCCCGAACTGGTTCTTCACATACATGTCCTCCAACTTTTCAGCTTGCATATTCTTCCACTTCAGCTTCCTCTGTCTTTTCAAGTCTTTCCTTGATAACACATAGGTCTGCTCTTCAAATTGATCATCCATACCTTCAGGATCCACCAACTCAACTTGGCTACTAATACTCAAACTTCTCCTACTGAGTGTTGTATCCAGCAAAGGCATCAGGGAAAACTTCCTGTCATCCTTCTCAACAGTAAACACATTCTTCATACAATCATACATACCTCTGCAATGATATTGCCAAGGTCTACTAAGCAATATATGACAACTATTCATCTCCACAATATCACATAACACAAGATCCCTATACTGGCCAATCTGAACATCAACAAAGCATTGTTCTCTCACTCCCAGAGCATGATCATTTTGCAACCAGCCAATCCTATAAGGATGTGGATGTTTCATTCTACTCAAACCAAGTTTCTGAACCATGTCCTCAGCAACAAGGTTATCAGTGCTACCACTATCCACAATAACATCACAAAGTTTACCTCCAGACTTGCACTGAGTCCTGAACGAGTTACTCCTATGACAAGATTCATCCTTTGTACCGAGCAATGTTTGCTGAACCAGCAAGTTCTCAGATTCAAGTTCATTCTCAACATTTTCATTCACCATAGCAGTTCGTCAGTCACCAGGCTTCTTCTGTGTACACTCAAAAGAACAGTGTCCTTCTTCACCACAGTTATAACAAGTACCCTTAAAGATAACTCTACCCGTCTTCTTCTTCGGTTCCACATGTTTCTGTTCATCTTCAGTAGTCGGTTTATCTTTCACCAAGTGATCAATCTTTTCCTTCCCTCGGGGATTACTATGTTGTCTTCTTTTCAACTTATCTTTTGCCTTCAGAGCATACTGATAAGCATCTTCAATCAAATCAATCTTCAACATACCTAGCTCATCTTGAATATTGAATCTCAAACCATTCTCATATCGAGCTACCTTTTCCTTACCAAGTTCTCTGTGTCCAGACCGAATAGTAAGTTTGTAGAACTCCTCGGTATAATCTTCAACAGTCAAATCTTTCTGCTTCAGATTCTGCAACTTCTTAAACAAGTCAACCTCATAGTCAGCAGGTATGAACTTAGCTTTCAACTTAGTCATCATCAATCTCCATTGATTGATCTTCATTTCACCTTCATCTTCTCTATCTCTTTGTAATTCTTTCCACCAAAGAGCAGCATGTCCTTTCAATTTAGTCTGTGCCAATTTCACTCGAAGAGGATCTTCAATTTCTTCCAGCTCAAAGAAATCTTCTAGCTCACCGATCCAGTCAATCAAGTTCTCGGGTTTCAAAGTACCAGAGAAAGTAGAAACTTCCATTCGGTAACTATTACTTAACCGAGCTTTGGATCTATGTAACCGACCAGCTCTGTCTTCACCAGATCTGTCTCTCCAGTTATCTCCACTAGATCCAACAACTTCAAAGTCTTCAACAGCTTCCTCATAACCTTCTTCAATACCAACATTCCGAGGTACACCAGTAACAGCTCTCATGATCTCAACGATCATGTCATTCTTCATCAACTCTATCTCAGATCTGAAATCAGACTTTACCTTCTTTGTAATCTTCGATTCCACCACATCACAGAGATCTGCAATTGCTCTAGGGTCCAATCTTCTCGGAGGCATCTTAAAGATAAGAAAGCCCAAAGCAACAAAACCCTACACCGACCACCTTGTGATAACCTCCAAGTTGTATGCAAGTCAGATCAACTTGCCACCTCACATGAACAACCAGGTCAAGATTCCACAAGTTCAGTGCTACAGATCTACAACTTATATCATATGATCTCTTCGCCAACAAGATCAACTTCGCAAGATCAGCCTTCTAGGTCAACCTTCGCTCAAGAACAACCTTCGCTCAACAAGATCGACTCAGCTCTGATACCACGTGACGCAGTCAAGGATGGTGGATCCAATTAGGGACAGTCCAACCTTGCAACCAATTACTAACACAATGGAATAACACAACACAACACAACAATTGTTTCAATTGAATTTTCATTAACATGCTCGGCTGTAAGGCCTTTCGGGTTAGGACCAATTACAAACAATAGTAATTCTGCAAGATCAACTAGATCCAATATAACTCCAGCTAGTCCAGTTTTGAAACAAATCAGCAATTGATGGAAACCCTAAGGTAGATCTGAACTTGAGCTCGCAAGCCACCAAGCGATCTCCTTGTCTCCAGGCATGCAAACCACTAGCTCTGCTATGACAACTCTCATAATTCAATCTGATTTGCTAGATCTCACAGGATCCAAGTCATCGCTATCTTTTCCACAACTTCACTTCTATCTGCCACTCCCCCTTCCTTTTTCTAAACAACTACCCAAACACTCCTTAAATACTACACTTCAGCCACAAGTCGGCTGGATGACATAATTAACTCCTACAAACAAATATTAAATGTAATACAAGTCGACTCTCAAATAGCCTTGCAATTACTTAATTCTCCATGTTGGCCTCTAGATCTACATAGGAGAATACAACAAAAGCTACCAAAAATAAATGCACAAAGTCGGCACACCAAATCACCAAGAATTCCAGTCGGTAAATCAGAACTACCGAGCGCCAGTGAAATAACTGAGCACTAGTGAAACAACCGACCAAGCCAAGCAACACCGAGCAAACCAGACATTGCCGAGCACCAGTTTCACCAAGCACAGAAGTTTCACTGAGTTCCTTCAGCGACTGAGCTTCCTTCAATAACCGAGACCATCGGTTAAAGCTGCAACCGAGTACCACAGAACCAAAACAACACACCTCCATGCAGATTCACCGAGTACTCTAGAATGCCCCTGCATCACTTGACATGAGTAGACGTGTCTGTCCCTACTCTTATCTTATAGCGTTTGGTGAGCTACTATGTGTGGTCATCAACTATTGTGATGTACTTTCACCCCGTATTCACACTAAGGGGGGGTTGGGAATTAGTGTTCACATCTAGGTGTCAGGATTATTATGATGCATAAAATAATTAGGTTTGCCATTTGTGTGTTATAAAGAAGTGTCATAATATTAAGTTGTTGAGAAACAACTTAATATTATTATTAGTCACATGTTTGATAAATAGGTTAGTGTATTGGCTGTATGAACTTGTTTATAGGGATTTGAGTTGTTAAATCAACTCATATATTTAGGAGAGTGGTTATAGGTGGATTCCTATAATATAGGATATGGAATCCTATTATATGTAATTTGTATTTGAATGAAAATAGAGAAGCATTATTATTCTGTGCATAAAACAATTTGGCTTCTCTGATTTTCTTCATATTTTCTTATAACAACATCAAAAATCACCTTCATATTGCCCTCATCTGCACATCTATCTCTTGAAAGGAAATAACAACTTGAGGAGATACAAGATCCTTCTCATAATGTTTTGAAGAAGCATTTATAGAATAATGATGTGGAAGGGCATCCATTTACCAAGATTGGTGCTCATTATTGTTTCTATGTTTGGAACAATTATTAGCCAAGTGTCCAGTTTCGAAACATCTTCTGCAATGAAATTGCAAACCTTCATAGTCTAGAGGTTGTGACCAGTTGTGATCATCAATCTTGAAAGTTATCTCCAAAGGGAGATCTCTTGAGATATCCAAATCCAAAAGGATGTGGGCAAATGTTGTGGGTTAAATTGGAGGTGTTGGTGCTTGTAGCAATAATGTCACTCGAGGAATCACCAATAGCTTCTAAGAAGCCCTCAAACTAAAATTGTAGCTGAAGATTTGGAAAGTGGACCCAAATTGGCTTCACCAAAAATGATTCACAAAGTGGGTTGAATTTTGGATACCAGGGTTTGAGGAGAAACAAGTTCTTTCCCAAAACCATTAGTCCTAAAGGATGGCATCTTGATCCTATTTACTATCAAACATCACTTTAAAAACTCCCTATGGGCAAAGGGTAGACTTCCACATTACCTTTGAGTGTAGGTTTCAAGGTTGTTTTGATTTGATTGCGCAAGTTTGAAAATTGGAGCTCTTTGCTTAGTTTGCACTCAAACTAGGGTTTGTTGCAATTTGATGTGTAAGTGGTCATTGTAAGCTCAAATTTGCTTGAATTCACTAAATTAGATGTTTACGAGCTTATAGTTGCTGGTATAATTTAAATTTGTTTAAGAATTGGGTAGAATTGCAAAGAATTGTGAAACCTTAGCTGTAATTAGGAACACCAAGTCTCTGTCAAGTGAAGTTGGGGCAAATTTCCACTGCAAGATGAGGGCTTGATGAAGACCTTTTCATGCAATTTCCCAGATGGTCAAAAGGCACACAAATGTATATAGTTTAGGAGGCCCCACAGATAAATAGATCGACAATTTGGGAGGCTGCAGAGATGCAAACATAACAATTTCTAGTTAGTCATTGCTTGAACATTGATATAGGAAGAGGTTAGCTCATTTCTCTCTTCAAAATGCCAGGGCTTTAGATTTTGACAAATTCGTGGTGCCCAGTGCTTTTGTAGATACAAACTTTATCAAAGTAGTTAACCGATATGAGGTACAAACAAGGTGAGTGTTGGCAATGAACGTAGTAGAGATGATCCGATTCATGAAGCATTTCATTTCAAATGTTTTTGGTCTAAGTCTAGATTACAAAAGGGTTTCTATAGGTTTGGTTATATACCTAGGCACATAGGAAAGTGTTTAGATAGAAAGTCAAATAAAATTTCATAGTTCGAGGAGGCCTTCAATTTGGATACCTTTGAAGACTATTTTGTTAAGACATCATACTTTGTGCCAAGTAATGGGAGAAGATGTAGAATTGAAGATACCCATCCACTTGATGTATATGGTTGTAGACATTGTTAGGAATAGTCCCAAGAGATAACTGAGGGGGGGGGGGGGGTGAATCAGTTATCTACAAGTTTCAATTCTTTATCCAATTAAGTATACTTAAACATAAAGCATAAACACAATGAAAGAACACATGAACACAACACCAATATTTTGGTTACGGGGAAACCCAAATAGGTAAAAACCCCTGTGGGACTTGATACCCACAAATATTCTGTACTAGTGTATGATGATCCTTGTTAGAAGATCCTTTACCCTATTAGGAGTAGCTTTACAATAAATTAAGTACAGTAGACCTGGTCAAGGGTCGGACCCTGTTAGGAGTTTTTTACAATTGTCCCTATTAGGGGAGAGGATGCACTGTCCGAAAGCTCACTGCTCAAAGGGGCGAAGGCTACAACCTTCTGAATAATAGATACACACTATATCTGGATCTTGGTGAACTGCGCTTTGACCTGCTGTCTGGATCAGTTCCAATGAATAGCACAAATACTTTACTTGGTCACATAGACCTTTTGATGGCTCAACACTTCGCACACACTGCTTTGCTCCGCTTAATCAACCGCACTCAAGCAATCACAAATGATTGCCTATAAATATCTTTCCTCTAAATGATATAATCAAGTCGGCCTGTTAGAACCACCTTGAAATCATAATAGAGAAACCATAACAAATTCTAACAAACATTCTGTCGGCTCTACTATGCACGCAACATATTCTGGGACCTGTCTTAAAAAGATAAATGTAGACGCATGCTACACAGTGTCGGCTCTACCAAAACAACTGGATCTTTCTCCACAAGCTGAATTACCTCATGCGCTCTTAACCGAACATCAATAACTCATCTCTAAGCTTAACTCCAAGGGCACATACCCCAAAGATAGGCGCAACTCAATAACCAATAAAATCTTTGTCGGCTCTGCTGAACAAACACAAGAAACTGCTACTGGCGAATAGCGACTGCATAACTTTACTTGCCTTCATCATCAGACCATGCGTCCATGAACTTAACATCACTGACATGTCTTCAACATATATCCAAGCGCGCAAGGCTCCATGATAACTGTACGGACAACCATACATAGAACATTGCCTGTTACTCTGTTAGGAACACTGCTGACACAAGTTGCTATAACTGTCTGTACTAACAGTTAACCTCTGCGCCCATGATATCATGTCCATGCATCATATGCTGAAAGCTTACTGCATAAGACTTACACGCATGCTGCTTTCCATATGTTGTTATGAATGACAAACATACAGTCAGTATTGGCCTGCTGGCAAATCTCCAACAATTCAAGACCCTATGGTAAATAGAAAGTTTGATTTTTTTCATCTTTTGCAAAGAAGAGGCATGGTGGCCATCAAAGCCAATGATAAGAAGTTTGATTTCAAATCTCTAAAAACTCACTATCAGATAGGGCGCTTATAAGGGCTTCTTTAGCTATAGCATTTTGATGAAACAATTCCTTTTGTGTTTCAGTAGCATCATCTTGTCCAAGGTCTTCTAGGGTAGGGATCTTGGCTGCTTTGATAGTTACATTAAAAACTTCAAAACCAATGCACTGAAGATGAGTCACCATCTTGTTCTTCCAATCAAGATAATTCTCTCCATCAAACTTAGGACTCTCTTTCCTGAAGTATGCCATCTGGTCAACCTCAAGCTGTTAAGCTTTCTCTCCGAGGCACTTGGCTTTGATACCAATTGTTAGGAATAGTCCCAAGAGATAACTGAGGGGGGGGGGGGGGGTGAATCAGTTATCTACAAGTTTTAATTCTTTATCCAATTAAGTATACTTAAACATAAAGCACAAACACAATGAAAGAACACATGAACACAACACCAATATTTTGGTTACAAGGAAACCCAAATAGGTAAAAACCCCGGTGGGACTTGATACCCACAAATATTCTGTACTAGTGTATAATGATCCTTGTTAGAAGATCCTTTACCTTGTTAGGAGTAGCTTTACAATATATTAAGTATAGTAGACTTGGTCAAGGGTTGGACCCTGTTAGGAGTCTTTTACAATTGTCCCTGTTAGGGGAGAGGACGCATTGTCCGAGAGCTCACTGCTCAAAGGGGCGAAGGCTACAACCTTCTGAATAACAGATACACACTATATTTGGATTTTGGTGAACTGCGCTTTGACCTGCTTTCTGGATCAGTTCCAATGAATAGCACAAATACTTTACTTGGTCACATAGACCTTCTTTTGATGGCTCAACACTTCGCACACTCTACTCTGCTCCGCTTAATCAACCATGAACCACACTCAAGCAATCACAAATGGCTGCCTATAAATATCTTTCCTTTAAATGATATAATCAAGTCGGCTTGTTAGAACCACCTTGAAATCATAAGAGAGAAACCATAACAAATAACAAACATTCTGTCGGCTCTTCTATGCACGCAACATATTCTGGGACCTGTCTTAAAAAGATAAATGTAGACGCACGCTACACAATGTCGGCTCTACCAAAACAACTGGATCTTTCTCCACAAGCTGAATTACCTCATGCACTCTTAACCGAACATCAATAACTCATCTCTAAGCTTAATTCCAAGAGCGCATACCCCAAAGATAGGCGCAACTCAATAACCAATAAAATCTCTGTCGGCTCTGTTGAACAAACATAGGAAACTGCTACTGGCGAATAGCGACTGCATAACTTTACTTGCGTTCATCATTAGACCATGCATCCATGAACTTAACATCACTGACATGTCTTCAACATATATCCAAGCGCGCAAGGCTCCATGATAACTATACGGACAATCATACACAAAACACTATCTGTTACTCTGTCAGGAACACTGCTGACACAAGCTGCTATATAACTGTTTGTACTAACGGTTAACCTCTGCGCCCATGATATCATGTCCATGCATCATATACTGAAAGCTTATTGCATAAGACTTACACGCATGCTGCTTTCCATATGTTGTCATCAATGACAAACATACAGTCAGTACTGGCTTGTTGGCAAATCTCCAACAATTCAAGACCCTATGGTGAATAGAAAGTTCGATTTTTTTAATCTTTTGCAAAGAAGAGGCATGGTGGCCGTCAAAGCCAATGATAAGAAGTTTGATTTCAAATGGCACCCTTTATTATGTCACATGTTTTTGCGTGCTTGGAGAGATGTGTGGGATAAGAGTCTACAAATCAAAGATGTCAATGATCATAATGTTCCTCTCTTTGTTCAATGTTGGACATACATTTGGGACCACAATTGTGGAAATGTCGATTTTGTCATCTTTGAGTAGTTTGTGAGAAGATTTATAGGCTTTTTTGGAGAAGAGTAGGTCAAAATATTAAAGGAAATCATGGATTTCTTAAGGTTTGTAGAGAGTACCATTGATCTTGGGATTTCACACAATTGGGGTCATCAGTTTCTGCATACCTACACCACTTCTATTTGAATATATGGGTGTCCAGCGAGTCCTCACATTTTGCATATATGTGCCAAAGGGAATTTCTTATCTAGAAGTTACTTGGCAATTAAATGAGTCAAACAAGGCTCATTTGTGAGGATAGAAGAAGAGGTCATTCTTCCCCACTTCTCTCAACTTTTCTAACTTTTTGGCAGCTAATAAGGTGGTTTGGATAAGATATATCCAATCCTGCAATCATGTAGGATGAACCTTGAATGCACAAGGATCCTTGATCTCGAGGGTTTCATTAATCATATGAGCGTGAGTATTAGGAGACCTCCATTTTTGCATGAACTTTTGTTTGACAAGGACCTTGGTGCCCCTATGAAGCCCTATGTTAGAGCACAAATTGAAGAGCTTGAGGAGCAATCTCAAGTTGTTGTTACCCTTGAGAAACAATTTGCTAATACACAAAAGGTCATTAACCTAGAGAAGGGGAAAGCAATTGAAATAATATATGTTGAAGATGTGGTAGAAGATGTTACAAGGCAAGAAATTTTGGAGCTGATGTGTTTGCCCTCAAGAGTTATTGTGCTAGTTTTGCCTACAAGTAGAAGAGATGATAGTCTCAAGATTGCCACTAGCAACACAAAGGACATCAAAGCCTTGGCTTGTCAACAATTTTTGGCCGATGATGAGTTTGTAAACACCTAGGAGTTCAAAGATTTTGTAATGAGGGTTAGGGAAGATGAATACTAGAGAAGAGTTGCTGAAGCAAGAAATAATATTGATCGATCTCAGTGGTAAGAGGTGGCAAAGAAGATTTTGCCACAAGTTGATTTTAGAGTAAACAATGTTAGTCTTGAGAAAGGAAGGAAAATGGTGCAAGAGAGTGGAGTGTTGTTGCTCCCAAATTAGGATATCACTGCTGCACTTGCCTTTGACACAATTAGAAAACATGAGCTAGAAGTATATAGAATTGGGGAGCAAGCAAAGCAAGCCTTCTTAGGGTTAGGGTTTAGCCCTAAATTTGAAACATTGGCGATTTGGGGTCTGGCCCCAAACACATATTGTTGATCCTAACCGGTTACTGAGAGGGGGGGTGAATCAGTAAATTCAATTTCTACTTCCCTTTTAAGCAATCAAATATTCTTGTTAATACAAAAATTGAATGAATATTATAACAACCATAAACATAAATTAAATGCACAGGTCAACACAACATTTATACGTGGAAACCCTCGGTTAGAAGAAAAAAACCACGATTGGACTGTTGCCCAAAATTGCCTATTTTATACAATTTGGTTGAATCCACTCCAAGATCTCTGTTTTCCCTTGCCAATGTGTCCCTAAAATTTTCATGCTGCGGTCAGTCAGCTCTGGATTGGTCGGTAAACTCTACATCGACCTGGCTCGGTAAAACACTGCAATGCTTGGTTAACACTGCGGTGGTCGGTTAGCACTAAAGTGGTCGGTTAATTCTGGACCGACCTAGCTCGGTTAATACTAGACATAATTTCCTGTGACCCGAGCCAATTCTTGGCCTTTCCTTTTTTCATGTTACTTTATCCTGGCCTCTCTGTTAGACCAAGTTCCATCAATGTAAAAAATTCTGTGAATTGGTCTTGTCTTCGAGGTTTTCTTGCGTTTGTTTTGCCCTGCTGCAACTTGTTTTCATTTGCGAAGTTGATCCACAGGGTTTCACGGCTTGTGATCTGAACTCCATGTTCTTCAATGTGTTGTCAAGCCCCAGTTTAGATCGCATCACTTAATTCGCAAAGCCCTCAGAGATATTCAAGTTTGAATGGTTGCAGGAAGTGCTTGGGTCGTAGGGTTCTGAAAATTGTTCGAAGTGTCGAAAACCCTCTGTGTTTTCGACCTTCGCTCTAAAAATCCTGTTTTTTCAACCTCTTCACATCTTCGCACCAGTTCTTCCTAACGGCAACATTTTTCATAAGTGCACAACTCCGACAGGTGGGGCCCAGTTGGTTTTCGGCAAGTTGTTATGCGGGTTGTCGCATGATCGCATAAGTCTTTTTCCCCTTATGCGACCATGCGACTAACCGTTGACGGTCCTATTGAAGAACACTAGCGGTTTGTCGCATGATCGCATAGCCCCTTTTAGGCTATGCGAACATGCGACAAACCGTGAGCCGCGCCGATAGGGGCCTGTAATTTGGTGACGTGCCCGCGTTTCATTGGTCAGCTGGTGACAAGCTTTTACAGTGGGCCCGAGATGCAAGTGCGGTTAAGATCTACGGTGGTCGTAAGATCTCATGGGATCTTCCGACCCCATGAGATCTTGCACCCACCGTTCGATTGGAATCTCAGTCAAGGTGGGCCCGAGGTTGGTAAAGCGGAGCGCGGTCGCGCGGTTAGAGGATTTCGCGTGGTCGCTGAATAGAACCGGGGTTAAAGAAAACATTATATGACTTGGCGACTAAGAGAAAGTGAACCCGAGGTGAAGCCTGGGGTTAGATTTGCAGTCGGATCCCGGGCACAGTTTTTTTTTCGGCGGACCCGAGGTGTCTTGTGGCAGCGACTGGCAAATTCTAGGGGCTTGTCGCATGATCGCATGAGGCTTTTTGAGCTCATGCGATCATGCGACCGGCATTGTTTCAAGGCGGTGCAACCATTTTTCGCGGGTTTTCTTCTGCAGGGGACGTGTGTGAAGTGGCGAGGTAGCTCGGAATTGATTTCTGAGGACTTTTTCTGGTTGCGAAGGTGATGATGGATGATCTGATCGTCGGCACCGTGGATTTTGCAGGGTACAGTGCAGTGTTCTTGCGCCGAAGGAGTAATTATGAGGTTGGCGCCACCTGTGGTCTCTTGTACTTCAAATTTCAAATTCCTGCGAAGATCAAGCCTGGAGCCTTAATGGCTTAGTGGAGTTGCAGGTGAGTTGGTTGATCAGGGATGGTGTGTCTGCAGGCGGTCCTGGTACAGAAAGATATGCAATTGGACCTGTTTGTCGACTTTTCTCAGAGCTTTTGAGGGTCAATCTTGTCTCGACCTAGGGTGGGTTATTATTTTGTAAAGCCTGTAACCTCGGTTAGTTTTTTGGACTCCTGCCTGCGTGCAGTGAGGGATGTATTTATTGTTTTTTGAGAGCCTTAGTGCTAAAGGGTTGACATTTTGTAAAAAGAAAGTTTCTTTCTTAGAAAACTATCTGAGACACTTTCCTGTCCTCTGGTTTTCTACTCTTTGTAATCCCCCATTGATAATTCAGATAATGCAAAGTATTTTGTGACATTCTTGTTGTCCTTATGCTTTTCTTGTGTGGATTATCTCTTATTGGATTTAAGTATATGCATGATTTCTGTGGTATCTTAGGTTTTCTGATACCTCTTGCTTTCTGCAATTTTGTGTGTTTCCTGTGTTTGATCTGATTTAGATGTTTTGTGGGTATGCTATAACCCCTAGCAGTCTTGTCTCAATCCTACACCGAGCTGCAGAAGTGAATGTTTGTTTGCAGGTCATAAGTGGTGTCTTCTGTTCAGGCCCTCTTATAAAATACTTATGCAAGCCTATTCAGTAAGTTGTGATCTCCTAGACCTATTTCCTTCACTGGTTTCATCCCTCTATACTGAGATCCAAACCCTAGTTTCGGTGCATCACCTAGTAAGTAGATTTGCTTTCAGTCATTTCCCTTTCATGTACTCCTATCTCTTTCCCTCCAAAGTTTAATTTTTATGTTAAGAAGCAAATTAGGGTGATAATCCAAGAGGAACCAGCCTAGAACCTGGAGGTCTCATCTCAGTTAGCATAGGTCCCACAACCTGGAGATGATTCCCAAGTTATACTGAGTTATCAAGACCAAGAGAGCTTGAACAGAGGCGCAAAACTTAGTGTATAACAGGGACAAAACCCACAAAACTCCACTACTGCACTAATAAAGCTGCTGCCCTGTTAGAGGCTTACAAAGCACTGGTTAGAGTGCTACCCGGTTAAGGGATTTGATAGAAGACCTGTTAGGATCTTGACCTTGTTAGGAGTCGCCTAGTCAGAGGACTTAAAACACCAACAAAGATGTTACCCGGTAAAGGGATTTATACAAAAGAACCTGTTAGGGTTCACCCTGATTGAGGGATTTAAATATGCTTCACACCTAAAGCAATGATCTTATGATGACACTATATCTGTCGATTCAGATCATAGCTGTTCACCCTTTCCTCTGCTTGGCTGTTGAATCTTACTCTCCCTTTCACCTTCTGTGACTGTGTTTCCTCTCAGAAGATTCTGCTCTCCTGCTCTCCTTAGCTCTATGCTCTTGATTTTCAACAACACACTTCTCATGTCTTCCGACCTGTATTTATAAGAAATTATCTTATTAAAAAATACATCTAACAGTTTTGCCAAGCTGTAAACTCTCCCAAAAATCACGCATGCAAAACTCGTAAAAAGCTTGCAAACTGATCTTTAGTTTACCTCGAAACGCTCGCAGAAAAAAACAAAGCTAACTCCAGTTCCATTGAAAAAGCTAACTTCAATTTTACTGAAAAACGCTCCGCATAATCCGGTTCGGATTGTCATGCACTTAACCGGTGTATGATTTGTATCCGGTTAGTCATCTGTTCCCTGTGTGTTTTCCAAGACCGGTTGGACAAAACCTGGACCAGTATAAGCGTGACCAGTTAAAGTACACTGCTTTCTTGCTCAATCTACCTAGTTCATAATCATGAGTACCGGTGTGATGTATTGGTGTTTCGGTGGGATTGATGTTTGCCAATGACTTTACCAATGACAACTAACTTTATGTCAACAATCTTCCCCTTTGGCATTGGTGGCAAAACACATCAACACATCAACACATCACCTGTAGACTAGACTTCCCCTGTAGATCTGCTCGTATACCTGTAGCTTTTTTTGTAGCTTCCCTGTCTACTTGTCGCTTCTCTTCTCTATAGCTCTTCTCTTCTCTGTAGTTATATCTTCCCCTTTTTGGCTCCAAGGTACAAAGGGTGTTAACTCTTTATATTTGTAATTTGTTGAAGATATCTTTATAGGTCTTCTTTGCAGAGTCTAGGAATGGTTTCCAGATACCTGTTACATGATCTAAAGTTTTCTTCGCAGCTTGTGAGATTTTCCATGTCTTCTACTCTCTTGTAATCAGGTTCCCCGAGAAGTCTTTCTGTATCAGTTGCTGTTTTCTGCATCAGATCAAATGTTGGTGCAATGAATAACTGAAATCCAATAAGATCTTGGATTCTTTTTGTGTTTTCTTCTGATGCCTTCCTCAAAGTGAGAGTTAGACTTGTCAGCACCCGGTTGTAATCTATTGCAAAAGAGCTCTTAGCATCAAATTTTGATGTTAAAACCTTTATCTCTTCTGTTGTCCTTGTTCTCTCAGTTATTTCCTTCACAAAGTCTTCAAAGTTAGAAGTTCTTGTGATCAACCTTCCAGCTTCTTGTACTTGTTGCTGTAGCTCTCTGGTTCTTGTAGTCATAGCGACTTTAAGTTCTTAAACCTGTTTATGAAGAATATTTATCCTTTTCTTCTCATAATGATTAATAGCAACTGTTTTTGGGTCAGTGACATCTTCCCCAATCACTTGTGCTAGTACCTCTAATTGATCAATCACCGGTTTGTCTTCATCTATTTCAGCATCTGGTACAAAATTGTACAAGATATTCTTTACACTTGTAAGAGCCATATCCTGTTTTCGCTTAGTGAGCTTCTTCAACTGCCTTATCGACATTTTGCTTGTCAACTACAGTGTCACTAGCTGGAGATGAGCTAACTTTGCCTCTTTCCGATTGAGAATCTATTGCAAAAGATAGCTTTCTCTTTGATGTTGATGCACTTGGAACATCTACCAGTTCCTTTTGCCGTATTTCCTGTGCAGGTTCTTCTTTTGCAGGGTTCTCCTCTTCTTCTATAACAACAATTCTTGTTGTCGAGGTATTTCTTATTGTAGTGCCTCCTTTGGATGCATCTCTTCTTCTGGATGCACTTCCTCTTCTGGATGTACTCCTTTCGGTGGTTGCTGTGTTTGTTGTTGTTCTTCAACAACTTGTTGATCATTTAAAACAACTTCTGCTTTATCTGTTTCATTTTCCGCAGTCATCTTTGCTGATGACTCCCAAGTTCTTGTTCCGCTGGTCTCATAGATGTATCTTGTACACCTGTTTGAACTTCTTCTCCTAGGTTGACTTGTTCACTAGCTGTGAACTGTTCACTAGTAACTTCACCAATTGTTGTTCCTTGTTCACCTGTGGAAACTTGTTCACTAGTTGTGAACTGTACAGGTGGAACCATCACCTTTTCAGGTTCATTTGTGAGATGTCCTGAGGACTTGTAGGCTTGAGAGTGTTGAAGTCATATTTTTGCCAAAATTTTAGTGAATCTTCATACACATCTTTATCTTGACCATTAATGATTTTGGCAACCCTGTCCCTTGTATCCAAGTTGAGTGACACAACTTCCAACAGGATTTTTATTGACTCATTGTCAAGATCTGGTTTAATTTTTGCCAAAGTTTACCTATTATACACATAGTTTGTAAGGGTAATTAGCAAACAGTAACTTTTGTTAACGGTTACTGTATTCATTACCCTTACCTAACCTTTCTTTCGCAACCAGTTCACAGACTTTTACCTGTTTACAAATCCTCAGTTGCAAAATCCACCTTGCTACGTCAGTAACTCTTACTTGTCCGATTAATATGTTAGATTGGTGACTCCTTCCTGGTTCCTATTCTTGACTGAGCAAGATCACAACTCACTAGTTCCTCCGGGAACAGTAGCCTTGCTACCTGTTCCCCTTAAGCCTTTAGGCTTAATTTGCTGAAGAGATATCATCATTAGTAGATGATGACCTTACCTCAGATTTCTCCTCAGCGGAACTCTTTGTCCCCTTTATGGACCAAGTCTTCTTGACTTTCCTGTTGGTTTCTTTACTCACATCATCCTTCTGATTGGGGGACAACTTCTTGACTTGTTTAGCCGGTCATTTGCCTTTGTTCATTGACTGGTTCCTGCAGTCATTGGCCAGATGCCCAATCTTGTTAGAATTGCAACAAACGATTCCGGTTCCTCTCCATGGATTGACCCTTCTTTCCCTGCCCATGGGTGAGTGACAATCAAAGTTTTTATGCCTTGATGGTCCACAGGTAGCACAATTAAATGTGCTCCGGTTTACATTCCTATTATGGAATACCGATCTCGGTGGAGATTTTGAATGCCATTGTTTTGGACTTGCATTCTTCCGCTTTGTGTCCAAATTTATTGCAAGCATAGCAATAACCCTTGAAGCTTCCCCTGCTTCCGTTGGACACACTATTGGAGCGAGAGCTGCATTTAAAGGTCCTGTGACCATACTTGTAAAAGTTGCTGCAGGAACTGTTAGAAGTAAATGGTTTCACTGGTGCATTTCTGCCGTCATTGGATTTATGACCCGGTTTGCCACAATGTTTGCAAGAGGGTATGAAGATCTTTTTACCTTTGTCTTCTGTAAGTTTCTTCTTTTCCTTCTTGCCCTGCTTGTCTCCAAAGGACTCATTGGTTTCATTATTGCTTTGACCGATGTGCCCAAGTCCTGTCGGATCCTTGTGCTTCCTTTGAGCTCTCAGTTGCTCATCAAGCTTCTTAGAACTTTCATTATACCTTCTGAGTTTCTCATTCCTTTCTTCAAGAGTTTTCAGTTGTTCCTTTAGTTGATCCAATTCAGAAGCCATCTTTTTGCATGCTTCATCTTTGTCATGCAAGTGCTCATGCATTGCATTCTCCTGATTTATGCCTTGCGTGTCTACATGCTGTTGCAATATGAGGGCATCACTCTCTCTTAATGCATCTTTAGCCAGATTTCTTGCTCTTTCAACAGTTAACTGTGCTTCTACGGCACTAGTCTTCTCATCCTCAGCTTTTCTTTTGGCTTCAATGAGTTCAGTCATCCTCAGAGCATGACCTTCTTGCTCCCTTTTTAAATTGGAGATTTGATCGGTCAGATTCAAATTCTTCTCCATGAGATCAGTGACCGCTTCTTCTGCTTCATCAGAGCCACTCTGCCCAGAGAGTTCCTCAATGGTTTCATGACTTTCACTTAGTTGTAGAGCCAACTCTTTCCTCTTGGCAAGAGACCTCCTCAGTTTATTCTCCAGAGAGGCTATCATGTCATTGGCTTCCTCCAGTTGCTTTTGATACCTGTAATCCTTCATGATCTTTTCTCAAGTGGTTAAGCTTACTATTCCTGAGAACCTAAGCTCTTATACCAATTGTTGATCCTAACCGGTTACTGAGAGGGGGGGTGAATCAGTAAATTCGATTTCTACTTATCTTTTAAGCAATCAAATATTCTTGTTAATATAGAAATTGAATGAATATTTATAACAACCATAAACAAAAATTAAATGCACAGGTCAACACAACATTTATACGTGGAAACCCTCAGTTAGAAGGAAAAAACCACTGTGGGAAAAAACCCACGAAACCCCAATACCGCAATAATAAAGATGCCCTGTTAGAGGCTTACAAAGCACTGGTTAGAGTGCTACCCGGTTAAGGGATTTGATAGAAGACCTGTTAGGATCTTGACCCTATTAGGAGTCGCCTAGTCAAAGGACTTAAAACACCAACAAAGATGTTACTCGGTAAATAGATTTATACAAAAGAACCTGTTAGGGTTCACCTTGATTGAGGGATTTAAATATGAAGAGCACACGATTATACTGAGAGGGGGGGTGAATCAGTATAATAACAATTTTAACTTTAAAAACTTTATTCAAAGATAACTTTAAATTCTCAAACAAACAATTATGCACATGAACACAAATTTTACGTGGAAACCCAATATGGGAGAAAACCACAAAATAATTTGCTTTTATATAATATTGTTCTTTTACAATGTTTTGTAGGCACCAACCTACTAGAGGCTCCAACCTCTAAATTTATGAGCACCAACTCACTGGAAGCACCAACTCCCACACTTTGCAGGCACCGACTTACTGGAAGCTCCAACTCCCACACTTCGCAGGCACCAACCTACTGGAAGCACCAACTCCCCCTGACTGATTCTGAGCACCAACTCGTTGTATACAAAACTTTCTTCCACCTTGCCAATATTGCTATCTTCAATTGATGATGGACATTATAATCTCTTCAATTCTTATACCTTTCGTCTTGTATTTTACTCCTTGACAAATCTGCCTTTTACTGTCTTTGATTTCTTCATATAATTCTGCCTTTAGCCTTTTCAAATCTGTTCTTTTATTCTTACTTCATTTACAAGTCAGCTTGTCTTGGACAGATGTCACATTCCTTCTTCACTTAAGGCAGCTATCCTTATGACACAGAACTATCAATAGTGAGATTGGATTTCCATGCTACAATTACATCATTCCTTAGGAGCACCTGTAATAGTCGATACATATTAGATAGTCTTCAAAACCTTAGATAACGATATTACAAATGTCCATTGAATCAATGGCACCAATATTTAAGTATTTCCACCTCCCATATTGTTAAGTGGATAGTTATGGAGGAGCAGTTAATAAATTTGTCTTCATGCTAAAGTCCTTTCTCCAAGTCCAGAAAACAAATATTTCTTTTTATCTTTTCCATCAATAAAGCCTTAGAAATGGAGTGTATTCTTATTACTAGCCTGGCAAATGTGTTCAATCACCAATGTCATAGCTACATGCTGGAATATATATATCAATGATGACTTCACATATATATCATATATCTCAGATATATCATATAATTATGTCTAATGAATATAGGTAAAGTGAACATATATTGTATCTACCCATGTCCTGGACTTTGACATCAATGACAATTTCCATCAATCTCCCCCTTTGTCATTGATGGCAACCTCTCAAATGTATAATTGTGCAAGGCTCCCCCTTAGTTCGCTATTCCCTTCATCTTTAATCTCTCCCCCTTTGACATCAATGGCAAAGGGTCTCCAAGGCTAGAGACTAGCTCCCCCTGAACACATGCTTCCGCTGCGCCACTTTGATTTTGACAATGTAAGTACCGCAATCCTTTGTGCCATAGCTGATTTTCATCTTCTTGTACAAAGAAACATTTTTCATCGTTCATATACAAATTGTTTGCAGTCCTACAAGCATTAGCTATTAATTGTCCATCCACTTTAATTTCACAACCTGACTCATACTTAGTAAATTTTCTCCTACCACACATCTTTCTTATTTTGAACATGTAAAGCTATAGCGATTTTTCTTTCTTTCTCCAAACCATCTTTTTAGGAGGATCTTCTTTCTTTGCTTGTTCTGTAGGAAAGATTGTTCTACATTTGTGGGCTGCATGTCCAAAATTGTTACACTTTGAACATAGAATATCAAAATTAACCAATGGAGCAAAAGGATTTTGAATATTCCTCTCTTTGCTTCTGCAATTTAGAGCTTTATGACCAAATTTGTTACAGGAGTAACAATATCCATTAAATAGGTAAGAAAAATGCTGTCTATAATATGGCCTTTTCCAATCATTCATATTTTGATTTGGCATTCTATAATCTAGTGCTTTGTGACCAAACTGATTGCAAGAGTAGCAATATCCATGAAAGTTATAACGAGATTTATGAACATCATTCTCTTCATTCTTCTTGTAGTTCCTTTCTTTAAGCTTGTCTTCTTGTGATGGTTCATTTATGACTGTGTTGCTTCCTTCTTTTATGAAGCCTTTGAATGTATTGTTACTATTTGAGTTTCCTTCATAACCAACCCCGGTTTTGCTGGAAGAAGGCTTTTGACTATCAATGATATCATCTAGGATTTCTGAACTCTTTTCAAATTTGAGACTATTGCGTAGTTTGATAGTGCTTTCCTCCAATTCTCTTTTTAATTTCCCAATTTCTAATTTTAGATCAATTTCAGCTTGTTTGGTTTCTTCTAATTGATTCTTCAAATCTTCAATTGTTTGTTCTGTTTCTTCTACTGCTTTCGTAGCTTCTTCTTTGAGTTTTACAAGTTTTCTTTTTAGTCTTTCATTTTGTTTATATGCATAATGAAGTTCTTCTTTAAGATCAACATCCTCTTCCTCATTACATGATTCGTCTTCCTCTTCTTCATAACTATCACTTGTGTCTGCTTCAGCCATAAATAGAATCTCATCCTCCTCATCACTTGGGCATTCCTCGCTGCTTTCATCTGAAGAGCTGTCCTTTTTGGAATAAAAACTCATTTTGTTTTTGTTTTGATATTTCTTATTGTTATTCTTCCATTTTTTCTTTGTGTGTGCTTGCTTTTCATCTTCACTTGAGTCATCATCATTTTGAGGACATTTTGAGGCATAGTGTCCTATCTTTCCACAATTGAAACATTTGAAAGGAAACTTTCCTTTATATTTTCCATTTCCCCTTTTTAATTTTCTTAAGAAATGGGCTTCGGCTTCATCAGTTTCACTGCTTGAACTTTCACTTGAAATTTGTTTTTTGTTCTTACCCTTTTTAGATGCTTTGAATGATATTTCCATCTTAGGTTCCTTGCCTCCAATCCTCATTTCATAAGCGGTAAGAATTCCATGTAACTCATCTTTAGTAAGACTATCCAGATCTTTTCTTTCTTCGATTGCTGACACCTTAGAATCGAATCTAATGGGTAGAGATCTCAAGATCTTTTCAACCACAAGCTGTTCTTCTACTTCTTCACCAAGGGCTTTTATTGCATTGACTACTTCATCAACACGAGAGAGAAAGGAGGCTATGTCTTCATCTTCCTTCATTTTTAGGCTTTCGAATGTGCTTCGGTGAGTTTGAAGTTTTGCCTTCTTTACATTGTCAGTCCCTTCATATATATTTTTCAACTTATCCCATATATCCTTTGCAGATTTACAATGCATAACTTTAGTGAACTCCGAGTCGGCTAGATTACATAGAATAGCATGTTTTGCTTTGGCATTATTCTCACTTTTCCTTTTTCCGGCTGCATCGGTTGGTGGGTTTGCTGGTATTGTATAACCATCTAGTACTGATTGCCACACATCGAATCCAATAGCATTTAAATATGCTTCCATCTTTATACTCCAAAATGCATAATTTGTCCCATCAAAATTTGGTGCCTTGTTTTGAAAACTTTCAGCCATTTGTGCTCTTTAGATCTACCTTCAAGCTGTTAGGCTATATAGAAGGAACCTGCTCTGATACCAATTGAAGAGCACACGATTATACTGAGAGGGGGGGTGAATCAGTATAATAACAATTTTAACTTTAAAAACTTTATTCAAAGATAACTTTAAATTCTCAAACAAACAATTATGCACATGAACACAAATTTTACGTGGAAACCCAATATGGGAGAAAACCACAAAATAATTTGCTTTTATATAATATTGTTCTTTTACAATGTTTTGTAGGCACCAACCTACTAGAGGCTCCAACCTCTAAATTTATGAGCACCAACTCACTGGAAGCACCAACTCCCACACTTTGCAGGCACCGACTTACTGGAAGCTCCAACTCCCACACTTCGCAGGCACCAACCTACTGGAAGCACCAACTCCCCCTGACTGATTCTGAGCACCAACTCGTTGTATACAAAACTTTCTTCCACCTTGCCAATATTGCTATCTTCAATTGATGATGGACATTATAATCTCTTCAATTCTTATACCTTTCGTCTTGTATTTTACTCCTTGACAAATCTGCCTTTTACTGTCTTTGATTTCTTCATATAATTCTGCCTTTAGCCTTTTCAAATCTGTTCTTTTATTCTTACTTCATTTACAAGTCAGCTTGTCTTGGACAGATGTCACATTCCTTCTTCACTTAAGGCAGCTATCCTTATGACACAGAACTATCAATAGTGAGATTGGATTTCCATGCTACAATTACATCATTCCTTAGGAGCACCTGTAATAGTCGATACATATTAGATAGTCTTCAAAACCTTAGATAACGATATTACAAATGTCCATTGAATCAATGGCACCAATATTTAAGTATTTCCACCTCCCATATTGTTAAGTGGATAGTTATGGAGGAGCAGTTAATAAATTTGTCTTCATGCTAAAGTCCTTTCTCCAAGTCCAGAAAACAAATATTTCTTTTTATCTTTTCCATCAATAAAGCCTTAGAAATGGAGTGTATTCTTATTACTAGCCTGGCAAATGTGTTCAATCACCAATGTCATAGCTACATGCTGGAATATATATATCAATGATGACTTCACATATATATCATATATCTCAGATATATCATATAATTATGTCTAATGAATATAGGTAAAGTGAACATATATTGTATCTACCCATGTCCTGGACTTTGACATCAATGACAATTTCCATCAAAATATGCTTCACACCTAAAGCAATGATCTTATGATGACACTATATCTGTCGATTCAGATCATAGCTGTTCACCCTTTCCTCTGCTTGGCTGTTGAATTTTACTCTCCCTTTCACCTTTTGTGACTGTGTTTCCTCTCAGAAGATTCTGCTCTCCTGCTCTCCTTAGCTCTATGCTCTTGATTTTCAACAACACACTTCTCATGTCTTCCGACTTGTATTTATAAGAAATTATCTTATTAAAAAATACATCTAACAGTTTTGCCAAGTTGTAAACTCTCCCAAAAATCACGTATGCAAAACTCGTAAAAAGCTTGCAAACTGATCTTTAGTTTACCTCGAAACACTCGCAGAAAAAACAAAGCTAACTCCAGTTCCACTGAAAAAGCTAACTCCAGTTTTACTGAAAAACGCTCCGCATAATCCGGTTCGGATTATCATGCACTTAACCGGTGTATGATTTGTATCTAGTTAGTCATTTGTTCCCTGTGTGTTTGCCAAGACCGGTTGGACAAAACCTGGACCAGTATAAGCGTGACCGGTTAAAGTACACTTCTTTCTTGCTCAATCTGCCTAGTTCATAATCATGAGTATCGGTGTTCTGGTGGGATTGATGTTTGCCAATGACTTTACCAATGACAACTAACTTCATGTCAACGCATATAAGCTAAATGTTATTTGTAATGTTGAAGAGTTGAGAAGAGATATGGCAATAAATTGAGTTTAAGACAATCCTGCTCCCCAAGCTACATCATTAGCAGTTAATATTGCTTTGTTCAATGAGGCAATAGTTGTTGCAAGTAGATCATGATAAACTGAAATGTAAGTATATGTAGGATATAACTGAAAACAATCAATTGAGATCTCAAGAGTTGGCATCAACAAGTGCACTAGTGCCAATCATTTCAAGTCCTCAGATTCTAGTAGAAGCATTTCCATTAGATAGGGAGGCATTAATCTCTGAAATCAAGGAGTTGAAGGAGCAAACAAAAGTAGTTAAAGAGGATAAAATGCAAATCATTGGCAAATTGGTGTCGGATTTGTTTGATTACATATTGTCCAAAATAATTGGCAAGGTAGATGACACTTGGAAAGCATATGTAGATTTGTAATATGCCTTAGCAAAGATTGAGGTGGATTCGAAAAACATCAAAGCAATAAAGGACAGATGGATGCCAAGGACTTTAGTAATAAGGCACATTGCCAAAGTATCAAAGTTTGATCCTGAAAAACTTGGCTAAATAAAGGCAACTAGTGAAATGATGGAGACTTTCAAAGAGGTGGTACTCTATATGATGAAGCTTGATAAGTAGTTAAAAGATAATCTTGGATCAATTGATTCAATTGAGAAGAGGATGATGCCCAATATTACAAAGGAACAAGGTCAAGCTAAAAGTTTGGAGCAATGGAAAGGTGAATTTGGCAATATAGGCCCAATCATGTATCCTCTGTATGTGCAAATGACGAGTTCAACATTAGCTTGCTGAACGCTACATTGGATGAGATGTTTTCCCTAGAGGTGGTTTTTGATAGTTTTCAGTAAGGAAACCAGGCAATTTTGGATGGAGAATGTCCATCACACAATGAGAAAATCAATAAAATCCAACACTTCCAATGGCCTTCCGAGAAGATGTATGTGGCATGGGAGGAGAAATATGGTGATTAGGCATATTTGCATATCAATTGGTGAGATGTGATTTAGATTAGCAGGTGACCTGATTTTGGCAGTTTTGAAGCAGTGCAAGGTTTTTCGTCCAAACGGGTGGTTCAATCATTAGGCTTGGGACATTTTGTCTGCACCATGTGATTCATTATTGTACTTTCTAATACAAATAATGACATTGTAATGGGCACAAGTTCCCAAGCATATTTTGTAATTGAAAAGTCGATTCCGTAACAAAAAGTTGTTTTTAGGTCCTTAGGTCGGTGTCTTTTGCCTTTACATTCTAAGGAACTTGTAATATTGTAAAAGGGTTCTTCTTTTTAATCTATGATGGGATCTAGTTGAAAATTTTGTGATCATTGGAGATATTAGTTTTTTTTGTGATCATTGGAGATATTCAACAAGAAAAGTGACTGTTCTAAGTTGCAGAATAAATTTTGCATGTAAGTGGAACACTTGTATGTCATTTTTCCATTCAGATTGAAGCTAATATGAAAATCATTATACATGTGTGTTCTCTGCAATTGCCTCCTTGAATGCACACACTTTCTTTTTAATTAAAGAAATCAAGGGTTTCTGAATTTATCTATATACATTTGCTATATGTTGTATCTTATTTGTTATTTTTGTTCAAGTAATGTATTAAATGTGCTTTGAAGAAGATATGGAGGGATTTCTGTTGGGTTGAGGGATTGCTTAGCAGGGTTGCAGATAATACCTTTCTTGGATACATCATTGTAAGGCAGTGATAAGGTTAAATCCTTTGGATATGAAGTTTGGTTGTCAGAAAAAGACATTTGCATGTGAGAATCTGACTTTGTAGCCCTGGATAGGCACGGATCTGAGATATACTTAGTTTAAAAACAAGGTTTTAAAACCCAAAATACAAAATCATTTTAATGTGTTCAAGTTGTTCCATGTTCTCAAGTTGGTGTAATGAAGTTCTACTAAGGATCTAGTTTAACTGGTAACAACCATACAAATCTTAGTAAAATTTGTGAGAACATTTCTGCTTTTATCAATATCTCAATATATAAGGGTCATCATTTCAGATATTGTAATAAGGGCTACCCCCTAGGTCTAGCAGACTCTAAAGTGCAAAGGAGATAAGGTTTTGTCTCCTCTTTGTTGGCCACTGATCTGAGAGTTCTAAAGATTAAAGATAGCTACTTTATAGAGGTAATTAGCAATCAGTTGGAAACACTACCAACAAGAAATGTTTTGATCAAGAATGGAAACAAAAGGCTTTTCTATCCCACATATAGAAACCATTTTCCTACCTATTAATATTTTGTAGAAAATTGCAAAGGATGAATTTGACCGAGAAAAGAGTGGCATGATATAGATGATATAAAGATCATGAGGAAGATCAAACACTGGGGAGATGGATAGATCAATGTAAACGAGAATCACACAACATGATCAAGACATAAAGCATAATAGTGTGAAAAGTCATAGTTGGGCCTTGGCTGGACATCTGCTCACAATGAAATATGATATTAAATTAATGAACCAATACTGTTAGCTAAAATGGATTACTATGTTAAGAGGCCACTTGCGAGAAGCTATAAAAATAATAGAACATGCTAATTACTAACAATTGTTAAGGTTTTAGGATCATTGCAAATGTAATAGCACTATCTCATTGTATGTGTTTTCCAAATGCAAAAATCTCTTACATTTATATTAAGAATGAGCCAAGAAGAGATTGTGTCCCTTCATGGGACATGTCTATTCATTATTATGTAATTAATATAATGACAATTATGATTACACACACACACACACACACACACATATATATATAATATTTCTTTAGTATTATATTAATTTCTCTAATATTTACATAATAATAATATTTATTTTATCAATTTAACTATTTAGTTATTATGAGAATAATTATAATCTAACTTTATATATACATATATATCAATGTATATAGTAATATCAATTATTATATACATTGATATATATATATATATATATATATATATATATATATGATAAATCATTTATCATAATAATCATATAGTCAATATTATTGATTTGAGTGATGCTACAAACATCAACACTCCCTCTTAGCTAGGGAGGATAAATCAATCCAATGTCAACACTTATGACACTTGACAACATCAATCATATGATGTAAGCAATAAAGGCATCATCCTCATGATATAATCAATAGAAACCTAGTCTCAATATGTGGATTGCCTCCATCGGCGATTCTATCCATAAGCTCTCGTGTGGATTGCCTCCATCGATGATTCTATCCACAATCTCTCAGGTGGATTTCCTCCATCAGCAATTCTATCCATAAGCTCTTGTGTGGATTGCCTCCATCGGCAATTCGATCCATAAACTCACGAGCTTTGGTGTGGATTGCCTCCATCGGCGATTCTATCCACAAGCTCTCGTGTGAATTGTCTCCATTGACGATTCTATTCACAAACTCACGAGCTTGGTGTGGATTGCCTCCATCGGCGATTCTATCCACAAGCTCTCGTGTGAATTGCCTCCATCGGCGATTCTATTCACAAACTCACGAGCTTTGGTGTGGATTGCCTCCATCGGCGATTTTATCCACAATTAAGATCACAAAAATATTTATCACAATAGAAAGTTATTGCAAGATCATCACCTTCCAATAACTTTAACAAATGCAAGTGATAATCATTTGGAAGTTGTCACTTCCTCATGATTTACACAGGGGGCAGACCCATTAAAAACATTCATGATTCATTAGTATAATAATCAATTATATCAAGATTACCTCAGAAGTGTTTCACCTTCAATAGTGAACTCCCTCTCAATCAACATGATCAAGATTGTCACAAGTTGACTGAACCATTTGCTCCCTCTGAAGCTCAAGTTTATCAACTTCTTGACCTCTTTTGAAATGTCAGACTCCCTTTGTATCTATTCTCAATCATTAATTCATTTATAGGCATCAAGTTATTTCTCCCTTGAATGTAATTATCTTGTGCTTCTGTCCTGAAGGTATGTCAGAGAGAGATTACAAATAGCTCACTAAACTATCTCGACCGAAAATACCAATGATAGAAGCATACAATATTTTACTAACCAATGGTATAGCATGAGTTACAAACTCAAAAATTATGTGCATTAATAAAACATGAAACTCATCTTTTATAAATTTCAAGTATTTCATTCTGTAAGGTGAGCCCATATAGAAAATATCATGCAAATTCAAAGAATGATGTTGTCGTTCTCGAAGATTACTTGAATTATTCACATGACTTGTCTTCAATATCCAAAGGTTCTATACACTATTAAAACCTTCAATTTTATCGGATCTCCCTTCAAGTGGTTAGGCTTATAAAGAAGAAACCTCGCTCTTTTACAGATTTTTTTTAATAGACCCGTACATTGTCAGCCATAACTTTTGAACCTGGTATTTTCTCTTCAATCGCTCCGGTGAGATTCTTGTAAATTTGTTTATCACCAACATATCCAAAATTTAGTAAAATCCAATGGTGCATTTGTGAGATATGGTCCTCGTACCGAGACTGTATTTCCTGAGACAATCACACATTCACCATCAATAAACTACTCTCTTACATTTGCAACTTGGCTTTGATACCATGTTAAGGTTTTAGGATCATTGCAAATGTAATAGCACTATCTCATTGTATGTGTTTTCCAAATGCAAAACTCTCTTGCATTTATATTAAGAATGAGGCAAGAAGAGACATGTCCCTTCATGGGACATGTCTATTCATTATTATGTAATTAATATGATGATAATTATGATTATATATATATAATATTTCTTGAGTATTATATTAATTTCTCTAATATTTACATAATAATAATATTTATTTTATCAATTTAACTATTTAGTTATTATGAGAATAATTATAATCTAACTTTATATATACATATATATCAATGTATATAGTAATATCAATTATTATATACATTGATATATATATATATATATATATATGATAAATCATTTGTCATAATAATCATATAGTCAATATTATTTATCTGAGTGATGCTACAAACATCAACAACAATATTGATAGGGAATTAAAAAATCACAATATTGATAGGGATGGTGCTGGATGATTAAAGGCACTTATATTATATGGAACATTGGAACATAATACTGATCAAATCTATTATTAACTTGTTATGATTGAGTTTTAAATGGTTGACTATCCTTAAAAAATGCCTAAATTATTTACACCTTTTATTTAAGAAAGAACTAGAACAATTGAAAATACCATATTGTTGATCTCATATTTCATTGAAGTGGGTCTCGGAGGATATTCAAAGCATTGGAAAAAAACTATTAGACCTCAGAACTTCAATTGGCACAAGTACAACAATTGTATGTTGTATATTGACCTGATGGGATGCTTTGAAATGTTTGTGCTTGAACTACTCTGCTCTGCAGGGAAAAGAAATGAAATCTTAGTAAACCATCATCTACACTTTACTTATTTCTTTACTAGAGTGCATGAGATTTGTTTACAGATAATCTTTGTACCATGCAAAGTGTGCAGTGTCTGATATGCATCAGTAACATAGACTGATACTGGTATCTTTTGTAAACTAACATTTGCAAGTCTGGAGCTTCCCATGGCTATGTGATTGTTGTCTAGATGTGATTATTAGAAGTTTACATGTGTTATCATTATAAATATTTCTGACAATTATTATTTCTGCTCTATGTGTCATAACTTTAACACTTGTTCAATTATTCCCTCTCATATTCATGTTTTCCATTGTGTTTTCAGAGGTCTGTTAATCAACATCCCTATGTTGGTTAATAGTAGCATCTTAAAATCACATGGTATTTCATCAGTGCCTAGCATTTCTACTTCTGGTGAGCCTCTCCCTTTTCCAGGGTGTTTGTTGTTTCTTTAATAGTACTTCTATCTGATCTGTAGATATAATGATGTGGATGAATGTGAGTTGATAAAACTATTTCATCTCTCAGGACAACATAGCCAAATTTTTGTTAGCTACCATATTTACAAGGGCAGAGGTGCAATTTGTATCCAACCAATAGCACCAGAGTTCTGTCCTTCGAGTTTGAATGTATGTGTACCTTTGACGAAGGAGGATCATGTGGGTTGTCCCATAAAAAGTTTAACTTTTTATACTTATATACATAATAGCCACCTTCTTGCCTTAAAACTTTTAACTTGTGATCGATAATGTTGCTCCGTGTTTTGATGTTGATGCACTATATAGCCTGGGTCAATTAGTATTTCCAAAGTGGGCTCTGTTAATCTTCAATTTGCTCATTCTGTTGGAGAACGGAAGTACGACTGGACGAAGAAGCAGGTATGATTCTGCATGCTTGTTGTAGTTTGATTTTTTTATCCATTTATAGTTATGGATTCATCTCACTTCCCTTTTGCACAATTGTATATTCTTGAGGGAAATATTTGCCCTTTGTAGTCATGTAGAGGTATAGTTACTTTTATAAGATTCAGGATGTCTAGTCACAGCTGTTAAGGAATATGTGAACTCTCTGATTTGGCACTTTCTTGATTGGTTCTGATTCCAATCCTTTGCTGTTTCTGAGATATTCGTGATTCTGCATGCACATCATATAGGTTTTTTACATAATTATTGACAGTAGGAAATCTTTGCATATGCAACTTGCTATTTCGCAGACATTTGTTTTATCAGAAACTGAGCTTGGAAGCTTAATAAGTCTAAGTTCAAATGAGTCATGTGAATTCTTCCAAGATCCTTTCATTGGTAAAAGGTATAATAATTTTTAATCAATTTTTTGAATCCTATCTTGACATTTGGAATAAAAAATATTCTATATCATATGAACTGGTTTTACTGAAATAAATGCTAATACACAAATTAGTATCTCTCAATCTGCTTCCTTCAGGTTATTAGTCCGTCATATTGAATACAAATTTCACATCAATAGTTTCATCCAGTTCAATTCTCATATTGCCATGATTAATCATCTTTAAGGTTATAATCATGTGAGTAGTTGTATGATTCACAGCGATGCAGGTAAAGTACACAAAGTCTTGCAGATAGCACCACTTCCAAGCCCCCCAGGATATTTCTTCAGATTGAGTAAGTTTTACCAAATTTTGCAACTCTCATGTCTGAACTGTATATATGCCTTTGGTTTTGAATTGGGGGAAGGACTGATTGGTATTGCATTTACCTGAAAAGATTTTCATACGTCTAGCCAGTCTTCCACTCTATTTAAATATCACTCTTCAATGGCCAAACAGTTAATAGTAATTTTACATCGCATCCTTATCAAAAACTGGTAAACAATGTTCTGCTTTTATTGGCCAAAATTTACGATCAACCATTTTAAAGTAAACTGGATAATATTGAAGTATAACCCAGTTCTTCCTAATATTTAGAGTAAAGCAAGAGTATAATAATAAAGTGAGTGCTTTTGGACATTCACTTTGAAAGCTGATTTCTTTTAATTAAGAAAAAAGAAAACATCCACAATGATGAAGACAAGTATAGTTTTGGAAATGCCGTTCTCCAACATTTCCAGAATAAGCTAGATGAGGAAATTGGTCACTGATTTTGGCATTATGATTTCTTTCCCATGCACGAACTGACAGCTTATAAAAAGTACGGCAATTAGCCTGCAACTCCAATACTTTGATCCATGCATTTAACATAGATTCAACTTAGTGCCAGCTTAGAACCATTAGTTAATGTCAAAGCCCACTTGGATTTGTAACTTTGCTGTCTTAAGAAAAATATTGACTTGTGTTGGCTTTTAAAATGTTCAACGGTGTTTTGGGGACGGGGACAGGGACAGGGGGATGGCAGGGGATGTATTTCCGGGACGTTTTCTAGAGGGCCAAAAGTAGGGGATGCATCCCCGTGTAACATAGTTTTTCTTTCAATAATTTTGAGATGTTCTGAGAACTGTAACATAGTTTTTCTTTTTTTGAGATGTTCTGAGAACTAATATGTTTTAGGTGACGACTCCATTATGCCATGCTGTAAGATATACATGAGCTTAAACCTTTTTCAGAGGAAATATATCACACTTTCTATCTCAAAATCTAAAAGCTATAAATCTGAGTATCATAAAATAATGAGAATGGGAAAGGTTGAGCTGCAAAATTGATTTATTTAGGAGTTGAAAAAGATCTAACAAACGATTTTAAACATGCATTAGGGCATAGTTTTATGTCTAATTAATCTCCCGCTCGTCTCTACGTAATTTAGCCAAGACATTCCATTAGGCACTTCACTAGCTTTAACATTTCTTTGATTGACTTGATAGTCTAGGTCCTTTATGTTGTGCATTCTAGTTATTCATCCTAATCAGATGATGTTTCTTGCTTTTCCTAAAAAAATAAAAATAAAAATTTCAATTAATGTATATGCATTTTACAAAACAAGGGTGGGATGCAGCAAACCCCTGAATCCACCAAGAATGTGCATTGTGCAAGCTTTTAAGTGTAACATATCATAACTAACTGTTGTGAGGTTTTCACACCATCACCCCAAAGAATTTGGGGACCCCTTTTTTTTCAAGCAGGCCTTGGCAATTTCCTAGATCCGGGAGTATTTGGATGCCTTAGTGAGTTCTGGAGTGATCCAGAGGTTTTGAAATGACAATTTTACATCTTCGATGTTTTTGAAGTGCCTAGGAGGGTATTGCTTGTTTTCACCTTGCACGGAAACTTGGTTTTCCTAGAGAGTTGATTTTGTCTCTATGCTAAATGAAATTCAATAAGAACATTTTTTTCGATTGTTAGAATAATATTTGGCAAGACAAATTGGCAAATTTTGGACTTAGATGAATTTTGAAAATTGATATAATTGTATAAATCAAACATTTTCAAAATATAATTGTGGATCTGGATATTTTGGGAAAATCGTGTAAATTTTTGGTGGTGAAAGTGATTTTTTTAAATAAAAATTTAAATTGCCAAATTTGAATTAATTCCCAAATGGAGATAATAAATTGCAAAAAAAAAATTAATTGCTAAATGGAAATTAAATTGCTAAATGATTTTTGGATTGCAAAATAATAAAAACTTAAATTGCCAAGTGGGATTTTCGAAATTTTAAATGGAGAAAATGAGTAAATGGAAGTTGGAAATTAAATTGAATTTATTTGAATTTTAATTGGTTGGCAGATTTCGATTTTGGGCTGAGTGTTTATAACTTAGAAATTTAATTTGGGCCCCTTTGTGTGTTAAATTCAATGTATTTTAAGGCCTAAGAGGTGTGAAATTCAAGGTAAGTTATTGGGTCCACAATGGGGAAGAATTAAAGCTATATTAGAGGCCTACATGACCTTTTTTCAAAATTTCAATTTTAGGGCCTATGATAATTTTGGATTTGACTAATTTAAACCCATAATTTTTGCACTAGGCTGACCCAATTTCAAATTAAAATTAAATACCCAAGCCTGTGTGATTTTAATTACATTTAATTGGGGTTTTAAATGACAATTTTAATTTAAATTTTTTCCCTCCTAAAAAGTCAGCCCTGCTTTTTTGGAGGCAAAAATTGGTATAAAGGGAGGGCTTGTCTCCTCATTTTTTCATTCATTTCTCACTTGTCTCTTGGCAGCCAAGGAGGAGCTCTTGGAACAAAAGAAGCTACGAATTTGGAGAGGGAGGAGGAGTGAAATTAGCAAGGTGAAGGCAACGAATTTGGTACAGGAAGAGTGATTTTTTTGGGGGGTTGCAAATCTGGAAAAGCCTGCAAAAATTCTGAAAGTGTTGCGATTTTTTTTGAGAAGGGCAGGGCTGCGAGTTTTAGTAGAGAGGCTTCTATTTTAGAGGTTGCAAATTATCAAACAAGAGGCTGCGATTTTAAAGGGAGATGCTGCAAAAAATCTGGGAGCTGTAACTTTTGTGAAAGGACTGTAGATTTTGGTGTCTTCTTCTTCTTTGGTGGAATTGAGGGCTTGTTTGGTGTAGAAGAGGAACTTCAAGTTTGTTGGTGAAGGCTGGTTAGTAAGGAAGATTTCTTCCCTTGTTCCTACTTGGTTCTTTTCCCATTTCTTGCTTGCATCATCCATCCGTCACTTCATCATTTTATCTAAGACTTGAAGTTGGGAGATATAAGTGTAGTTTTCATTCATAGGATTTGGAGAAAGGAGATATAAGTGGTAGTCCCACCCCTAGGAACAAAGTTGGGAGATATAAGTGTAGTCCATCTCATAAGTTTTCGAAGAGGTAGAAATAAGTGGTAGTCCCATCCCTAGGTGAAGAGGCAGAGATAAGTGTAGTGTGATAGGAATTGAAGAGACAGAAATAAGTGGTAGTTCCATCCCTAGGATTAGAGGGGCAGAGATAAGTGTAGTCCTATCTCACTGTAGAAAGAAGAGCCAAAAATAAGGGTCAGGATGGCGGATGCTAGTGCAAGCAAGAACCAAAGGGGAATGTATACCAAGAAAGACAAGGAAGACATGACGCCCAAGACCTCCTTCTCAAAATTGAAGCGAGTGGGTGACACCAGCATTGACATAGTGGACATGGTACAGTTGCGAGTTGGTTGCAAGAAGGCAAGAAAGGAGTTACCAAGTTGTTAAGGCTCACCAAGTCAGATTCCAAATCAGAGTATGGCGACCTTATTGTGCTTCTCAACCGAGTCATGGGCTCCGCTCAAGGTACACAATTTGATCTTTGGATGTATTATTTTATTGAAGGAATTGAGAATGGAAAAATAAAGTTTGTTTGGGCTAGGATCATTAGCGAGAATTTAGAGTTGCCACTTAGGATAGTGCAAAATCAGAAGCAATTCTACATGGGGTCCTACCTCTTCTATTTGATTGCAAGGATATTGGTGATGCTTTGCTAGTCGAACCAAATCCAGATTTGGGGAGATGCAAGGCACCACTATGATTGAGGCAGATGCTTATGCCAAGGGGCGAGGTTGGGCAATTCGAACAATTGAAGGCATTCAAGGGTTAGCCAAAGAGGAAAACATTAGTGAGGAGGCAGGTTTCATTGCAGATTGGAAGAAATTTGAAGATATTTAAGGCTAGGCAAGGCTTGGCTATTTGTGCAAGCTAGTTTGGTTAGATTTGAGAGGGAGGTATGGCCAAGGCAGGTACCCCCAGAACCCAAGAGTATTGAAGCAGAGGGGGGGTGCATGCAATCCAAATTCGAGTAGGAAGGTTAGAGAAGACCAAGAAGGTTAAGGAAGGCAAGGATAGTGAAGGAGGAAAGGGAGATGAAAGGTTGAAAGAGGTCAAGTTCGATTTCAAGGTGGTGGCCAAGAGCAAGGCTCTCAAATTGCAAGAAGGTTCACATCTAGGCAAGCCACTGAAGCCAAGGCAAGATTACCCCAAGTGCATGGAGACCTCACCCTTTCAAGGTCAGGACATCAGGTACAAGCAAGTTCAAGTGGTGATGAGAAAGTTTCTAAGGACGAGCTCAAGCATCGAAGGCTTCACCTCATCTCAAGGATTAAATAAATTTATAAGATAAGGTTGATGAGGTGGCAATTTCATGTGCATGCAATCAAATCATGCCAAGTGTCCTATGTTGTCATTGGTTGATAGATTATTGTAATTTTCTCATTGGCCCACAAAGTTGGTGCCCTCATGTAATTGGTTGAAAGATGGTAACCCTAATTAGGATTTGTAAGGTTTAATCTTGGCCCTTAATCTTGGCCACTCGTAATTTTGAGCCTCTATATAAGGCCATTTGTTCTCATTTGTAAAGAGAGTGATGTTGGAGAATCGTTGTCAAAATACTATCAAAATTGTTCTCTATTCATTGTTGTGGTTTGCATGGTGGATATACATGATCATTTTGGTGCATTGCATGGTTCTTCTCATTTCTCAAATTAAAGTAGGATTTCATTTCATGTTGTTAGAGTAGAAGTAGATGGCTAGTTGTATGGTGATGTTAGTGAATGTTTGATAGGGATCTATATGCTAGGCCACTAGCATCCTAGCGGCTTGTTAGGAAGCCTTGTGTGGTAATTTAGTCCAATTCCCCTTGAATCATTGCATCTATGGAGGTAGCGCCGTTGGCAAGCTTTCATTTGGTTGGATCCCCGTCCATTTGCTAATTTCTTCATTCATAGGAGTAGTAGTAGAGCAGTAAGCAGTTAGTGGTAGGAGTAGTTGAAAGTGAAAGTGATCAAGGAGAAAAGAACAACTCAAGCAAGCGAAGTACCACCAAGTTATCTTTGAATGAACAACGTAAGCCCGCCTACGTGATTAACCAGCAAATCACATTAATTTATTTGAGTTAGTATCCACAGGTGTAAGGAACCTTGGAGTTTTCTCATGTTCTTCATGAGTATTTACTTTTCAAGAGAGGGTTGAGTGTTTGGTATTCTATATCAAGTATTCGATTGCTATATGTTATGTAGTGGTACAAAACTGACATCAACATTATTTGGTGCTAGAAGGAGGGCTGAACAATGTTCATTCATGGACTATCAACAAGAATGAGCTTTCATGTTATATTTGAGATGTGAGAGATCTCTTCAAAAGTTCAAAAAATCCAAAAAATCGAAAATTTAGAAAGTCAAAAAAAAGGGAAAAGACTTCTGAATGGATGGGCAGTGGTTTCATGGTCAAGGCATGCATCCAGTTGACATTGCTCGATTTCGGGAAGCTTTGAATGGACAATTGTATCTATAGAATTTGTCTGAATTTGCATCACCTTATGAGTGTAGGATTCATGGGACAACCACATATGACGAGCTTAATTGTTTGACATTTCTGTCAAGAGTGGAGTTGGTATTGCAGAGGAAGATGTTCTTTTGGGATATCCTCAAACCAGTTCCATTTTTTGAATCAAATGATAGATTTAACATGTTTGTGAATAGTTTCAAAGAAATGATCAAGAATCGACTAAGTGAGGAGGAACTTTATGTGGAAGGTATGTTGCTCTCTAGTTGGTGTAGATTGCACAATGTAAGACATTCATAATATACTTGTCAACCATGTCAGGATATCATAAAGCAGGCCAAGCAAGAGATGGGGTGGTTTGATTGTGAAGAACCGAATACAAACAAAATTTGGAGTGCATGCCTCGAACAAATGAGTTTGGCATCAAAAGAAGGCACCAAGGATCGTATTCATCACTTAGATTGGAAACCAAAGGATGAGCATATTGTATCCTCATCCGAGAAAGAAGAAAGCAACTTGCGAGAGGATGGTGTGGTTGAACCTAATGACCAAGACATTCATGTGGAAGATGAGCCTTCACACATTACTCGTTGGGAGGAAGGTGTTAAGAAAGAAATTAAGAAAGCAATTGAATTCATCCAAAGAAGAGGAAGCATATTAGACAAAGATCCACACCTCGAGGAGCTAGAAGAAGATCATAACAAATTTGAAGAGGTGATCCTTGGTGAGCTTTCCCTCATGCTACAAGGTCGAATTCTTGAGGATGAGTTGGAAGAAGTCTCTAGCACCCTTCATGAAAGAAGTAATCAAGTAGACAAGTTGAACAAGGAATTGCAAGTTACTACAAGTGAATCCAGATATGAGGAAAAGTTTGATAAAGCATTCTAGGACATCATTACGACCATATTCTTTGGGGGGATGCTTAAGGATCTTATGAAAGAAATACGAATAGAATCATTGCCAAAGACATCCCAAGGCAGACAAGTTGTTGCAAGTGGCATAATTCGCCATCAACTCCAACCTCTAGAGGCTTTGCCACTTGGGATTGATTTTGATGAACTTATGGAGACATTCGAGGACCTCCCTATCAGTTTTGAAGATTCCAAGGGTGATGAGAGTCTATATAAAGAATTGCAAGATGTTCCTAAAGAGAGTTCAAATGGAAATTACATGCTAGATGATGAAGCTCCTAGTGGTGAGGATTTGCAAGGATTGTTAAGTGGTAATCAAGTTGCTCCCATGGAAAAGGAAAACAAAGAACAGTTTGGGTTGATGCTACAGTTGGATATTGTGTTCAAGCAACTTGGAGAGGTGTTTGATGGGGAGAATATCAAGGAATCCTTGATTTTTGAGGATACACTTGAGGAGATTCACAAGGATGCATGGTTCATGTTTCACAAGGACAAACCCCCAAAGACGATATTTCATAAGCTTGATTCCAAGATTGATCCTGCCTTGACTACCAATGAGTTCGATGTAGATGTTAGAGGGAAGATTCGTCACCAGTTACGACCTCCTGAAGCTGTGGATGATCAGTTGAGGTTTGAACAAGAGTTACCACATGAAGCACACCAGGTTGTTTCTTTCCCTGCTCTTAAGGATGAAAGGTATGAAAGTTTTTATTTTGATTATGGAAATTTTGGAAAAACAACTTGTATTTGGATTGATCATGGACCCTACGAGTTGCCTCAATTGTTGATTTTTTATGATAATCTTCTTGAGTTTGAGTTGGAGGTAACAAATTTTTTTTCAGAGTACAAGGATGAGTTTGCGAGATTGAGAACCATCACACAAACCTTGTTACTTTTGAACATCCTGAGAAACCATGTTAGATCCAGTGTATATATTAGATCGGTTAGTGTTGTCCCTTTAGAGTCTTGTACATAGTTAGGATAGGTTTGGCTTGGACGATTTGGTTCAGGAGAGTAGTTTAGTTTGCTTTCGTGTTTGGCTTAGATTAGGTTTCCTTTCAGTTGTTTAGAGTAGGTTTCTTTCCAGTGGGTTAGAGTAAGTTTCCTTTCAGTTGGTTAGTTTAGGTGTTTGAGGGAGCTCGAGTTTAATTTGCATCAAGTCCTTTGACTTGAGATCTTTTAGCTTCTCTCAGTTGGTTGGGTAGTTTTGGCTTTGGAGCTTTGCAAAGGCAAAGGGGGTCCATGTTATCACTCGTGGACGAGGTGTGTAGATTTTTACACTTTTGGTGTCAGAACCTAGAGTCCGTCTTGTTCATTTCTTGAATACATTTGACAAAGTTCAGGGGATTGAAGGTTGTGCCTGGTCGTTGGTCTATGGTAGGATTTGTACTAAATTTGGGTCAAACTCGATAGTGGCTCTCGAGTTACCTTTTGACATGGTTACAACATTATACTCGCACTTAATTGCTCCGAGTTCTTGGTGTCTCGAATTGAAAATGGACTTAGTGAAAATAATACACCTGCTTCAGCGCCACTGTGGTCTTCCAAACCCTTCGTGGGCTTCATCGCCTGCAAGCCAAACAAAAGATTGAAAAGAGGAAAGAAAAGAGAGAAAAAGAAAAAATGAGAATTAATGCAAAAGGAAAGGCAGTATCAAAGTGAAAATGAAAGTGAAAATTGGCTTTAAAGGGCGTGCAATCACCTTTACCAGTGCTACTAAGTGGTCACTAAAGGTAGAGCCGTGATTGTGGTGCCACAGCGATAACTCCGTCGAGGCTATAGACACCTGATTGGCAGCGGGGCTCTATCCAGGATGCTTTTGAAGTAAGGATATTATAATCGCTGAGTTTGATGGATCTGAGAGATTATCAAGTTCTTGTTGAGTGGGGAATAAATCATTTGCACACATGTGAGTAACTTATGGTCAGGGTGCTTAGGTTCAACTTGAGAATTCTTTCCCTTGTTGAGCGCTTGTCCTTAAGTGGATTTTCAGGTGGGTCGTCCTGAGGTTCTTTGTTCTAAGTTACTTTATTCTTGAAATGTTCAGGAATATTTCTTTGGGTTGATGCTAGATGTTGTGAGGTTTTCACACCATCGCCCCAAAGAATTTTGGGACCCCTTTTTTTTTCAAGCAGGCCTTGGCAATTTCCTAGATCCGGGACTATTTGGATGCCTTAGCGAGTTTTGGAGTGATCCAGAGGTTTTGAAATGACAATTTTACACCTTCGATGTTTTTGAAGTGCCTAGGAGGGTATTGCTTGTTTTCACCTTGCACGGAAACTTGGTTTTCCTAAACAGTTGATTTTGTCTCTATGCCAAATGAAATTCAATAAGAACATTTTTTTCGATTGTTAGATTAATATTTGGCAAGACAAATTGGCAAATTTTGGACTTAGATGAATTTTGAAAATTGATATAATTGTATAAATCAAACATTTTCAAAATATAATTGTGGATTTGGATATTTTGGCAAAATCTTGTAAATTTTTGGTGGTGAAAATGATTTTTTTTAATGAAAATTTAAATTGCCAAGTGGAGATAATAAATTGCAAAAAAATAGTTAATTGCCAAATACAAATTAAATTGCTAAATGATTTTTGGATTGCAAAATAATAAAAATTTAAATTGCCAAGTGGGATTTTCGAAATTTTAAATGGGGAAAATGAGTAAATGAAAGTTGGAAATTAAATTGAATTTATCTGAATTTTAATTGGCTGCCAGATTTCGATTTTGGGCTGAGTGTTTGTAATTTAGAAATTTAATTTGGGCCCTTTTGTGTGTTAAATTCAATGTATTTTAAGGCCTAAGAGGTGTGAAATTCAAGTTAAGTTATTGGGTCCACAATGGGGAAGGTTTAAAGCTATATTAGAGGCCTACATGACCTTTTTTCAAAATTTCAATTTTAGGGCCTATGATAATTTCAGATTTGACTAATTTAAACCCATAATTTTTGCACTAGGCTGACCCAATTTTAAATTAAAATTAAATACCCAAGCTTGTGTGATTTTAATTACATTTAATTGGGGTTTTAAATGGAAATTTTAATTTAATTTTTTTTCCCTCCTAGAAAGTTGGCCCTGCTTTTTTGGAGGCAAAAATTGGTACAAACGGA
Organism: Chamaecyparis obtusa; assembly: GCA_027943335.1. Lineage (NCBI taxonomy): Eukaryota > Viridiplantae > Streptophyta > Pinopsida > Cupressales > Cupressaceae > Chamaecyparis > Chamaecyparis obtusa. The sequence goes on from BSBK01001724.1 coordinate 1,721,216, forward strand.
GGGCTTGTCTCCTCATTTTCTCATTCATTTCTCACTTGTCTCTTGGTAGCCAAGGAGGAGCTCTTGGAGTAGAAGAAGCTGCGAATTTGGAGAGGGAGGAGGAGCGAAATTAGCAAGGTGAAGGCAACGAATTTGGTAGAGGAAGAGTGATTTTTTTGGGGGGCTGGAAATGTGGAAAAGCCTGCAAAAAATCTGAAAGTGCTGCGATTTTTTTTGAGAAGGGCAGGGCTGCGAATTTTAGCAGAGAGGCTTCTATTTTAGAAGTTGCAAATTATCAAACAAGAGGCTGCGATTTTGAAGGGAGATGTTGCAAAAAATCTCGGTGCTGTAACTTTTGTGAAAGGACTGCAGATTTTGGTGTCTTCTTCTTCTTTGGTGGAATTGAGGGCTTGTTTGGTGTAGAAGAGGAGCTTCAAGTTTGTTGGTGAAGGCTGGTTAATAAAGAAGATTTCTTCCCTTGTTCCTACTTGGTTCTTTTCCCATTTCTTGCTTGCATCATCCATCCATCACTTCATCATTTTATCTAAGGCTTGAAGTTGGGAGATATAAGTGTAGTTTTCATTCATAGGATTTGGAGAAAGGAGATATAAGTGGTAGTCCCACCCCTAAGAACGAAGTTGGGAGATATAATTGTAGTCCATCTCATAAGTTTTCGAAGAGGCATAAATAAGTGGTAGTCCCATCCCTAGGCGAAGAGGCAGAGATAAGTGTAGTGTGATAGGAATTGAAGAGACAGAAATAAGTGGTAGTTCCATTCCTAGGATTAGAGGGGCAGAGATAAGTGTAGTCCCATCTCACTGTAGAAAGAAGAGGCAGAAATAAGGGTCAGGATGGCGGATGCTAGTGCAAGCAAGAACCAAAGGAGAATGTATACCAAGAAAGACAAGGAGGACATGAGGCCCAAGACCTCCTTCTCAAAATTGAAGCGAGTGGGTGACACCAGCATTAGCATAGTGGACATGGTACAGTTGCGAGTTGGTTGGAGAAAGGCAAGAAAGAAGTTACCAAGTCGTCAAGGCTCACCAGGTCAGATTCCAAATCAGAGTATGGCGACCTTATTGTGCTTCTCAACCGAGTCATGGGCTCTGCTCAAGGTACACAATTTGATCCTTGGATGTATTATTTTATTGAAGGAATTGAGAATGGAAAAAGAAAGTTTGTTTGGGCTAGGATCATTAGTGAGAATTTAGAGTTGCAACTTAGGATAGTGCAAAATCAGAAGCAATTCTACATGGGGTCCTACCTCTTCTATTTGATTGCAAGGCTATTGGTGATGTTTTGCTAGTTGAACCAAATCCAGATTTGGGGAGATGCAAGGCACCACTATGGTTGAGGCAGATGCTTATGCCAAGGGGCGAGGTTGTGGCAGTTTGAACAATTGAAGGCATTCAAGGGTTAGCCAAAGAGGAAAACATTAGTGAGGAGGCAGGTTTCATTGCAGATTGGAAGAAATTTGAAGATATTTAAGGCTAGGCAAGGCTTGGCTATTCGTGCAAGCTAGTTTGGTTAGATTTGAGAGGGAGGTATGGCCAAGACAGGTGCCCCCAGAACCCAAGAGTATTGAAGCAGAGGGGGGGTCCATGCAATCCAAATTCGAGTAGGAAGGTTAGAGAAGACTAAGAAGGTTAAGGAAGGCAAGGATAATGAAGGAGGAAAGCGAGATGAAAGGCTGAAAGAGGTCAAGTTCGATTTCAAGGTGGTGGCCAAGAGCAAGGCTCTCAAATTGCAAGAAGGTTCACATCTAGGCAAGCCACTGAAGCCAAGACAAGATTACCCCAAGTGCATGGAGACCTCACCCTTTCAAGGTCAGGACATCAGATACAAGCAAGTTCTAGTGGCGATGAGAAAGTTTCTAAGGACGAGCTCGAGCATCGAAGGCTTCACCTCATCTCAAGGATTAAATAAATTTATAAGATAAGGTTGGTGAGGTGGCAATTTCATGTGCATGCAATCAAATCATGCCAAGTGTCCTATGTTGTCATTGGTTGATAGATTATTGTAATTTTCTCATTGGCCCACAAAGTTGGTGCCCTCATGTAATTGGTTGAAAGATGGTAACCCTAATTAGGGTTTGTAAGATTTAATCTTGGCCCTTGATTTTGCCCCTTAATCTTGGCCACTCGTAATTTTGAGCCTCTATATAAAGCCATTTGTTCTCATTTGTAAAGAGAGTGATGTTGGAGAAGTGTTGTCAAAATACTATCAAAATTGTTCTCTATTCATTGCTGTGGTTTGCATGGTGGATATACATGATCATTTTGGTGTATTGCATGGTTCTTCTCATCTCTCAAATTAAAGCAGGATTTCATTTCATTTTATTAGAGTAGAAGTAGATGGCTAGTTGTATGGTGATGTTAGTGAATGTTTGATAGGGATCTATATACTAGGCCACTAGCATCCTAGCGGCTTGTTAGGAAGCCTTGTGTTGTAATCTATTCCAATTCCCCTTGAATCATTGCATCTATGGAGGTAGCGCCGCTGGCAAGCTTTCATTTGGTTAGATCCCCGTCCATTTGCTAATTTCTTCATTCATAGGAGTAGTAGTAGAGCAGTAAGCAGTTAGTGGTAGGAGTAGTTGAAAGTGAAAGTGATCAAGGAGAAAAGAACAACTGAAGCAAGCAAAGTACCACCAAGTCATCTTTGAATGAACAACGTAAGCCCGCCTACGTGATTAATCAGCAAATGACATTAATATAACTGAGTTAGTATCCACAGGTGTAAGGAACCTTGGAGTTTTCTCATGTTCTTCATTAGTATTTACTTTTCAAGAGAGGGTTGAGTGTTTGGTATTCTATATCAAGTATTCAATTGCTATATGTTATGTAGTGGTACAAAACTGACATCAATAGTAACATAAAGGAAATGTTCACAACGTCCAATATAAAAGCAAACACAGAATGTTTGAAGAATCTTGAAGGAATCAATGTTACAATATTTTCAAAAGAGAATAGAACTACAAGTTAAAAAAACTGGACGGTTATAACCTCCTATAACTAACAATAGCATTCATGACATGTCAAGTGAGTTGATCACACCACAAGATTGTTGATGTCAGTTTTGTATCACTACATAACATATAGCAATTGAATACTTGATATAGCATACCAAACACTCAACCCTCTCTTGAAAAGTATATACTCATGAAGAATATGAGAATACTCCAAGGTTCCTTACACCTGTGGATACTAACTCAGTTATATTAATGTGATTTGCTAGTAATCACGTAGGCGGGCTTACATTGTTCACTTGAAAGATGTCTAATTCTCGCTACGATGATAATGGGATTTAGCTTTTCAATGTATACTCAATTGACTTTCTCCTTTAATATCACTTCCAACTTTGCTCTTCAAACTTCAACTTTTAAACTACTTCTTGCTTTACTACTACTATAAAATGGAAAGATTGGCAAATGGACGGGGATCAACCTAATGAAGGCTTGCCAGCGGCATTACCTCCATAGATGCAATGATTCAAAGGGAATGAGACTAGATTACCACACAAGGCTTCTTAACAAGCGGCTAAGATGCTAGTGGCCTAGTATATAGATCGCTATCAAACATTTACCAATATCACCATACAACTAGCCATCTACTTCTACTCTAACAACATGAAATGAAATCCTACTTTAATTTGAGAGATGAGAAGAAACATGCAATACACCAAAATGATCATGTATATCCACCATGCAAACCACAGCAATGAATAGAGAACAATTTTGATAGTATTCTGGCAACAATTCTCCAACATAACTCCCTTTTACAAATGAGAACAAATGACCTTATATAGAGGCTCAAAATTACGAGTGGCCAAGATTAAGGGGCAAAATTAAGGGCCAAGATTAAACCTTACAAACCCTAATTAGGGTTACCATCTTTCAACCAATTACATGAGGGCACCAACTTTGTGGGCCAATGAGAAATTACAATAATTTGTCAACCAATGAGAACATAGGACACTTGGCATGATTTGATTGCATGCACATGAAATTGCCACCTCATCAACCTTATCTTATAAGTTTATTTAATCCTTGAGATGAGGTGAAGCCTTGGATGCTTGAGCTCGTCGTTAGAAACTTTCTCATCACCAGTTGAACTTGCTTGTACTTGATGTCCTGACCTTGAAAGGGTGAGGTCTCTATGCACTTGGGGTAATCTTGCCTTGGCCTCGGTGGCTTGCCTGGATGTGAACCTTCTTGCAATTTAAGAGCCTTGCTCTTGGCCACCACCTTGAAATCGAACTTGACCTCATTCAACCTTTCACCTCACTTTCCTCCTTCATTATCCTTGCCTTCCTTAACCTTCCTGGTCCTCTCTAACCTTCCTACTCGAATTTGGTTTGCATGTATTCCCCTCTGCTTCAATACTCTTGGGTTCTGGGGGCACCTGCCTTGCCCATTCCTCCTGCAAGGCCCACAATCCACCCATTACTTGATTTGAAATAATCATTAAGTTCATCAATTACCTCCTAGCTAGTTAGTGAGTTGGTTCCTTCACCGCCTAATTAAGCTATGTGGAGTTCATCTTACATTTGAAATTATGTGAATTGTTCATTAAGTCCATTTCTAATAGATAATTACAACTTAGTTTGTGTGTTGATCAATCTTACCATCCAAGTTATGATTGTTTTGTTTGTATCAATTTGTAGTCCATTCTTATCTTTCCTCTTTATGTGATTAAATTTAATTACTAGTTGTCTTTGTTTGATTTGCAATGAAAGAAAACAACTAGCCAAGGAAAGGAGACACACAACTCCAGTCCACGGAGCCCACCACCGAGGGCAGACTCCTAAACATGGAGGGCCAACCATATAAAAAAAAGTCCAAGTCGCAGTTCCTATTACATTTGTGTAATGTTCCAACACCTACCTCTTGACCTTTAGAACTTGCCTACTTAGCCTATTACAACTTATCAACAAAATGCATGACCCGCTTGGGTGCTAGAACCCTCTCAAATCTAACCAAGCTAGCTTGCATGAATAGCCAAACCTTGCCTAGCCTCAAATATATTCAAATCTCTTCCAACTTGCAATGAAACCTGCTTCCTCGCTTGTACCTGCAATGAAAATATGGAATGGAGGGTGGGGGTGAAGCAGATGTAAATGAAAGATGGAGACAAAATGTGGTGGCAACCTGTCTCCTTATCCTTCTTGGCCAAGGGGGAGGAGCTCTCCATCAACTTGTCTCTCAACTGTATCATGTTCATTGTGCCAATGCTGGTGTCACTCACTTGCTTCAATTTTGAGAAGAAGGTGGTCTTGGCATCATGTCTTCCTTGTCTTACTTGGTTTGCATTTCCCTTTGGCTCTTGCTTGCACTAGCATCCACCATCCTAAACACTTATTTCTGCCCCTTCTTTCTACAGTGAGGTGGGACTACACTTATCTTTGCCCCTTCGCCTAGGGATGATCAAACATATTTCTGCCTCGCCAATTCCTATCACACTACACTTATCTTTGCCTCTTCGCTTAGTGAGATGGACTACCACTTATTTTTGCCTTTTCGTTACTTATGGATGGACTACACTTATATCTCCCAACTTCGTTCCTAGGGGTGGGACTACCACTTATATCTCCTTTCTCCAAATCCTAAACGGAAACTACACTTATATCTCCCAACTTCAAGCTCTAGATGAGATGATGAGGTGATGGAATGGATGATGCAAGAAGAAAAGAGGGAAAATGTACCAAGCAAGAACAAGGAGAAAATCTTCCTTTTAGACCAGCCTTCACCCTCAAGCATGAAGATCCTCCTCTACACCAACAAATTCTCCTCCAAAGAAGAAGAAGACAACACCAAAAATGCACTCCTTGCAAAATTTTGCTCTTTTGCTGCTTCAAGAGCTCCTCCTTGGCTGCCAAGAGACAAGTGAGAAATGAATGAGAAAATGAGGAGACAAGCCCTCCCTTTATACTAATTTTTTGCCTTTTCAAATAAGGCCGACCTGCATTGGAGGGAAAATAAAATTAATTAAATTGCCAAACATATAACCCAAATTAAATGCATTAAATCACATAGCCTTGGGTATTTAATTTTAATTTAAAATTGGGCCAGCCTATTGCAAAAACAAAAATCTATGCAATAGCATGTTAATTTTCCCTTTTAAAATGAAATTGGGCCACTCCAAAAAATGATCCATATGGGGCCCCTAAACATTGAAATTAACCAAGCCATGGCCCCAAAAAATTAAATTAATTTAAGGAAAGGGCAGATTTAAATTAAGAAAGCCACTTGCATTGAATTGTGCAAAATTATGGATTTAAATTAGCCAAATCCGAAATTATCAAAGGCCCAAAAATTAAAATTTTGAAAAAAGGTCATTTAGGCCTCTAATATGGCTTTAAACCTTCCCCATTGTGGACCCAATAACTTACCTTGAATTTCACACCTCTTAGGCCTTAAAATACATTGAATTTAACACACAAAGAGGGCCCAATTTATATTTCTAAATTACAAACACTCAGCCCAAAAATATGATTTTATTTATTTTAAAATTGCCAAATTAATGCATAAAAATTGCAAGTGGGGCTGGAATTGATAGGTGCCTTGAGTGATGAAAAATTTATGTTTGTTGTGCCCAATACTAAGCAAAAATAAAAAATGGGAAGGGCTGCCAGCTGTACCTTTTTCATTTTATAAATTAAAATTTTTTTCCAAGAAAAATTAATTTTAGCCCATCTAAATCATAACAACACCATCCCAAAATCAAAATCTGCGAGCCAATTAAAATTCAAATAAATTTCAATTTCAATTCCATTTCCAACTTTCATTTACTCTTTTTCCCCATTTAAAATTTCAAAAATCTCATTTGGCAATTTAAATTTTTATTATTTTTCAATTCAAAAATTATTTAGCAATTTAATTTCCATTTGGCAATTAATTTTTTATTTTTCGCAATTTATCTCCATTTGGCAATTAATTTCAAATTTGGCCATTTAATTTTTTCATTTAATCTCCATTTTCACCACCCAAAAATTTACAAGGTTTCCCCAAAAAAATCCAAATTCACAATTAAATTTTGGAAAATGTTCAAGTTATGCAATTATATCAATTTTCCAAAATTCATCCAAGTCTAAAAAAATATTGCAAATTTATCATCTCAAAACCCCAGGGTTACTCCAAAACTTGCTAAGGCATCCGAATACCAAGATTTAGGAAAATTACCAAGGCCCGCTAAAAAATTGCGGGGTCCCCAAATTCTTTGGGGCAATGGTGTGAAAACCTCACAACAAAGATCACCAACCCTGATACCACTTCAATGTACCTTTCAAAATTTGGCACTGAAAGGTAATAATGACTGAACTCTACCTTCTGGGAACTTTCTCTGCACTTTACTATCACAACCACACGACACTTAGTCGACACTCTACCCACACACTCATACGTAAAGACACACTCGACACTTAGTCATTGGCACTCAACCTTTGGGACTTAGTCTTTGACACTCAACCTTCAACGACACTCGACACTTGGCCTTCGTCACCCTTCGACACCTTTGGTACCCTTTGACATTCAACACCATTCGTCATCCAACCTTCGACATCCTTAGACACCTTTGATACCATCGACACCCTTCGACACTTACACTCTTCGACACCCTTTGGCACTTGACACCCAATGACACCCTTGACACCCTTCAACATTGATACTCTTCAGCGCTCGACAATGTCATAGTCTTCCAATTTGATCTACGGTATGATGGCTTCACAATTGACAATAACAAAATGTGCACACAGATCTGACAGACAATAATATTATAAGTATTATCGATAGATCTTCAAGAAAGTAAATATCTTTATTTTTGAGATAATCTCCACATTTTTCCTGAAGGAGACTTTACAAATATGCATAGATAGGTAGACTAGGGTGACGAGTCACTCCCACCAAAATTGCAAATGCTAGACAAGGGAGGGTTTCCCTCCATTGGAACGACACAAAAAAACTCAATTCCAATTGGAATCACAGAAACACAAGAAAAGATAACTCCATGATGATTCCCTACAATGCCAATCACCTCTTTATAAAGGGCTCCAAGAAGTATTCAAAAAGCTACAGTAGGAGGACACGATTTATTATTTTATTACTTTTTACTTTATAAGTAAATTAATCAATTGAAGTAGTCTGTATGATATTATTTAAATTTGGGACCACTTAACCAATCAATTCAATAAAAATATTTAGATATGTTGGGGACATTATAATGTTTGAGAATATGGAAATATTCTTGAGGTCCTCCAAGAAACAATTCATGTCAAAGAATTCCTCTAATATGTTCTTCAAGCCATCTGCCATCATTTCTTCGTTAGTCAACCTCTTTGTGAATAGTGCTTCGATTGCATTGAGGATACCTTCTTGGATTTTCTCAATCACTTTCCTCAATCGAACTTACTCTTCATTTGATTTATTAAATAGTTCCTTCTCTGTGATCATTGCATCATACTAGTGGAGTAAGTCGAATGACTCATTTTCTCTTATCTCTCCACCATCCATCAGTGCTTGCTAGGGAATCTCTATCAAAGCTTCCAAGTGTGGAATAGTCTTGTTTTGGTAGATATATATCATCCCATGCTTGATCTACACACTGTATCTTGGAAAGGATAGCCAAAGCTCTTCCATGTATTTGAGCCAAATCTGCTACAAACTTACCTGCAAAGTTGTGAACATTCTCCACCAACTTTCTAGTGCCTTAGGAGAGTTTCCTCATTCCTTGAATGCCATCCATTGATTGCTTTAGAATAGCTGAAAGGGGAACAAATGCTTGATCTTCCTACCTAATTGGATTAGCTAGGTGTTGCAGATATCCGCACAAAGCCTTGATCTCACTTTTCAATTTTTGGTATTTCTCTTCCATCTTCATATGTTCTTTTAGTGCCTAGGTAGAACCATCAAAATCTTCCATCACTTGTGCTTTAGTTGCAAATCCTAGCTCAACTATCGTCACCTTATACTCCTCTGGAGTAATTTTATCTTTAGCCTTGTCAGTCTTTGACACTGCTACATGTAACACTCTGGATCCTGACTCATCGTTGGTTATTTTAGAAAATTTCTTTGCCTTGCTTTTCTTTACTGGTTTGTTTATTTGGCTAAAAAATTCTTGTAATTCAAGTGTGGGATCAATTTCTTCCACAAGATCCTTCCTCATTATTTCCTTCAACCATTCCAGGGCCGCTGAATGCTGATCATACACTTGCAATTGTTCGTACTCTTGCATTATCTCTTCGTGGAACTCTTCATCTGGGATGGGAATTTCTGGCTCTCACAAATCGTTGACTAACATTTTGTTGAGGGATTCTTGAAAATGAAGATTTGTTTCTACAGGAGGTTCTTGCTCTCCATTCCTCTATTGGGTAAGTTAATTGAAAGCGTTAATACTTTGCCTATCTTGTGCTTTTAGAGTTATTTGATCATCTTGCTGTAACCCTCTTCTTGAGTTGGGTCCAATTTTTTCATTTGTGAAGAGGTCAACTTCGTGCACACTAGAGGAACTACTAGGGGATGATGGTGTTACTTCTGGCGTTTGTCTTTTCTGTGGAGGCCTCTTGCTTGGGACATCTGACCTTTTCCTTGGTTGCACATCTTGAACAATGCTCTTCCCTTTCCCATGTTCTACCTTTTTTGGTGAATTTTCTTCTTCTGCTCCAATCTTTGATGATTCTCCAACTTTACCATCATGTGGCTCTTGATATACCATCAGGTCATAAGTCAATAGGACATTCTTTATTTTCAATCTACTAACCTGATGCTCCACCCACCATCTTGTTAATTTTGTGATTAGCTTGGATATCATATCAAGGTCTATTACTTTAGGTCCAGACTAGTTGGGCTGTTGAATGGACTTATTTCTCTCCTTCTTGAACTCATATTGGACCACATTCAAATCTTCTTCTACTTGATTTGGCATTGGATGGATTCTACATGTTTTGATCATTTTGAGTGGTATCCTGGAATACATTCTCTTTATGACTTTGTAATCATCTTTGGCATTGGCCCAATAGTCTTCAAGATGCATCTTATGTTTGTATTTTCTGTCAACCACCACTCGTATTCTATCATAGGGATCAAAATGTAACCTTGTTGTATAAAATGATAGACGGTAGAATTGCAATTTCTTTGCTAACTTTTTTACTGTTGATAGTGAAGGGCATACTTCATCAGATTTTCCCACGATGATTGGGAATTCAATTTCACCTTTTGTCTTCTTCTTTTGGATTTTATCATATGTTGTCAACTGCCTTGTCACCTCTAGCAGCACCATCTTATCAACCAGATATCTTGGAAGCCTATAGGGATAAGAAGAGAACCCTTGAAGTCGAATATAAGAGAATGTTGGGAATTGGATGAATCACGAGCCATACTTTTCCACCAACTTCATTGCTTCCTGTGACAACCTCGTGTGAAAGCCCCCCAGAAGAGCTCTAACAATATGCATGGCAAAGGTGTCATTGGCTCTTAGAAAATTAGTCCTATTATACAGGTGCAATTGAGGATAGCATTCATGCACCTTCAATTGGTTTGGACTACATCCTATGTGCCCCCTGCATCTCAGACCTTACTATTTGGTTATCCTTGCTAACATGTATACAATGTAGGAGCTCATATAAAAAGACCTTGTTTGCTCAAATTCCTCAATTGCTCATCCAGGCTGTTATCAGTTAACCTTGACCAATCCACAACATTGACTCCATCTGTCACTTCAATGAAATAGAACACCCATGGCTCAAAGATGCATGACTGTGGACATCCTATGATTCTGCTTGGTAACATCACAAGGTTGCTATACTCTTGTTTGAAGTCCATCCCAACGAGCTGCTTGGGCATTTTGGAACGATGGGGCTTGGACTTTTACAACCACTTGTGATTGATGATTTTTGCACAGCTATCAACTCTGGAATTATAGACCCTTAACGACCTCTCCTTTGTTTTGTACACCATGGACTGATAAGTTGGAATTCCAAAAGCCTCAACAATTGCTTCTCTGTGAGTTGGTGCTCACTTATGTAATCTGGGTTGGTGCCCATTTGTTAATGAAAGCTATTGATCTGCCGTGGTTTTTTTACGCGAAAGGGTTTCCCATGAAATATTTGGTGTTTTCTTTTTTATTTTTGTTCTCTCTGAAAAAACCAAATCAGAAAATACTGAGAGGAGAGGTGGATCAATATTTTAAATATTTTGACAGATTTACCCAAATGAAATAATGTAGTCAAGGTTGGTGGATCCAATTAAGGACTGACCGACCTTGCAGCCAAACCAATACGCAGCGGAAATACACAACACAAGATTTGATATAAAACAGGAATCTTTATTCATCAACTCACCAATTACATGCAATGTGCCGGGCTGTAAGGCCTTCCCGATTACGGCCATATACAAAGCAAGTAACAGTCTACAAGATCTCGCAGGATCCAAATCTTTTCTACAACATCAACATTCAGCTAGCCCAGGTTTGCAACACACATTACATTGGTAGGCACCTAGGAAAGATCTAAACTTGTACTTAAACTTCCAAGCAATCTTCTTGTTCCTAAGCTCGCAAGCTACTAACTCCTCTTCTCATCCTTCTGCCCTAAACAACTACCCAAGAATCTACATAAATACTAAATCCTAGCCACAAGTCAGCTCAACAGGATATACAAATATTAAATGCCAAAACATCAGTCGGCTCACAAATAGCCTTACAAAATAAATAAACTCTCCAAGATGGCCCCAAACGGTCATTAGATCCGCAAAGAAGAATGCAACACGTCAGATCTAGGTCCCCACACGTCCAATGGTCAATCCATAACTCAAGGAGTGCGACCCAAATTAAATGCATTAGTCGGCCAAGCCGATTCATCCAAACAAAACCAGTCGGTAAGCAATAACATCGAGCAACAGAGAAAATAACCAAGCGCTAGTCAACCGACCACGCCAAGCATGACCGAGCAACACAGTTATCACCGAGCACTAGGAAACCGACGCCTTCAGTTACCGAGCGTTCTTCAGAGATCGAGCACCTCGGTAACCACAAAAACCGAGCAACCAGTCTCCCAACCGAGCAAGTACTCCACCAAACCAAGATCAAAACTAGAATCTAACTTCAAAGAGAAACATATTTTTGGTTGATACAGGATTGCCAAGAATCCTAGGATACTCCTGCATCAGACACCCCAGGTAAGAAAGATTTTCGCATAAGGAAATCAGGAACGTCTCAAGGGAATCAGAACAGGTATACCAAATCTGTTCTTCACCCATATCTCCTCTTGTCCTTCATCCCAAGTAGTCTTCACTTCATTCATCTCTTCCTGCAGCAAGTTCTTCTGCTTTCCACTTTTCTTATCTTTCCGGTCGGCAACTGATAGCAACCGACTCTGACCACTGCTGACCACAGTAGTGCCTCGGTAAGGTTCATCCTCCTCAATCAACTCAGTATCATCTGCATCTCTTTGTGTCATAAATGTCATCATCTGCTGTACTATCTCTGTCAGAAAGACCATATGCCTCTTGATCTCAACAAACTCTTCAGATACATCATTCTCCTTCTCCTTCAAACTAGACTTTGTAGTAATAGGTTCCTCAACCTTTCGCTCTTGAGGTTTGTCATCCTCACATGGACAACACCAAATGACTCCACATCCCTTAGTCCCAGCCTCTTGTAAAGGTATCAGCTTATGCCGAGCTCCTTCATGCCTAACCACATAAGTGTTAGCACGACTATCAAACAAAACATTTCTGTCAAATTGCCAAGATCTACCGAGCAACAGATGACAAGCATCCATCGGTAATACATCACACAATATCTATTCTTGGTAAGATCCAATCTGGAAATTAACCAAGCATTGCTCTTCCACTTTAACCGTAGAAACATCTTGCATCCAACTAATCAGATAAGAATTAGGATGCTTCCTCCTTTCCAAATTCAATTTACTAACCATCTCTTCTAAAACAAAGTTCTCAGAACTGCCACCATCAACTATGACATTACATACCTTGTTTTTGCACTTACATCTGGTTCTGAACAAATTTCTTCTTTGTACCGGTTCAGAGACACATGCAACTAACCTTCTGGTGACAAGACATTCACCTTTCCTTGGAACATTCTCAATGTCTTCTTCAGCAACTAATGCAACTCTTTTCTTAGGACACTGCCAACTTCTATGACTAGCTTCACCACAGTTATAACAAGTACTAGTGAACTCATTCTTCCACCTTCCTCTCTGTCCAGGATTCTTAGTGACTTGACCACTACTAGATCCAACATCAGACTTAGGATTCTTTGTCACATTACCTTCAGCAACTGTCTCACCAATTTTACTACCTCGGTTCTGTTAATAAATATAGCTTCGATCAGATAATAGAATTATTATGATATATATATAATAATATTATTATTATATGCATATATATTAAAATATATTATCATTATTATTATATATCTGAAATATTAAAAAGCATACAATATCCGATGATGATCGGATTGCATATAATACTGGATACCTATCGGGTTTCATGTACTAACCTATCGGTATTCATACTAAACTTACTGATTGCCATTGATATATATTATTATGTTACCTCGATTAATATTGGGTGGACACACCGTATTATCGGATGACTCAGCGATTCTTTATTGTCAGATTATCGTTGATGTATTGTGACTATATATGTTATAATAACTAAAGCGATCTGCATTAGTCCAAACAGATAATTGTTATGGACTGTCATGCCTTTTCATTGTGAACCATCGTGTCATTTCAAATATGAACAATCACGTCACTTCCTGTTCACATTTGCTAGTTCAATATATATAGATGTTTAATATGTAGATTCAATCAATCACCAAGGCAATTGAAATCTACTACATAAATTCAATTTACATCTTATCTTCTGATCTCAAATTATTTAACATGGTATCAGAGCTAGGTTCCTTCTATAGAAGCTTAACCGCTTGAAGGAAAGACCAGGGCATAGGAACAGAGTATCACAAAAGAATGAACGGCTAGTGTTCAGGGTTCAATTTGAATTATCAGAAAATATAGCTGGTAAGAGTTAAGGACTTATGTTGAATTGTGTAAACAAAGCATACCTGGCTCGAATGGCACGCATACTATGGCAATCATTTCAACCAGCAGTTATTTCTACAAGCATCTCCATCAGAAAAGGAACAGCCCCTACCTCCGCGACCTTGCGCCTGTATCTTTGCCTCAGAGCAATGTTGTATATGATGGCACTTTGCCAATTCTTCGCTTTATCCAATAATGTCTCTGTAATTATCCTTGGAAAGAGCGCTGTGCATATGGGCTCTCTAAGAAACTGCACCAAACCCGAAGAATTGCAAGAGCGCTGTTCACAAAGATTGCATACAAGACAAGAAATGGCAAGTGAATCCATGTCAAGAGCAATGTTGCAGTCAGAGCCCCAAGAGCCTATTCACAAATCTCTACAGATTGTTGTGAATGGTTCAAAGTCTGAGCGTTGTGCTTGAAAAAAAAGAAAAAAAAGAGGGATTTGAGAATAGAGGATGCAATTGAGGAGGTGATGCATCACTTTCCTTGCTCAATCGCCTCAATCTCCGTTTGAATTCCTTCTCTTCAGATGAAATCTCTGCGAGAACCTTTCCACCATTTCTGTAATGTAACCCTCGCTGCTGCCACGGTTGTTATAAAGAAAAGAGGTCAACAGGTTGATGAATGCAAGGAGCAGATGGAGCAAATGGTTCTGTCAACTTTTGACAATCTTGATCATGTTGATTGAGAGGGAGTTCACTATTGAAGGTGAAACACTTCTGAGGTAAACTTGTAATGATTATTGATTATTATGCTAATATTATTTTATAATTATGGGCCCTGTGTAAATCATAAGGAAGTGACGACTTCCAAATGATTTATCACTTGTATTTGTTAAAGTTATTGGAAGGTGACGATCTTGCAATAACTTTTCTTTGTAATAGATATATTTTACTTGTGGATAGAATCGCCGATAGAGGCAATCCACTCTGAAGCTCATGAGTTGTGGATAGAATCGCCGATAGAGGCAATCCACACAAGAGCTTGTGGATAGAATCGCCGATAGAGGCAGTCCACACTATAGCTCATGAGTTTGTGGATAGAATCGCCGATGGAGGCAATCCACACAGGAGCTTGTGGATAGAATTGTCGATAGAGGCAATCCACCTGGGAATTGTGGATAGAATCGCCGATAGAGGCAATCCACCTGGGAACTGTGGATAGAATCGCCGATAGAGGCAATCCACCTGGGAACTAACCCTCACAGGTTATGAACTTATTGTGAGTTATATTTTATCTTCCCTAGCTAAGAGGGAGTGTTAATAAATATAGCTTCGATCAGATAATAGAATTATTATGATATATATATAATAATATTATTATTATATGCATATATATTAAAATATATTATCATTATTATTATATATCTGAAATATTAAAAAGCATACAATATCCGATGATGATCGGATTGCATATAATACTAGATACCTATCGGGTTTCATGTACTAACCTATCGGTATTCATACTAAACTTACCGATTGCCATTGATATATATTATTATGTTACCCCGATTAATATTGGGTGAACACACCGTATTATCGGATGACTCAGCGATTCTTTATTGTCAGATTATCGTTGATGTATTGTGATTGTTATGTATTAACAGTACTATCGTGACTGTTAATGCATGATAGTCACGATATGTGACTATATATGTTATAATAACTAAAGCGATCTGCATTAGTCCAAACAGATAATTGTTATGGACTGTCACGCCTTTTCATTGTGAACCATCGTGTCATTTCAAATATGAACAGTCACGTCACTTCTTGTTCACATTTGCTAGTTCAATATATACAGATGTTTAATATGTAGATTCAATCAATCACCAAGGCAATTGAAATCTACTACATAAATTCAGTTTACATCTTATCTTCTGATCTCAAATTATTTAACAGGTTCCTACTGTTCTGTCTACCTTCAAACTTCTTTTTCAACTTCTCTTAAATCTTTAATGCCATCTGATAAGCATCTCCTATTGTTGTCATTTGAACAGTGAGTAACTCTTCTTGAATACTAGGTCTCAAACCATAGACATACCTAGCAACCTTCTCTTTATCAGCTTCAGAAAGACCAGTCCTAATCAGGATTGTGTAAAACTCCTCGGTATACTCCTGTACCGATTTGTTAGTCTGCTTCAAAGCTTGCATCTTCTTAAACATGTCCAATTCATAATCCACCAGAATGAATTGCTTCTTCAACTTGTCAACCATTCGGTTCCACTTAGTAATCTTTTCTTTTCCTCTTCTGCCTCTTTCCAACTGAACTTCTCTCCACCAAATAATTGCATGACCCTTCAACTTAGTCTTTGCAAATCTAACTCTATCAGGATCTTCTATTTCTTCATACTCAAAGTATTCATCAATCTCATTGATCCAATCAATCAATTCTTCAGGCCTAAGGCTTCCAACAAATGCAGAAACTTCAATCTTAGGTCTCTTCCCAATTTTAGACATAGCTTTCAGAATTCGATTCTCCTCTGGATCTCTAGCTTCTTCTACAGCTTCTTCAAAATGATCTTCTTCCTCAGATTCATCATCACTATCCTCTTTCAAGGTAGGCTTCTTTTTCTTTTTCAACTCCTCTTGCAGATCTTGCACTTGTTTCTGCAAAGCCCTAAAATCATCAAGATTGAATTCTCCAGCAGCCTCTTCCTCTGAGATCTCACGATTTCTCCTCGGAGACATCTTCAAATCAAGATCCAGACACAAACACGCAAGATCCACTCAGCTTCAACAAGAACAGACTTCACTCCACAAGATCAACTCGCTCTGATACCACCTAATGCAGTCAAGGTTGGTGGATCCAATTAAGGACTGATCAACCTTGCAGCCAAACCAATACGCAGCGGAAATACACAACACAAGATTTGATATAAAACAGGAATCTTTATTCATCAAATCACCAATTACATGCAATGTGCCGGGCTGTAAGGCCTTCCCGGTTACGACCATATACAAAGCAAGTAATAGTCTACAAGATCTCGCAGGATCCAAATCTTTTCCACAACATCAGCATTCAAATAGCCTAGGTCTGCAACACACAGTACACTAGTAGGCACCTAGGAAAGATCTAAACTTGTACTCAAACTTCCAAGCAATCTTCCTGTTCCTAAGCTCGTAGGCTACTAACTCCTCCCCTCATCCTTCTTCCCTAAACAACTACCCAAGAATCTACATAAATACTAAATCCCAGCCACAAGTCGGCTCAGCAGGATATACAAATATTAAATGCCAAAACATTAGTCGGCTCACAAATAGCCTTACAAAATAAATAAACTCTCCAAGATGGCCCCAAACGGTCATCAGATCCGCAAAGAAGAATGCAACACGCCAGATCTAGGTCCCCACACGTTCAACGGTCAATCCATAACTCAAGGAGCGCGACCCAAATTAAATGCATCAGTCGGCCAAGCTGATTCATCCAAACAAAACTAGTCGGTAAGCAAGAACACCGAGCAATAGAGGAAATAACCGAGCGCCATCAACCGACCACGCCAAGCATGACCGAGTAACACAATTATCACCGAGCACCAGGAAACCGACGCCTTCAGTTACCGAGTGTTCTTCAGAGACCGAGCACCCCGGTAACCACAAAAACCGAGCAACCAGTCTCCCCAATTGAGCAAGTGCTCCACCAAACCAAGATCAAAACTAGAATCTAACTTCAAAGAGAAACATATTTTTGGTTGATACAAGATTGCCAAGAATCCTAGGATGCTCCTGCATCATGAAACAAGCAAAACAAACAACTATCAAGATGACAGAGTATATATCTCGTGGAGAACCCTTTCGGGTAAAAATCCGCGACACATATTTAAGCTATTATAATTTATAACCAAAAATGGGCTCCAATCCAATGGGCACCAACCCAGTTACATACAAGAGCACTGACACCCAAAACAATAGAGCCTCCGACCCTTGTTTGAGCTACAACTCAATAAAAATCACCAGTTTTTTGAAAGGAGAAACTTTTATAAGACCTTTGTATCTTTAGGAGTTCTACATTAAACATTCAAAACACAAAGCATATTCCAGCAAGAAGAGCTATATGAAATTCGTGTTTATCATTCATTACTGCATTACAACCAACTCATTTTTTTTTACATTTCCAATGCATATCACACATACACACGTCTGAATCTAAGCCCCCTTTTTAAACATTGCTGCTCTAGTCATACTGTAGTGAGCTTGTGCAGCAGTACACTCGTACCATGAAAAATTGATTAGCTTTTTACACCACCAACATCACATGCATGAATACCGTACCCATGTCTCTTAATAACATTCCACCCCTTGCTGTAACCTCTGTTTAAGAACAGACATTCTCAGAATTCATGAATACACTATCAAGAAAAACAGCATATCATATATTTCTTCCATACACCAAAAACGAACACTTTTCCAAATTTTTGACATAACTTAACCAAAAAGATGCCATGCATTTCTTTAATGTAGCATAGACAGTTCCAGCTGTCTTGATGAGCCAAAAATAACTGTCAACATAGCAGTAGCCAGAATATTTTATAAACACGTCAGATAAAGCATCAATGAATTTGCCATTGATAGAGAAAATTTGTTAAAGACAAAATGCACTAGCAGAACCTTCAAACTCAAAGCTGATTGCCAAAGCTGAGCATTATCCATATACACCTAACTCTGTAAACAGAATTTGTAACAATCCTGACAAGTCTGAAACATAATTTGTAACAGTCCTGACAAGTCTGAAACGGAATTTGGAATGGTCCTGACAAGTCTGATCTGACAAAACCAAGCATCATCCATATTCAAACGAATTCAGTTCCAAACAATCGAACAAGACAGAGAAAGGACAAATCTGATCAAGGAAAGACATCTGATGAACAGAACAGTGAAGGCAACATCACATATTGCCAAGTGGACATCAATGACAAACTTGCCAACACTGTCTACTCTATTTCTTTTTTTTTTTGTGATTTCATGCATTTAAAGGGTTTAAAACACTGATTCACCCTGCCTCCCCTCTCAACATTTTTTGTGTTCTTAAAAAGCAAGAAGATTCTAGAGCATCCTAATTTGCGATTGCCTTAGGGCAAGCAAGTCTGGGAAGGGGAGACTGTCTTGTCCCCGCTTTAGGCCTGACCTATTCTATTTTGCAATTAACTCTTATGGCCCCCCGGGAGTTAATTGTCACATAAGGGGGTGCACTAGTGTGCCACCTTGCTTAATTAGGACCAATCTTTATGATTTTGAATCTGGGCGCCCACTTTTCAGACTGCCATCTTTGTGATTTAGGACCTAGCCTTGCATATTTAAGTAAGTCATTTGGTTGTTAATTAAAATCATTCACAGCATATCAATTCCTGTGTTTACCATTCTGATTGATGAATTAAGCATTGAAGAGCAGTTTTGGAGGTTAGGGATCCTCCCTAGTCTGCTGGTTTCTCCAATAAAGCGAAGTCACTTCGTGACCTTATTGGACGTGTTGGTTCCCAAAACCACAGATTGGAAATCCAAGAGCCTACCAATTCTCCAATAGGATTCCAAATTAGTTCTAGCCAACAGACGGGAATAATCCAAATTCCCCTGCACTTTAGGCTTTGCTACACCTAGGCGGGTAAACTTTCACCTCGAACCTAATCACTTTATTCAAGGCTTTTCTATAGCGAATTTAGACTTGGTGAGTTCTTCGGTTGGCAAAACCCTCAAAACTCGATCAATATAAAGTATTGTGAATGCTTGAAATGATTGTATGCTTATGTAAGGTTTTTTAATAATGGATTTGATGCTTGCAAGAATGAAGTATATAGATTTATGACTTCAGTTAATAACTCCAATAATTATATTCCAATGATTTTAAATGACTAGTGCCTTTGTTTATCTGGGCGATAGAGTCAACTATAACAAGGATTATTACGTACAACTTTATGAGACAATATTTATCAAAAATATTATCAATTACTCCTAAGCTCTGCAAAAGACAAATCTTATATGCAATTCTCTGTTAGTCCAAAAAAAATTTAACTTCTCTGACTGGAAGTCCGATGAGACAGAGAAAAGGAAACACATATATATTTCACACTATCTTGATTGTTGAACAAAGAATGCAGGAAAATATCCAATGCAAAAATAAAGCCTTGTCAGAATAATCCAATAATCTCTTTATTGATCACAAAGGACAAATCCACATTTTAATTGTAATCTCTTTGCCTTGAAAATAAACAAAAGGGCTTTTATTTATTATTAAAATATAATATTGAAATTTATATTAAAGTCATGCTTTAATATTTACATCTTCCCTTACAAATATTCTTCTTCTACATGTTTATTTGAATATGTCACCCTCTATACATTTTACATTATGTATATATATGTGTTTGAGTGGCTTTCACACCTCTTTAGGGTGAAAAGACACAACCTTTATTACAAATTATTTTGAAAAACAATAAACTAACTAAAAAATAACTACCTAACTTTCAGATTTGGGTCTAGTCGAAAAACCAAAACACCTCGTGGAAAGCTAAGATTTTTTATTGCAGATAGGAAATTTGATTTCCCGAACTAGGTCGTTTGTAGAGTTTTAAAATTCGACCATCTTCAGGCTCTGTCGGCATCATCTTTGCAGTAGGTTGAAATTCCAGCATTTTCTAAAGGCTTCGATTAGTTCTATTTATTTGTGTCATAAAGCTTCCTTCCTTTGATTTTTTTAGTATGGAGAAACTTGGTTATTGATAATGGATTTGGACTCTCAAAATTTAGGGTACCACAAGGGCGAATCAGGTTCATCATCTTTTGCAGATCATAACCAGCTACATTGGAGATCGATCATATTGGCAAGATTTGACATACTGTGATTCTCATAGTCTGTTCCGATTTCATACATCTACATCATTTGCAGCCGATCAAAGTATTCCAACATTCAACCCTCGAGTTCAGATCTGTGAATATACATTGTGATATTTGGATCTTCATTGCAGAGTAACAACGATAACATCACATTGGCATCAATGACGACAATGGTTTGGAAAATATATCGATTATGATTGGTGATACAGAGCATTAGTTCCTGCAATATGATTGTGAAGCTGCGACAATAATTATACTAGTGATCTGTTTTACAAGCGATCAGGATCTACAATGACCTCATAAAGCAACACTGTCACTATCGAGCAGATGCAACGATATACGTATTCTGCGACCAAGGATATATTTGGTCATCAGATCATGTTCAACACCCAACAACATTAGTAGTATATGTGATCTGGAGATTAAAGCTATTTGAGCCGACTTCGTCATCATAGCCAACAATTTACATATCTGCGATCCCTCCAATTTGCCACCCCTAAACACCTTGCACATACGCGTGGTCTCTACGTGACATCCATCCAAATCATTTTGCCACTACCTATCTAATTTCTGCACATAATCTCAGGTCTCCATCCACCCACAACATTGTCTTTGCAGAACTCAGATTTGGAAGATCAACATAGGCTATATTAGTTTCTGGATTCGATTGTGTAGAATTTTTTACCATCAATGTTTCGGATCATACTACATGATCCATCATCAGGATGTCAGAGAGCAAGAGCAAGAGGAACATGAAATGGTAGATTACAGATCTAGAAAGTAATAAGAGGATGAGGGAGAAGGGAAGAGGAGAGAGAAAAGAGAGGTACACAAGGATAAAAAATGTAAAAAAATGGCTTGACCAACACCACAATAATAAAGAAAAAAACAAAACATCACTCCAAATAATGAGCCAAAAAAGAATATAATAAGCTAATTAAATAAAAATAAATATGTATATATACATGCATATGTATATATACCTACATATCTGTATATACATGCCTATGTATATGTATATATAAATGTACATATATATATATATGTATATATATGTGCATATATATATATACACATCCATATACATGTGTGTGTGTGTGTATATATATATATATATATAAAGTGAATATGAATACATAAATAAAAGCGAGGAAAATAAAAGGAATAGGCAAAAAAAAACAAAAGGCAAAAATAGCAAAAAAACATAAAAATGAAAAATAAACAGGAGAATATACCCAGAACACTAAAAACCAAAAAATAAAAAAATGAGACAAAAATATACATAAGAAGGGAAGTAAATATAAAAAACTAAAACTAAAAATAAATAGGGGCGTAAACGAATATTTAAAAAAGGACAAATAAAAGAAGTTAGACAAGATTGTGCTATGGCCCTTAGGAGCGCTAAACCTCCTAAGTGTAACATCCCTAAAGCCAAGATTAGAGCCTTTAAAAATCTTGTTCGCAATCATGATCTCGTTGTCACTAAGGCGGATAAGGGTAATGCCACGATAATCATGAACAAGTCTGACTACATCTCTAAGATGCTTGTCCTTATCTCAGATACCAGTAGCTACAAGGTTGTTTCCCATAACCCTTGCACCAAAATCATGAAAAAGGTCAAAACTGCTATCTCGGGTTCCTCCTTTGATGACGCTACTAAGAAGCGCCTTCTTCCCATTAAGGAGTTCACCCCCTGTATTTACGGGGTCCCAAAAATTCACAAAGCCAACATTCTGTTGAGGCCCATTGTTGATACAATTGGTTCCCCGACTCACAAGTTGGCTTCCTTCCTCGCCAAATTATTATCCCCTCTTGTTGGAAAATCAGAGTCCTTTGTCAAAGACTCAAACCATTTTGTCCAATTTATTAAGGACGCTAGATGTCATAATAATGACATCTTGGTCAGCTTTGTTGTTGTTTCCCTCTTTACCAAGGTTCTCATACCTGAGTCGTTAAAGATTGTCAAGCGCAAGGTTAGTGCTGAGGTTGCCTCCCTGGTGGAGTTATGCTTGCGATCCACCTCCTTTTCCTTCCTTGGTGTCATTTATGAACAGGTTGATGGTGTGGCCATGGGTTCCCCACTTTCACCTGTGATAGCAAACTTATATATGGAAGAATTTGAGGAAATCGCCCTACGTTCTTTCCCCCTCAAACCTAAGTGGTGGAAGCCATATATAGATGATACCAATGTTTGTTGGCCTCATGGTCTAGATAGGTTGGAAGAGTTTCATGCTCACCTCAACAATTTAATGCCTTGCATATCTTTCACCAAGGAGATCGAGTCCAACGACCACTTACCTTTCCTTGATGTGTCTATCCTCAAAAAACCAGATGGCTCCCTAGGTCGTCGGGTTTTTCGTAAAGCCACCCATATTGACCTTTATCCTCACGCTTCCTCCCACCACCACCCTAACCAAAAGGTCGGCATCCTCAAAACTCTTGCCTTAAGAGCTCATCGGATTTGTGACAATGATAATTTAGACCAGGAGCTCACACATCTCCATCAAGTTTTCAAGTGGAACGATTATATGGACAACCAAATCTCCCAAGCTTTCCACTTGGCCAAATCCTTCTTTCTTTCCTCCTCCAACCCCCCTCCCTCTCCCCCTGTGGCTTCCCCGTTCATTTCCATTCCCTATGTAGCTGGTATCTCCCACAAGATCTCTAAGATTTTGGGTAAAAAAGGTGTGTGGGTTGCCTTCAAGCCCTTGTCCACCTTAAGGAATTGCGTTCCCCCTATCAAAGACCCTAGAGATGTCTTTTCAGAGTCGGGGGTCTATAAGATCATATGTTCTTGTGGTACTCCCTACATTGGTGAAACCGGTCGTTCCTTCAACACCAGAATCAAAGAGCATGCTGCCGATATCAGGCATGAGCGTGTTCTCAAGTCTGCGTTAACTGAGCATTCTTCTTCCACTAAACATCACATCTGTTTAGAGGATACTCAAGATGTGTTCAAGGAGGACAACTTCTTCAAAAGGAAGCTCAAGGAAGCCATTGAAATCAACAACCACCCCTGTAACCTCAATCGAGATGATGGTTGGAGCTTAAGCATTTCTTGGCATCCTTTGTTATCTTCTCTTAGTAATCTCCCTCTTCTCGACCCTCCTTCCTAGTCTTGGGAGTTTCCTTTCGTTGTGTTCTCTTTTCATTTTATTGTATATATACACATACATACATCTTTATGGGTGTGTATATATACTTTCTCTTTTATTCTTTGGAGTCGTTTTATATTCTTTGATATTTTTTTCTTTCAGTTGCACCTTTTTTCATTTTTGTATGTTCTTATTTAATTCTTTCTTTTTCATTATATATATATATATATATATATATATATTAGGCTCCCTCTCTTTTATATTTTGTTGGTTTTTAGAGTTTTTTGTTTTCCCCTGCTTCTTCTGTTTTGTGTTTTTTTATCTTTTGTTATTTTCACTTTTTTGCGTTTGTTTTTCTCACTTTTTATGTGTATGCATATGCACTTCTATATATATATATATATACACATATGCTGGTATATATACAGATGCTTGTATATATACATATGTATTTCCACTCAATTTTTTTTTTTCTTTTATTTGTCCTTTTTTAGATATTCGTTTATGCCCCTATTTATTTTTAGTTTTAGTATTTTATATTTACTTTCGTTCTTATATATATTTTAGTCTCTCGTTTTTTTATTTTTAGTGTTTTGGGTCTATTCTCCCGTTTATTTTTCATTTTTATGCTTTTTTGCTATTTTTGCCTTTTGTTGTTTTTGCGTATTCCTTTTATTTTCCTTGCTTTTATTTATGTATTCATATTCACTTTATATATATATATATGTATATATACACGTATATATATGGATGTGTATATATATATGTACATATATATATATATATATATATGTACATATATATATATATATATATATATATATATATATATATATATAGGCATGTATATACAAATATGTAGGTATATATACATATGCATGTATATATACATATTTATTATTATTTAATTAGCTTATTATATTCTTTGTTGGCTCATTATTTGGAGTGATGTTTTGTTTTTTTCTTTATTGTTGTGGTGTTGGTCAAGCCATTTTTTTACATTTTTTATCCTTGTGTACCTCTCTTTTCTCTCTCCTCTTCCCTTCTCCCTCATCCTCCTTTTATTGCTATCTAGATCTGCAATCTACCATTTCATGTTCCTCTTGCTCTTGCTCTCTAACATCTTGATGATGGATCATGTAGTATGATCCGAAATGTTGATGGTAAAAAATTCTACACAATCGAATCCAGAAACTAATATAGCATACGTATGGGTTGTGGAAATCTAATAGATTTGAGATCAACATAGATCATCATACATCTATTTGCATCAATTGGTTCATACATAAATCAGTGTGCCACCATATAACTATGCTCAGCATCGCAGCCACAGCAGTTCATAGGAGGCTCAGAATATATATATCGTTGGATCCACAACTTACAATGCGGTTGCCTGTCGTTTGAAGACTCATCACGTCTTCTGATATTCTGGTTGTATCGATTGTAACATCATATTATTAATCTAGGTTGCATGGGTACTCGTACCCACACCCCTGGTACATGTACGGGGTACTGGTACACGTACCCATGTATTGGGTACTTGGTGGAGAGCATCATAGCTAACTAACTTAATTAAGATTTCTGATTTTTGTTTCAGTTTTTTGTTTGCCTATTAGCTTATCAACTTGCTGTTTATGAAGCTTAATTCAATATGTAATCAGTTTGAAACTTTGATGCTATACTGATTAATAGTAAACTTTATCACTATTCAAGTCAGAAGTTTATCATTTGCAATATGTTATTTTTATATGATTTATCTTCTTGTTCATGTTTAAAGTTTTTTTTCTCTGCTATGCATCTAAACATTCAACATATATATTATTACAAACATATTGCAAATCTGAAACTGAAAACAAAACATTACATCTGCAAAATTTATCACTGTTCTTGGTTTGAAAACTCAATGTCATGACTCATATTTTCAGACCTTCTATAAAATATTAAATTATATTAAATTTAAAAATTGATGTAACCAAGTACCCCCTGTCCCCTATTTGAAAAATAGTCGTACCCGTACCCGTACCCGTACCCAAAGTACCCAAGTACCCCCGTCCCCGTGCAACCTTGTTATTAATCTATTGATCTCTGATTTTTGCTCTCAATTCTGTGTTATCTCTGTGTTTATGTGTTATTCATTACTTGGGACATTACAGCTGTAAATTAGATCCAATGAGGTTTTGGGCTTGACATTGACCATCTGTTTGCTACTATAAATATTGAATTTGCCAGTCTGGTTAATTTGCAAGGATATATACACTAGCTCATGGCTGGGTACCAGAGGGAGCTTTTGATGGAATGCTGAAGGATCCTTGTAGGATACCATATTGCAGCCATTCTAAGTCATATTTCTCTTTGAACCATGTTCGGAGACTTAGGAAGCTTATTGCTTTTGATGAGAGGGAAAAGCCTTGAATTTTCATCTAGAGTTTGGCACCAAAAGCAAGTTTCTAAGAGAATGATTCATTGCACCCTATAAGTGGCAAATGCTGATTATATTTCTTGATTCCAATTAGGAGTGAGCTCATCATATATCACCCACTTATAGGGTCTGCCGAGAAAAGAAAAGTACTATTATTTTGGCAGATCACATTTCAAGGTAATGGAAAGGGAATAGGAAAAGCTCACCTGTGTGATGTTTTAAAATAACATGACTTTGGTGCTCTTGCACATTCAAATATCTTGGTTTGGGGATCCATCACCACTGCTAACTTCATTGAAGACAAGAAGGTAGGCACCTACAAGATTTCTGATACTGGTGATGCCAACCATGGACAATCTTATGGGTTCTGACCCACGTGCTTGTGATGGATTTTGAGGGCATGGAACTAAAAAATACCTATGTAATAAACTCATATTTAGTTTATTTGATCACTGAAGTGTTGATAGTTTTCATATTTAATAAACTCATCAGCAGCAGGTCAGCTTTCATTATCTCTTTCTATACTTAGAGACAAATTTCCTGGCATTCTTGGGTGCCATTTCAGTTTACCAAACCTACAGCAGTGACTATACTTTGGAGAGAGAGATCCATTAAATATTTTTCCCAGAGGACAGAAAATATAAAAGAACATTAGTAATATAAAAAATCCCTAGGAGTAAAACTAATAAGGATGCTTGAAGTTGAGGCAAGAAGGGTTCTCATTAGTGCCAGTACCAAACAAAAACCCAGCAAAGATGACTTAATTTGCTTTTCCGTTTATTAAAACCACATTATGGAATAATAATGTTTGTATGACCATCCGTGATAGTAATCCAAATGTTTCAATGATGTTACATTAAATTGCCAATAGCTCAAGCTCTTTTCATATCCACACTGCTGTATGTTTAGACAAGAATGAGTTATTTTATCAGTCTAGGCGACCTCTAGCATCTGTTAGCATGAGGTGTGAACTGAATGTTGTTGTTCAATTCTATATATTTATGGAAAAAGGTAACGTCTATTGATGCTAAATATGTTCTTGTCCAAAGTCTGAATATGGGTATCTATTTTGCAGAGGTGTCAGACAAGATCAAGCAAAGTGAGGAGAACTTTGTTGTCCCCATTACAAAAGCTGAATTTTCAGTGATGCGGTTATCTTTTGATGTATGGTTTTTTAACTTCTTGAAACCTAGTCTCTTTTATGCAGATCATTGTAAAAATTATGAAGGTGGTCAATGACAGTCTCAATATTGCAAGAAAGTGAAAGATTATAGCTCTAACCATTGTGCTTTGCATTTGCAGTTTCTATTGCCCTATATCATGGGCTGGCATGCAGTTACAAACTCCAACACTGGGGAATAGTCATGCATTACTTCTGGTCTCTCTGGCCGAATCTGAGATGGTAGTGAGTTCTGATCTGGGATGGGTAGAAGCGAATAGATAGCTACAGTGCAGCATTCTAGGCCAAATCCATATATTTGTAAGCAAGTGTTTTGAAAGCCTTTAAGTTACTAAATTTTGATTTCTTGAAATTGCGAGGCAATGTTTAATATCAGAAGCATAGTTTAACTGAGGATTGTATGTATATGAGCAAATTACAAGTTAAAAGATACCAATTTTAGCTTATGAAGGTAATGTTACCATATTGGATGATGTGCACTATGTTGATTTGTGTATCGAAGGCATGTGTATAAACACCCACTCCATGCTTAAGGGGTGTGCAATTCATTTATGCTCCTGCGTGTTTGTCAAACAATCATGGAATTTTTGTATAACTAGGTCACTAGATACTGTCAAAATAGTGATTTATATGACATCACCCATAAATGTTTAGGGTGATGTCTATATAGATCACTATTTTAATAGTGTCTAATTATGTGAAAACTGAGCGGCATTTATTTAAGATATGCACTGCACAAATGAAGAAATACTTATGTGCATGAGCCTTCTCAAATATGGAATAAATGCACTTAATCTCAGGATTATTACTTTAAAGTATGACGTTCTGACAGATACTTTAATCCCAATCATCATTGTTGTGAGGCTCAATCTATTTATATAAAAATATAATAGTTTGAACTCAAATAAGATAGATTTTATTAAATAAAGCAACTCCCCAGTGAAATCTCTCAACATTTTTTTAATAAATGTATGTAAGGTATCTATATTAGTTTTCTGCAAGAATTCACAGGTTTTTGTATGATAATTTAAGAGTTTGGACATGGATTGAACGGAACGATTAAATGTTAATAAATTAAATTGCTTTTAGACATTCATATACAAGTGAAGAAGAATGAGGGGACAACATGGTGGTTACAAGAAAAATAACTTACCTTTTGCTGGTTTATTCTTGTTTTTGGTCTTTTGTCTGAGAGTATTGTACAGCATTTGCGTAAAATATAGTTGATATTATCAGACTGCGATATTGTGTATCCTATGGTAAAACTTTGGTTTGACCATGTGTGTTTGAGATTCTATTGAAGTTAGTGACCATGTGTGGCATTTGTATTGGACTATCATCATGAAATCGCAATAATGATTTAAAGTCTTAGAGACCCTCACAATTTGGATGCCCCTTCTCGGGAAGAAATGGTACATATAATGGCAAGCGAGGAGGTGTGGAACGTGTTTTGCAACTTGAGTTATGGTCTACAATTTTCTTTGACAAGACAACTAACTTGGCTTGGAAATGTGGTACATAAGAATTATTAGTTTCCTTCTATATATTTGTGCCAATGGCTTGATAAACTTGTGTTGGACATTGTAATCGTAGTTTATTTTAGTTGATTTTGGCTGATCATAGTTTTTTTTTGTGTTTAAATGCTAGAAAATAATGACAAGATTTTGCATTGATAATTGGAATAATGCTAAATATAGGTTGGACAATTGTCCTCCATATTGTTGTCTTCAACATTCTCAAGATAGTGTATGAATTGCATTGAATTAACCAATCTTTATGTAAATGGAGCCATACTTTATCATTGATCTTGAGCTAGTGTTATGCTCGATGGTGATGATGATGGCGTTGGGGTTGAGATGGTTGAGGGTTGAATGACTAACAATTATACATGAAATACTTGGAGTATTGATGCAAGCACATCCTAATGTTTTGATTTATTATTTATTTTGACATCATATTGGGAATGAGGTCTCCCACTTTCTATTAGCATTGTGTGTCGTGTGTAAGATATTTGAGAGGCATATAAGAACATCTAGTGTCATTAAGATTTGCAAACATCTTATGACACTGTAAGATAGGAGTTACAACAGATTTTATGATGCATGAGAGCATGATAATAGGGAAGTAACATTGGAACATTGACCAACATTATGAAAAGTTATACAACACCTTTGAATTTGTATTTGTTGATTATGTGTTTGTTTAACCACGGGTAATGATTTGCCCTCTCAACCATAAACAATACTCGATTGTCTCCCTCAAGCACTTGAATATTTGATTTGCTAGAAGATGTGAATTGCAGTGGACCAAAATCTATGCTAGAATGATATAACATCAGTTTGTATATATACTAGCCTAGGTGACCCTTCATCTAGGTCGACCCTTTTGATAAATAGCAAATAAAAAATATGATTATGTAATAAGGCCGACTTGCCTTAATTATCATTTATTATTTTAACTTAGGAGAAAATATCTCCCTAAGCTACAAACATTAACACTCCCTCTTAGCTAGGGAGATATTATTGTCATGGATTCTCTCAACATGACACACACAATGGCTACTCCCATTGGTGAAAGGAGTTTATCACATAGTTACTCAATGTAATATAATTATTTATTCACTCAACATGATGTCCACCAGTGGATAGAATAAGTGCAAAAGTGCCCATCATGGAGTCACTCAATGTGATGTCATCATCTCATCATGGCAATCACCACGGCTACTCCAAGAGGGTGAATAAACACAAGTGTTAAGTCATGGAGTTTCCCAACATGACATCCACCATGGCTACTCCCTGAGAGTGGATGAAGGGCTTTCACCTCAAGCTTCTCTCTAGCAAAGAACAATGTATTAACAAGGGCTTGCACCTCAAACTTCTCTCACATAGAAGAATGCATTAACAAGGGCTTTCACCTTAAACTTCTCTCTCACAGAAAAGAATGCATTAACAAGCGCTTGCACCTCAAACTTCTCTCATAGAAGAATGCATTATAGTACATCTCTAGAAATCATTGATACTGAGACTCCCTCTCAGCAAGGGCTTCATTCTCCACAATTCCAAGCTTGTCTTGAAAATGCACAAATTTCACTCTAGCAAGTGGCTTGGTGAGAATATTGGCCATCTGATCATCAGTGCTAATGTACCTCAATTGAATAGCATTCCTTTACACTATATCTCTAATATATTTTTATTTTGATCTCCACATACTCTGACCTTTCATGAAATACAAGGTTGGAGTCTACATCATTCTTGGTGAATCCCAAGCTCACCAAGTATCCATATATCTAGGAATATCCCGACCTAGGTGTTAGCATAAAGATCTTGCAGCCTACACACATGGAATGCCATCTCATGAATCATAGTTCTCTAACTGTTATAGTTTCCTGATAACTAGAGAAACCATCTTGACATGGTATACTCTCATTGAGCCAATATGACCAAGATTCTAAGAAGTTAATTGAATGCAGATCCTTT
This sequence comes from Chamaecyparis obtusa, assembly GCA_027943335.1. Lineage (NCBI taxonomy): Eukaryota > Viridiplantae > Streptophyta > Pinopsida > Cupressales > Cupressaceae > Chamaecyparis > Chamaecyparis obtusa. The sequence goes on from BSBK01001724.1 coordinate 1,752,247, forward strand.
AGCTTCTCCCTCTGTATTTATACTTCACACATTGTGTGAGTAATTTATATAATGCTTTGTGTGTACCTGTGTATATTGTTGCTTCATGGTTCACGTGCTACATGTATGTTTCATGCCTTACGTGTATCCTTCACGTGCTATATGTATGCTAAGCAAATCCATATATATTTATGTGTGTACTTCCTGATTTAGTGAATTCATGTGGATACTTCTTGCGTTATGTGATGTGTGCACATGTGTGCTTCTTAACTTAAGTAAATTCATGTATTCACGTGTATGCTTCATACCTTGAGTGAATTTGTGTGTATGCTTTATGTCTTATATTCTACATATATTTATGTGATTCATGATGTGCGATATATGCCTTGAGTGCATAATCCTAGCCTTGTGTGTATTTGGAATTTATACCTTGCATACGTATGACCATGACTTATGGGTGTTGTATGTATGATTCATGCCTTACATATATTCATATGCACTAATGTATTCTTGTGTATGATTTGTGCTTTGTGTGTAGTCATATATATATATATATATATATATATATATATATATATATATATATATATATATATATAAAATTTGTATATGTGTGCTACACACCTTATGTGTATTCATGTATGACTTGTGCTTTATGTGTATTCATAACTTAAATAGATGCTTCATGTCCTGAGTGTAAATTACAGGCCTTGGGTGTAGATTTCATGTACATTCATATGATGATTTTTTGTTTCCTCCATGTTTGAGGTGGTTTTCAGCATGGTTACTTTGTAAGTGTACATACCTTATGTCTGAACTATTTTATTCCATGTATGAATACTTATAATTATGTCTTAATTCTTAAGAAGATGAAAGAACATTTGTCTTAAGTTAAGTTGCCAAAAATGATTATCAAATAACAATAACACATATAATTGCTTGAGAACAAGCAATTTTGAGAGGGTAGGACTGTGATATCCCCTGTTTTGTAATAAGAAATTTTATAAATAAATAAATAATTAATAATTAAAAATATATTATTAATTAAATCGATGAATATATCAATTATAAACTGCATATATATTATTAATGACTAATTACATAAATATTAAATAAATAATATTCAAAAATAGCTTAATAATAATATTTAAAGAAATAAATATAATAGCAAATATTAATTATTCACTACGGCCGCTAAACAAATGATGGTACATATCGGCATCATCCATGTATCCTCCGTAATTAGTAATCAATATATTATCTCAAAGGGAAACCACGTAATTATTAACCCATTGAGAACAAAGGGGACCAACTGTTATCTCCGTGATCAAATACAGCGGGAGTATCATCTATACAATGGTTACTGTGTATGATTGCATAAACATCTCATTATAACATCATTGCCTCGTGTCATAATCACGGCACATTATCGTTGTATTACCATATTCGCATTGCATTGCACTACCATACATTTCCATAATAGCCAATCCACATATCATGGATTATCGCATTTACATTCAACGATCCATATACCTTTGCATTATTATCAGCCAATTTGTTAATATCATACATTTGCATACTTAACCGATTTACATAATCGGGCTGGCATTAACAATACTTAACAGCATATGATTAGTGGTAGTTCACTGCAATAATCATATTGATTATGATTATTGCGATGAACAGTGATGACTCCTAATTTGTTATTAAGATGGGTGGCGACCATTCCATCGTGCCTCTTCACTTGGCCGATGATGAATACATAAATGGATATCGTATCATTGCTAGAAAGCATTAGGGAATAGGAAAAAATATATTTATTTCAATATTTATTGGGCTCACTGGCAATCTTCAGGAGCAGATTCGTTATTGCAGTGAATGGTACGAGTCTGGAAGACTGATTATAAATTAGATTGGTTTTCTCTTCACAAGGAAAGATCAGATAGGAAATGAATCCAAAATAATCCTTTAATTTGCTGGCAAGCATTGTGTGATGGCCGGTGTACTTTAATATATCTATAAGTTTATACTGATTATATAGAATATCATTGTTACTAGGAATATATGGTCTAATATATGGTCTTTAATATATATATATATATATATATACACACACGTGTATATAAAAGAATAATATCTGAATTATACATTTGAATGATTTAATAGATATCATAAGAATAATATCAGAACTATTTATAAATCTATATATTGATATCAGTTATAAAGTAGGATCATATATATATAATGATAGTACTCTAAATTATATAATACATAAATATACAAGAATACAGTTATATACAGTGATGTCATAATTATATAGTAATACAATTATTTACAGTCATGTAAATTATGACAGACAGGTGTCTATATATATATATAGATAAATATAAAAGATGATTATGTGAATTGTTGTCAGCAGTCAATTAATTGATGCTCCTAATACTATTAATGGCTAAAATATATATGGTCATATATATTATAATATTAATATTAGATATGATAGTAAGATTATAAATATATAACAAGATTATAATATTAATATTGGATATATATATATACTAAGATATATACTGTTATATATATAAATAATAATCAGAAACATAAGGGCTAACATATAGACCATTGTTAAGATTCTAATATATATATGTGGTTAAATTAATACCACTAATATTATGGAGGAGGTGTTAATCTATATTATCTGGTAAGGAGTTAAGATAATCAGATATCCCAAACATAATATAAATTGATTTCGATTACTATTTCATACACAAGAATGGAAGGGAGAGGCCACCAAAGAGGGGTAGTCTAAATCCAAGAGGATAGCTCCCAAAATAGGGTGGGGACCACCCAATCTTTAACCTTGAGAGCTTGAGCTCAAGACAGGTTAAAGGCTGAGTCTGTAAACTTTGAGGGAGTCTATTAATGGTCTCTAAGTGCTTTGGTCTGCCTCCAATGTTTTCTCCCTTCTCACGGATTGAAGTAATAATAAGATCAGTCTTGTAATATGGTTTAGAAATAGCCAGAAATTCTTAATTCATTATTTGTTCTTTATTTTTACTCCAAATATTAATGTTAAATTATTTGGGGACATTACATATGACCAAGATTCTAAGAAGTTAATTGAATGCAGATCCTGTAGCTTCTCCCTCTGTCACTAAAGCATACCCTGCTCACATGGTCCCAATCATGTAAGATATCTTGCTCCAAGAGACTCATCATCTAGAATGATCCACATACGGCTAAAAATGAGATCCAAGACCACCTTGGACCTATTGTCATTAGATCGAGCCCTAGACCAGACAAGAATATAACCATCCTGAGATAAGAACAAATTCCCCTCGCAGTCCGCTCCCTCTCACTGGGAGAGCCCTCTTGTCTCAACTTTGTTCTGTAATCCTTGATACTACCATCACCTGCAATGCCTCCGCAACATTCCTAATGCATCGTTCTTCTTTTCCTCACATCGATACTCTCTTCTACTGACAAATGTTTGAGAAACACTGATGCAATAAGAAAGCATTCCAGAAACATTATCACTTTTCATGATTGCTTCTTTTAACCTATCAAGCCTTGTGCATTCAAGTGCAATTTCCAGAGCCTGCTGAAACTTGCCATCCAAAATACATTTGTCTAGCATCCTTTCTACAATCAACTCTAGTCTAGGGTACATCTGTGACGCCTCCTCATTTGATTCTGCGACCTTGGCACGTAGAGTTGCATAATCATAAATAGCTTTAGTAAGCAAAGTATGCATATAATTCGAACCTTCAGCTACATTGAACATGCCTCCAACACCCAAAGAGTACGACTTCATTTATATAGAAGGTACCACAGATCGACATCACATAGTTTGTCATGTTTGGAACCAGTGCGTGGAACAATCAGATTCGTATCTGTTGTAATTGCTAGAAATGATTCTTTGATACGGGACGTTGTGTCGTCAATTGCCTTTGCAGATATTCCGAGCTTCCTGTGACATTGATGTGTTAGTTGCCCTACCAACTGTTCATTGTAAATAGAACTCTCGATAATGACTTGCCAACTCTTTGTATGACATATCGAGCAGCGTTACCGTAGACACCTTTTCATTCGTTGAGTGAAGTTTCCAGACTGTTATACAATCTGGAAAATGTATATTTGCCTTTTTTTTCAATTGTGGAAACCTTCATAATAATGATTTATTGTTAATTATCACATACAAATTAATTTCTGCCCTTTATACTAATCGCTGCCATTTGTTAAGAGTCCACTACTCATTATTTTGGACAAAGCATAGACATAGCTTTTGCTCAATATAATTGCTGCTCTTTATATTAGTGTTGCCTTTATCGTCAATCTTCAAACCACTGCTTATACTTGTTTGTATACAAATCATTGTTCTTAATATATTCAATGTCTTAAATCTGGTCCATTTGAGACAATCACACCCTTTAATTATTGCTGCTGTATATTCCATCGCTGTTCTGCTTTATATTACCGCTATTCATATTTGACATCGTTGATCATAGTAGCATATGCTCCATAAACAAATCGTTGCTTTCGATTCAAGGTCGCATTGCTGAATTTATTGATTGCGTCATTGTTGTATACAAATCACTCCTTCAGCGGTATGTTCCATCGTATATTGTATATTCGGGAATGTCTTCCAATTGCAATACAAGATTGCTAATTAGAACACTGCGTTAATCAACAAACTCATGCTTGATTCTAACACACACACCAGTTACTTCTGCTCATTCATCGCATTATACAACCCGTGTTTATTAGCAAGACATGTATATATGCTGCAATCACAACCCATGTGTAATTCTGACCGTTTCTTTTATTCCCATCTCTATTTATAATTTTTGATAAAAATAAATTGGAACTTGATAATATTAATGTTCGCTTCACTAAATAAATCTGCTATTTGGCATTCACTAAAAATATCATCAAAATATGTTGTGGACAGATGCCACTAATATAATACCACTCTTTCCTAATAAAATTTCTATTTTATTTTAAATAAAATATCATTCATTCTCTGATTGATAGATCCAAAATATCAGAAGCTTGAAATTTATCTCTAATAGAGACTTCCAAATTTTGCACAAACGTGAACTCCAAAACCTTATAGGTTGGCAGAACCTACTCTGACACCATGTTGATTATGTCGTCGTTTAATCACAGGCAATGATTTGACCTCCCAACCATAGACAATACACGATTGTCTCCCTCAAGTAGTTGAATATTTGATCTACTAGAAGATGTGAATTGCAGTAGATCGACAAAATATGTGCTAGAATGAAATAACAACACTTTGTATATACTAGCTTAGGTGACCCTTCATCTAGGTCAACCCTTTTGATAAATAGCAAATAAAAAATATGATTATGTAATAATGCCGACTTGCCTTAATTATCATTTATTATTTTAACTTAGGAGAAAATATCTCCCTAAGCTACAAACACTAACAGTTTTAATATACTAAAGTGGAACGCCCCAATTGAGGAGTCAACTATAATACAAATTATAATAGGTTATGATAGTTGTAAGACATCTTCTATTTTTAATAAGAAAAGGTGCATTGGAATTTGGGCCAATTTTGGTATTATTTTGGTGTTGTTTTGAATCATAGTTTCAATAAATCACTAGAGTTTCAACTTTTCTCGAGGGTAGAGTGTTGTATAGGTTGTATAATTGATTTGTAGGTATTGTTATGTTGTTGAAAATGTTCCAAAACTTGAATGTTGTTGAAACTCGTATAAAGACATAATTTGTGATTTGAATTGTAGCCTCTTAATTGTGTTGGGATTAAGGTGTCTCAACTTGTAGCCTCCTAATTTTCATTTGGTGTGGAAATTGATTTGGCTATTTCCTATGTTGATTAAAGAGTCTTGGTTGGCAATTTCTATTGTGCATTGGAGTTGTCTTTTAAGAATTGGCATTTATGGCGTTCACTTTTGACAAATGGCGTGAGGTAAGGAAGGTGCCTATTCTTGGTCATGGTATTTTCTATGTTGTACTTGCATTGCATTTGGCAAGATGACCATTATGGATGAGATATGTGTTGTGAAGTTGCTATGAGCAACGTGTCATGAAATTAGCAAGTTTCTTATATTATGACACAACTTACCTCTTATGTGTTGAAGATGGTTTTGGAAACCATGAGAACCTACCTCTTGTGTTGAGCTCTATATATGTTGGTGCCTTTTATGTTGTTGGATATTCTTCGAGATGGAACAAGATGTAAATCTTCATGTAAAGGTTTAGAGCCTAAAAATGTATTGTAACTCGTTGCTGAATAATACATTAGTTTGATGTTTTGGAGTGTGGGGTTTTTTATTTGAAATGGTTTTCTCCATGTATATCTATGTTTTCTATTCTGCCTCATTCTTCCACTTTAATGATTCTAGAATATTAAATATGTATGCTATAATGCTGCTAAAATTTCTTAGATCTATAAATTGCAATCACTTTCCTTTAAGGTTTTACTCGTGTGAAATCAACTATGTTTGTTTCCTTTTTTATGACATAGTAGTATGTTCTTGTATTAGTTTATTGGAAGCTATTGAAGAAATTATTAGATACTGGGTGTGCATACTGATCTCAGATGGCTTTCTAGGATGTCCTCATTTCCTTTCAAATTGTTCAATAGTATGACTAAGTTTTATTTTAATGTGAGGTTTTTTTCTATTGAATAGGTTTTCCTCCATGCAAGTCAACTTGTCATGGTATAATTTTCTCTATATATTTTTATATGATCATAAGATATTTCACTTCTATGCATAACTATCATTTAAAAAAAAAAAATGATTATATAATAAGGAGGACTTGCCTTAATTATCATTTATTATTTTAACTTAGGAGAAAATATCTCCCTAAGCTACAAACAATAACAGTTTTAATATACTAAAGTGGAACACCCCAATTGAGGAGTCAACTATAATACAAATTATAATAGGTTATGATAGTTGTAAGACATCTTCTATTTATAATAAAAAAAAGGTGCATTGGAATTTGGGCCAATTTTGGTATTATTTTGGTGTTGTTTTGAATCATAGTTTCAATAAATCACTAGAGTTTCAACTTCTCCTATTTATTGGTGCTTGAGGGTAGAGTGTTGAATAGATTGTATAATTGATTTGTAGGCATTGTTATGTTATTGAAAATGTTCCAAAACGTGAATGTTGTTGAAACTCACATAAATACATAATTTGTGATTTGAATTGTAGCGTCTTAATTATGTTCGGATTAAGGTGTCTCAACTTGTAGCCTCCTAATTTCCATTTGGTGTGGAAATTGATTTGGCAATTTCCTATGTTGACTAAAGAGTCTTGGTTGACAATTTCTATTCTTGGTCATGGTATTTTCTATGTTGTACTTGCATTGCATTTGGCAAGATGACCATTATGGATGAGATAGGTGTTGTTACCTTGGAAGTTTCTATGAGCAACATGTCATGGAATTAGAAAGTTTATTATATTATGACACAACTTACCTCTTATGTGTTGAAGATGATTTTGGAAACCATGGGAACCTACCTCTTGTGTTGAGCTCTAGATATGTTGGTGCCTTTTCTGATTTACATATGAGTGAGAAAGAAGAGAGTTCATTTCATAGGGTTATGTTGTTGGATATTCTCCAAGATGGAACAAGATGTAAATCTCCATGTAAAGGTTTAGAGCCTAAAAATGTATTGTAACTCGTTGCTGAATAATACATTAGCTTGATCATTAGTAGAATTGGCACCCGTTTTTGACGAAAAAATGGTTGAATTTTCTACCAAGATTGGTCGAATGATCTACAAATGGTCTTGTTGCTATTTTTCTAGTCAAAATTTTGACACATCGTTGTTAAGGTAGAATGTTCTATGCCAATCTTGGTCGAAATTGACATATGCAATTGGCAAGATTATTCGTCGAACTTGTGATCAATGTCGGTCGAAATGTTTGGCCTGTTTGACCAGGATGCCAAACCCATGACACTAAATTTCGACACAGAATGGTCGATATGTAGACCAGTCTTGGTGAGGGTTTTGACCAAAGTTAGTCAAAATTTTGACCAATATGGAATGTTAAAAAAACACCCGAAGATAAATATCCAGAGTAATCACCAACGACATCCTAGTCGGTGATTAGTCTGGATATTTATCTGCAGGTGTTACTTTGCATTAATATATATCGCTGTGTATTTTTTTATGTTACTTTACTATTAGCATAATGGTTTATTATGAACATATTTGACACTGGTTACTAGCTGTTAAATGAGGCAACTGCAAACATTTTAATAGATTTTCATAATTAAATAATGAAATTTGCATATACTAGTGTTATTCGTATTCAAAACAACATTACATGATTTATTATTGTAAGCCCCCTTTGACTTATGCATCTAGAAAATGAAACTACAACCTATTGGGATTGAGACAAACCTTATAAAACATTCCTAGCTAAGAAGGATCACTAGCCAACAACTGCTGAATATAGGGTCCTCCAACCATTGCCATCATGATAACATTCAACCTACACTCACAAAAACTAAAAGTTAAATCACAAACCTCGTAGTTTTTCTTCCTCAGCTTCTCAAGGAATGGAGAATTCTCAAGTTTCTCCTTATTAGTACTAGTAATGTAGTAAATATCTTTCTGGTCCTTCATTCTTGATATTATGTACTGGTTGAGCGATGTTATAAGTTTATCACCAAATTTTGTGCTATTAAAACATATATAGAATACCAATATAAATGAGTAGCATGAAAATTTTAATGATTGGAAATATAGAGTAACACCTTAGTAAGGTACTCATCCACAATCAAGAAAACAAATCATATGCTTTCAAAATGGGTAGTAGTAGTCACCTTTCAAATCTCAGAAGCTTTGCAAGCCTGTTTCTGTTTGATGAATCCTCAATTATACCTAACTTGATAGATTTTCCAAACTCATTCCATAATTTGGTGTACTTGCCCTTTTTCTCTGAATCTATTTCTAAGTCAGCATCTACATTAAATATATCCTTTAGTACATCAATATTCAATGACTGCCTAGATAGAGCAATTCAATGACTACAATAAGTGTATTTCCACATGTTGTCCAAGCCTATAGAAATGTGAAATTGTGAATAACTGAATATGTCTTTACCTGATTTCAAATGATGTGTCTATCTATCCATATGCTTTCAGTTTAGACCAAATTTTTGCTATTACTAAGGAAAACTATCATCTGAAGTTGACAATCTAATAGTAATACTACAAATCATTTTGTCCAAGTATGAGTGCTAACATTATTAAAAACTAAAAAAATCAGGATTTTTAAATGATTTAGCATTCAAAACATTATGGCTTAAAATCCTTCTGATGTCTTATCCATGCTCTTTGAGTCTATTGTTAAAGACCCTTTTATTATCATCCTAGCAGACACATTCACAATATTTTGAAAATAGACTAACCAAACTTTAAAGTTGCAGTTCACAAACCTTTGAAAGTGAATGGTAGAAGTTGGAATATTCTTCATCAGTGACCTCCTTTGGATTCTAAAGCTAGACTGCCTTGGCATCATTTAGAAGCTCCCACTCATATGTCGTTTCCTCAACAGTTTTAGCCTTCGGCTCTAGATGTAAGTGGTACATGCAATAAAGAAGCATAAGAATAATATAAAAATTTCCTATTTTCCACACCATCTAATGCTCAACAAACAAACTAAAAAAGAACTGTAAATGATCTGCGGATGTGTCTTTCCCACATATGTAATTTCTATAATAATTTTTGAATACGTAGTATATAACTCTTATTGATATGTTGATGTGGAGTTTGTTTCTCAATGTAATGATATAGATATCTCTATATGAGTAGGTATTGATCTCGTAATTGCTTATCAGATTTTATCTTATGAAATGATGATGAGTTTGCCAATGGATCTAATATTTCTGAGTATCTCGTGATTCCTAAGAATGTGCTGGTGCAGGCTGGTATTGTCTTTGTAACTGTGGATATGAATCTTCAACAAAAACTAAAAATACTTTGCATTAAGTAGTAATTGATCCTCTAATTGCCAACGTAATCTCCTTCTATACAATGAAATCACCGACTATGTGAGAGCTCCCGATGTAGTTGCCGACTGTATCTATGTAACTAATGTTTAGTCATCCCAATGGATACTTGATTGTACCAAATTAAACATTCTCGTATGGAGTTATTGCTCCGTAATGTCAAGTGTTTATTCAAAGCCTTCTAGCGCTGAATGTAGCATGCTCTGTAGCTGATGATTATGCGTTCATTTTATAATATAAGATGGAAGTGTTGTTCGATTAAACAACTCAACTCCATGTGCTGGACATATGATCTTGTTTTGTCGTTTGACGATTGAGGTCAATAATTTCAGAAGTATATGGATTTTTTTTTTGCCAGATGCCCCTTAACTGAGTGATTATGAATGTCATTATATATTGTTAATAAAGGTCTAATTCTGTAGACTACTAGCACGAAGGAAGATTTGACCTAGCCAAATCTTCATTGTACCACACAAAAAACTATGTGATAACTATGTCTACTCCAACCTTAATTGTTTAAGAATTCATCATATCAGATAAAGTATGTTTAAGAATTGTTGGGAGTTCTATTAGACCTTTGCTGTAAACATGCCATGGGCTCAGTTTTGTAAATTTGTTTTTTGTGTTAAATACATTTAAATGGAACATTAAGCATAGTCATAATATGCTTAATCTATTAGTAATTGGCAGATTAAATGCAGATAACACCTTTATTAGTTTAGCATGTTTAATGCATAGTAATTACAAATTGATTCTTATCCACATTGTTATAAATTTACTGTTAGACTAATTCTATAGGGCACTGGACTTTTGCTTGTGTGCACAAACTTGGCCCTAACTCTACATAGTAATAATATGCTTAATCTGCCAATTACTAATAGATTAAGCATATTATTACTATGCTTAATGTTCCATTTAAATGCTAGTATATAAAGAAGACAATTAGAAGACAATGAAGATTTGTCTGACCAATAGTCTACATAATTAGACCTTTATTTGGCTAGGTCAAATCTTCCTTTGTGCTAGCAGTCTACAAAATTAGACCTTTATTTTAAATGCATTTAACACAATTTTTTTTTACAAAACCGAACCAATGGCATGTTTACAACAAAGAAATATAATGATAATAATATGCTAAAAATTCTATTTTGTTTAATACACACCAAAGGACCAATCCCAACAATTCTTAAACATACTTTATCTAATATGATGAATTCTTAATAAAGGTCTAATTCTGTAGACTGCTAGCACGAAGGAAGATTTGCCTAAGATTAGCCATAAAAGTTGCTCAATAAATACTCACTATTTGGATAATGTCTAGTCTAATGCAAAATACTGTATACAAGGTATCCAAGCACACTAGCATGAGGTACATGAGTTATGTCCATCTCACTAGATATAGATGGGCATTAATGCTCAATTGAATGATACGTTCCCATAAAAATGTGAACTCCTATTAATCTACAAACTCTCATGTTAAACAACTACAAAATAAAGTCAACATAGTTCCTTTCACACAATCAAAGTTAAAATTAAATTATCTCTATCCCTAAGATAAACTAAGTAGCCTTCATATATTTTATGTCAAACTACTATTAAACTGATTGTACCCTACCAGTCACTGTCTCTAGAATATCAACCAAGGCACTAGACTTAAATACAATAAAAATAATGAAGTGAAAGAGTGGAAAGATAAATGGATTGCTATTAAATGTCACTCCTAAAGCGACAAGGATGAAATGCATACATCGACAGACTAAGCATGAAAGAAAAGTTTAGGGTAGAGCCATCCACGTTTCCACACCATAGCAAATAATCTTTATAGAAAACCTAGATGGTAGAAATTTGGATGCTCTATGCCATCCTCCACCTCTCATTGAGCGAGGCTAGCCAAAAAAGGCATCAAAGACATCCATTTGTAGGTGTGTAGCTGTGATTATTCCATAGTCGAGTGATGAGTAGATTTAGATGTATCCGTTGATTTCTATAGAGCTGCAAAAAAAATTCGGTTTAACTTGGTTGACATTCCATATAAGTAAAGAGGCACAAGTTAAAAGAAAGTGACTGCATCTTTAATGTTATAGCATTCTCGAAGCAAGAAAATAAAAAATGATACCCTCACATTGTGGACTTTTATTCTTTGTTTGGATGGTACAAGGCTCCCCTAAAGCTATCGTTTTTTATATTTTTGTTGTTGCTTCAAACTTTTCCAATATCAATACACACATACGCCTATATGTGCATATACATAGGATATAAATTCATTTCGAAAGTGTAAGGTGCAGATTTATCTCAGAGCTTGGGATACTTTTTCTTCATAGAGCTTAGTACATTACAATGTTTTGTACAATATGTTTGACAGAGAATTTGAGCCAATTCCCATTTAGTTTGGACTCATTTTGATTTGAATGTGTTCTCTTAACAACAAGTAGCACACTCTTGTGCTAGGTCTGAATTATATAATCAAATGTTGATCCAAACTCTCTCAATTATTTAATTAGTCTATATTTATATAAAAATATTATATCTTTATGTAGTTTTATCTATTTGTAAGGAAAACATACACATACCATGCCTATTCACACACTTATGCAACCTAACCGTAAGAGGCTAGGTGAGTGTGCATCGATTCCTCCATGATAGGTTACCTCCCCTAGTAATGAATTAAATATGATTTGAATAAGATATGGGGGGAATATGTATTGTATTGAGATATTCTTAAGTAAAGTTATATATAATACCCTTTCTAAGACATATCATTATAATGCAATAATATCATCATCAGCTCTCCTAATATGAAGCTTTGTTGTTAGAAGAAGGTAATTGGATGTGAAGCTTGACTCTGTTTCCCTAGATCAATAGCCAACCAACAAAGAACACAAAGAAACAAAACACCAAGAATTAAAAAACAAAGAACCAAACTGCATTTTCTTTAGAGGCTTGTTAAAGCTCTTGTGAAGGTTGGAAAAATGTTCCTATGTCTTATGAGCCTCAAATTTACTCTTAATATCAAATGTTGGGGAGAGGGCTTTCATGAACTACATCATGAGAAGGATAATCACTTCATTTATCATGGTGAGTTTAGGGTTTTTGTTGTGTTCCTTAATTCTTAATTCACATGTTTTGAAGGCTTTGAGAGTCATTTAACATGACTGTACCCTCACACACAGTGGATTAACCTTGCTTTGTTCAATTTTATTTCATTCTTTTGAAGTTTATTTGTAAACAATAACCATTCCATGGACTCAAAGGCCTAGAATCCATGAAATGAAGTTCACTAACATGTATAATAGTTTTATCATCTCTAAGTTACAGAAGTTTGATGAGAGGAAGTGATCACTGGCTGTAATAGAGAAGTTTTTTCATTGAAATTCATGGCACAAGTATAGCAGCGGGAGTTTGGCTTGAATAGCATGGTGTTTTTATGATTGGAGTAGTCTTATATTCTTGTATGAGTGGTGAATCAATCACCAACTGATCTTGGAAGAGCTTGAAGGGTTGAGATTGAAGAAACCCTTGAATCAAGGGTTTAGGAGAAGTGATTTGGGGCTTTTGGTGTTCCCAATAGTTTGGGTTAAATTCCTCTTAGATTTAGAGGTTTTGAGACATTTGAAAACATTGTCTGGAGTGAACAAATTTGTAAACCCTTACCTTGTTTATCAGTTAGTTAATTCATGGGATTATAAGCAACAACTTGTTAGAAATGGAAATTAAAATTTATGTTTGTCTCCTCATTCATGCCTTGTTTGTTGTAGTCCTATACCTGGGTGGAAATGAATGGGTGGTTGGGATAAAAATCCCAAGAAAAGGGCAGATTCTACCCCTTCAAAATTTACCTTTACTTCATCATCCCAGACTTAGTCATTTTCATTCCTTTAGAAGCACTCCCTTTTGAACTTGGACTTAGATTTAGGGACTTGACTGATTTTGATCTCACACTTACTTCCTTGACTTCACCAAAATTCTTAATTTTAACTTTGGTTGTGTTAAAGGAACTATATTGACTTTATTTTGTAGTTGTTTACCATGAGAGTTTGTACCTCATGTACCTCATGCTACTGTGCTTGGGTACCTTGTATACACTATTTTGCATTAGACTAGACATTATTCAATATTTTATTGTAATTTGTACTATTACTCAATTATAGCCAACAAAATTTAGTATCAATACTACAAATCAATTGTAGACATAGTAGTGTTGGTGTAACTTGCAATAGTGTCAACTTGAGGATAGTCAAAGTACTATCAAATTCACAATGAATCAATCTTTTCACATGTGAATGGAGTATATATCGATGCTTAGTTTCATTTTCTTCATGATGAAGGGGAGGACAAGAGAGTTATCTTGGAGAAGGTAAGGAAATCCTTACAGGCACGAGCATGGATTAAATCAAACCCATTCATTTTTGTTATGCAAGATCGAATGGAAAATCTTGAAGATAACACAATTTAGTTAAAGTGCTACTGAAAGGCCATTGAATTTTTTAGATGTTTGTATAAGTAAAGCATATACAGATTTCTAATGGTTTAGTTGTTCCACAGGTGTAGGTGTAACCCCAATGGCTACTCCAGGTATATATACAACTTCTTTAATATGTTTTGTTGATGGATGCTAGGCATATAATAGAATTTTGTTGATGAGAATAATTTTCTATTTTGATTTCAAATGCTTCTGTTTTGATTTTCTATTTTGATTTCCATGCCCGTGTTGGTCGAAAAAATTGATTTACACCAAATAACAGTGACAACCCTCATAGGCAGTCCTCCTTTTACCAAAAACCTATATTTATATTTGAAGTTAAAAAAAAATCCATCATACCATAGGTTAAGGTAAGGAAATCCTTACAAGCGGTCCTCCTTTTACAAAAAATCTATATCTATATTTGAAGTTTTAAAAAAAACCGATCATACCGTAGGTTAAGGTAAGGAAATCCTTACAAGCGGTCCTCCTTTTACACCAAATAATAGTGGAAACCCTCACAGGCGGTCCTCCTTTTAAACCAAATAACAGTGGCCACCCTCATAGGCGGTCCTCCCTTATACACAGTGTTGAATCTGCCTTGGCAGATGAGGTTTCGCGCGCTACAACCCTTGAAAAAATTCACCGTGCTGGGTAATAATGAAATGGGAAATGAAATCTTTTTTAAAAAAAATTTATGCTCGTGTTCGTCGAAATTTCAACCTACAAGGTATTCGTCAAAATTTTGATGAACAAGGGGATGGATTAAAAAAATGAAAGTTTTCCTTCTATAATCTGACCCACCAAAACCTTTTTATTTGATGGTCAAAAATTTTGGTAGAAAAACTAGGTCAAATGTACTAGTGGATGTAATGTGAGAATGATAGGAGACATTCTCTTTTGTTGGGCTAAAATGCTATAGCAAGCTTATCACCATGCAAAGCCATCATCTGCCACATGTCCCATGTACATGACATGTGGAAGTATTAACAAGCTAGGTGGATTGTTTATGAATGCTACGTGCAAATTACATATTGTTAACATATATTACTACTCCGTGTGAGGAAATGGGAGTCCAAAGGAATTGATTTAACACTTCACCTACTAAAAAACACAAACCAATGAAATAATCCAGATTAGGCCAAGATAGGTTGACGCATTCAAGAAGAGAATACTTACACAAAATGAAGCCGAATCATGCCAAACAAGTTGACTATTGGCCCTTCCAGTTTGTTATTTGATAGTTTCCTAACAATGACACATTCAAAATGCACTTATGAGAAAAGACCTAGAACGAATGAAATTGATTAAATAATGAAGGTATGTTAGTTTGAGCTTCACTTATTTTTGAGAATACTTTAATATTCTCTACTTAACAAGGCCAACCATGTGAAGGTGGAAGCTCATCTGGCCTCACCCCCCCTCCCCCTAACATCAATCTAAATTCCCCATTAACATCTAATTACACACTTCATTCATCCATTTATGAACTATAACATTCAATCAATACAATCACATAACATTCATTAATATGATATAACATTCATTAATACACAAAACTAATCAAGAATTCATTAACACATAACAATATTCATTAACATGACATAAAATTCAATATTAATATGCAACATTCATAGATAATTACTTAAAACAATGTTCTTTCGTTATCCAACAAAGTTAATCAAATATTTTTTTATCAAAGAGCATTTTTAAGAAATCATTTCTTTTTTGGGTTTTTCTTAGATTTCTTAAGGTAAAGGCTGAGAGGAGCATCAATATCTTCCTTGATGCAGGGGCATTCTCGGTTGAGGCAGGGACATTCTTGGTCCTTAGTAAAACTGCATGGGTGGATTGTTATTTGGCCGGTGTTACTCGTTTGCAACCTTGACCGACGACCTCAGTCATTGAAGGAAGCTCAGTCACTGAAGGAACTCGGTAATCTTTGGTGCTCGGTGAAAGTGTTACTCGACGATGTCTGCGGTGCTCGGTTGACACTAATGCTCAGCGATGCTTGACATGCTTGGTTAATTCACTGGTGCTCGATAGTTCTAGTTTACCGATTGGAGTTCTGTGTGATTTGTTGGGCCGACTTGGTGCATTTATTGTTGGTAGCTGTTGTTATAGGCCGACATGTTGAATTAAACATTTGTAAGGCAATTGTAAGCCAACTTGTATGGCATTTAATTTTTGTTTGTAGGAGTTAAGGATTTCATCCAACCAACTTGTGGCTGATGATTAGTATTTAAGGGGTGTTTGGGTAGATGTTTGAGGGACACTGGAGACACACTTGGCGGATTTGGAATACCAGTTTGGGGTGCTAGAAAGCTGGAGTTGAAAAAGTTATGGAAAATATCTTGCATGATCTTGCAGATCAGATTGTTATCTGATAGTTTGTGATAGTAGAGCTAGTGGTTGCACACTTGGAGACAAGGAGATTACTTGAAGGCTTGTGAGCTCAAGTTAGATCTGCCTTAGGGTTTCCATCAGTTGTTGATTGTTTCAAAACTGAACTAGCTAAGGTTATATTGGACCTATGTGGATATTGCAGAATTATTTTTGATTGTAATTGGCCCTAACCTAGAAGGCCTTACAGCTGGGCATGTTAATGAAAATTACTTGAAATAATTGTTGTGTTGAGTTTTTCACTGTGTAATTCTGAAGCTGCAAGGTTTGGATTGTCCTTAATTGGATCCACCGTCCCTTGGTCTACGTCAGGTGGTATCAGAGTAGAGTTGATCTTGTAGAGTGAAGGTTGACCTAGCAAGGCTGATCTTGTGAAGTTGATCTTGTTGGTGAAGAGATCGTATGATCTTGGTTGCAGATCTGTGGCACTGAACTTGTGGAATTGTGCCCTAGTTGTTCACAAGGTTGTAGATTGCGATCTGACTTGTTTACAAATTAGAGATTGTCACAAGGTGGTCGGTGAGGCTTGTTGTAGAGGGTTTTGCATATCTTTAAGGATGCCTCTGAGAATATTGGACCCTAGAGTTATTTTTGATCTTTGTGATACTGTGGAATCCCAGATTACAGAGAAGGTGAAATCAGATCTCAGATCTGAGATGGAACTGATGAATAATGAAATGGTCATAGAGATCATGAGAGATGTTACTGGCATACCTTAGAATGTTGGTACTAAGGATGGTTATGAAGAAGCTGCTGAAGAATTTGAAGCTTCTGGATCTAGTGGTGATGACCGAAGGGACAGATCTGGTGAAGATAGAACTGCTCAGTTGCATAGATCTGGAGCTCGGTTAAGTAATAGTTATCGAATGGAAGTTTCTACTTTCTCTGGTACTTTGAAACCTGACAACTTGATTGACTGGATCAGTGAGCTTGAGGATTTCTTTGAGCTGGAAGAAATTGAAGATCCTCTTCGGGTGAGATTGACACAGACTAAGTTGAAAGGACATGCTGCTCTTTGGTGGAGATAATTACAAAGAGATAGAGAAGATGAAGGTGAAATGAAGATCAATCGGTGGAGGTTGATGGTGATAAAGTTGAAAGCTAAGTTCATACTTGCTGACTATGAGCTTGACTTGTTTAAGAAGTTGCATAATCTGAAACAAAAGGAATTGACTGTTGAAGATTATACTCAGGAGTTCTACAAGCTTACTATTTGGTCTGGACACAGAGAACTTGGTAAGGAAAAGGTAGCTCGGTGTTTGAATGGTCTGAGATTCAATATTTAGGATGAGCTTGGTATGCCAAAGATTGATTCTATTGAAGATGCTTATCAGTATGCTTTGAAGGCAGAAGAGTAGTTAAAAAGGAAACAACCTGGTAACTCCCATGGGAAGGAGAAGATTGATCACTTGGTGAAGGATAAACTGACTGATGCAGAAGATGAACAAAAACCTATGGAGCTGAAGAAGAAGACAAGTAAAGTTATCTTTAAAGGTACTTGCTATAACTATGGAGAGGAAGGACACTGTTCTTTTGAGTGTACACAGAAGAAGGTTGACCGATGAACTACTGTGGTGAGTGAGAACATTCAAAATGAACCTGAATCAGAGAACTTGTTGCTTCAACGAACATTTCTCGGTACAAAGGAGGAACCTTGTCAGAGGAGTAACTTGTTTAGGACCCGATGCAAGTCTGGAGGTAAACTCTATGATGTAATTATTGATAGTGGTAGTACTGATAACCTTGTGGCTGAGGACATGGTTTAGAAACTTAGTTTGAATAGAATGAGACATCCATGTCCTTATAGGATTGGTTGGTTGAGAGATGATCATGCTCTAGAAGTTAGAGAACAATGCTTCATTAATGTTCAGATTGGCTAGTATAAGGATCTTGTGTTATGTGACATTGTGGAAATGAATAGTTGTGATATATTGCTTGGTAGACCTTGGCAATATGATTAAAGAGTTATGTATGACTGTGTGAAGAATGTGTTTATTGTTGAGAAGGATGACAAGAAGTTTTCCCTGATGCCTTTGCTAGATACAATGCTTGGCAGGAGAAGCCTGAGTATTGGTAGCTGAGTTGAGTTGGCGGACCCAGAGAAAATGAATGATCAGTTTGGAGAACAAACCTGTATGATGTCAAGAAAAGACTTGAAGAGACAGAGGAAGATGAAGTGGAAGAATATGGAAAGTGAGAAGGTGGAGGACTTGTATGTGAAGAACCAGTTTTGGATTTACGTGCTAAATCCTGGAAGATGTTCTTCTCATATATGAACATCTTTTGGAACCTAGGGTGTCTAATGCAGGGGAATTCTTGATTGAGGTAGGGACATTCCTTGTCCTCGATAAAACTGCATGGGTGCTTTGTGTTGGCAAGTTATCTATACTGAAGTATATGACTTAATATAGTGTTGTCATTATGGCAACAAAGTCATATAGCAGTTTGGAGTCAGCGCACTTGATGAGAAGTTCAGAATTTGGTTAAGTGTTGAAGATTGGACAATATACAAAGTTCCTACAGCTCAGAGCATCAACACACGTGTGTACGGATGAATTATGGTATGCACCGTAGAAGTTAAGATTTTTAAGAATATACTCATTCTTAGTCTATGAGCACATAAGCAGACATGCAAAGAGGTGAAAGTTATAGTCAGTTGAAGTTGCACAGCCAGTGTGTACCAACAGAGAACAGAGCATGGAGCTGACAGTTAGTATTTTGGTTTGCTCCATTAGTTATCAAAAAGCTAAGAAGGGATCTGAAAGAATGCTCTAACAATGATCTAGGAGCAAAGGTTAAGAAGCTGAATGAAGAAAATGCATCTATGAAAGAACTACTTGAAGAATTTGATGATAAGTTGATCAATAATCAAGAAGTCCAGAATGAAAAATTCAAGGAGAACCTTCAAATCAATGAGGAATTAAGGGAAGCCAATTTGGAAATCTTGGATCTAAGGAATTGCAAAGAAATATTGGAGTCTGAATTGAAAGAAGCAAAGAATCCCATTGACAAATTGCACACCAGTTTTGATTTGATAGAATCTCAGTTGAATGCAAGAAGAGCCAAAGGAGACACTAGCTATATTGGATACAATGAAGCACAAAATCAGATTGATAATATGCGAGCAAGAAAGGAGACACAAAAAGACTCTATTGATACTAAGAAGACTGAAGATCAAACCAAAGACAATGGTGGACCACCTAAGAATGAGTGCAAGAAAGTAGAACACACCTATTTTGCATGTAACAAGCATGGACACATTGCAAGGAACTGTACAGAGGTAAGACCTTTTAATGGTTACTGTTATTCATGCAATAAATTTGGTCATAGAGCTGTGAATTGCAAGACTAGTAAGAAGAATAGGATTCAACATGATCAAAGGAATCAGAATCAGACAGATGTAAGTGTTAGGAATGGGAACACTGAGAGGGGGGGGGGTGAATCAGTGTTCACTGTATTTTAACTTTTCACTTTAATCTTTATGCTGAACTTAAATGCTTGAGTAATTAAATAAACATTCACATAAACATGAAACATGAAATCAAAACATGACACCAATATGGTTACGGGGAAACCCAAAAAGGTAAAAACCCCGATGGGAATTGACACCCACTAATATTCTGCACTAGTGTTTTGTGATCCTTGTTAGAAGATCCTTTACCCTATTAGGAGTAGCTTTACAATTCTTTAAGTATAGTAGACCTTGTTAAGGGTTAGCCCCTGTTAGGAGTCTTTTACAATGATCCCTATTAGGGGAGTGGACTCACTGTCCTAGAGCTCACTGCTCAAATGGTGAAGGCTACAACCTTGTGATTTTAGATACACACTATATTTGCAGGTGAACTATCATTGTGACACTACTTGTCAGATCAGTTCTTTTGATGTGCTAATGCTTGACCTCTTTCAAAGCTCTAATACATCTTATGCTCTCTTCACATACCTCTACTCTGCTTATCACAACTCTATTACAACTTCCATACCGAATACAATGGGCACATCTTATATTTATACACTCATATAAACAAAACAATTAGGTTGTCCTTATAACTAATTACAAACAATGCTTCCAAATGAATTGGCTTAAGTGTGCTTAAAATTATACATATAAACATGTCAGCAACCTAAATACAATGGGTGCATGGCCTTTACAACATTATATTATAATCACAAACCAAAATGCTAACTGTCAGCTCCATGCTTTGTTCTTTGTTGGCACATATTGGCTATGCAACTTCAACTGACTGTAACTTTCACATCTTTGCATATCTACTTATGCACTCATAGACTAAGCATAAGTATAGTATAAAAAACTTAACTTCTAGGGTGCATACCATAATTCATCCGTACACGTGCGCTGATGTTCTGAGCTGAAGGAACTCTGAACACTGTCTAGTCTTCAACACTTAGCTGATTTATGATCTTTTCATTAGGTGCGCTGACTCCAAACTACTATATGACTTTGTTTCCATAATGAAAACACTATATCTAGTCATATACCTCAGTATAGACAACTTTCCAACAATCTCCCCCTTTGTCATTGATGGCAACAATGGAATATGGCCAAGTTGCTAACTATTCCTTTACACAACATTTTTTGTCTTCTCTACATAATATTATATCTCCTTATACATACATATACTCCATATTCTATACACAACTCCCCCTTTGACATTAATGAAAAAGGTGTACCAAAAAACTATATATACATACTCATTTTGGGAAAACATCCGGATATGCAATCTTGAGGTTCTGGATCTCCTTCTTCCAAAAGGTTATCAGAGAGTTAACTATTTAGAGATGGGCGCATAATGCATATTGAAGCTTCTCCAACTTCTCCAAGTCACTGATGGGACCATGATAATAAGTTACCATGGTGGCATCAATCTCCTTTATATTCTGATTGAGGATGTCTAAAGAGGGCACAAGACCATTCCTCAACTGAGTCTGTCTGAACCTTATCCTTGTTATCTCTTTTTCTTCCTTCTCAATCTTGTCTATCTGTCCTTGGTAGAAATTTTTTCACATGTTCACATCAGTGGATGTGTCTGTCACTGAGTTCTTCACCTGCTCAATCATTGCTTTTGCCTCTTTTATCTTTTTGAAATGAGCATCAGTGAGTTTATCTTGGTCCATGCATGCTGCAATGATCCTTCTTCCTTCATCAGCAAATTCTTTCAGTGATGCTTGACCAGACTTAAGAGAATTCAAGTCTAGTGCAAAGTTTCTCATTAGTTCATTGAGTCTCTTCTTTAAATACTTCTCTTCTACCACTTTGGACATAGATTCTTCTAGGCTAGAAAAATTGGTCTTGAACTGTGAGATGACTGTACTCACATCATCAACCGAATGTACTTTTAGCACTTTCTTATCCTCTGGCAGCAAACTGTTCAGAATATTCACTAATTCCACAAGGAGATGATTTATCATGACTTGCTTCTCCTTTGCCTTCTCCATAGCCAATTTTCTGAACTTAATCATGTCTTCTTCTTTCCAGGAGTCCAAATTGCTTGTGTCAGGTGTCAAACTTGACAACAATGTTGAGGAGGGAGTGATGGGAGTGTTGTCCATCACTTCTAGTTTTACCTTTGCAAGATCAACATAAGTATCTTCTTCTTTCTTTTCTACCTCTTCTTCTTCTTCTTTCTTATCAGATACATCTTCTATGAGTACTTCTTGTTGAGTGGGAGGTGTATTGCTGCATAATATTTTAGCTTCTTCAGTATTGACAAATGCTTCCTCAAACTTGTCCAAGTCCTTATCAGTAGCCGCCATGGCTATCTCCACATTATCTATGATAATAGTGCTGCCTTCATGTGATTCTGAGATGGGTGCAGACTTGTTTGCTACTGTTTGAGTTTCTGCTATGGGCACTGAGTCCTGAGGACCTGTCACTAGTACATTGAAGGTTTCTACCGCTTTGTCTTTCTTACTAGGTGCATGAGTGATGGGCACAGTAGGTGGTTTTATGTGTTGTTCTAATAACACCTTTTCAAAGGCCTTCTCTATTTCCTTCATTATCTACTCATAGTCTTTGTTCATAATGTGTAGAGTTCTCATCTTTGTCCTTAAGTGCGGCTTCACCAAATTTAATATCAGTGCCTTTTCTTCATTAGAACATACTGGCAGAATACCTTCTAATACCTTTTCTCTGATCCTGAGATCTTCTTCATTTGCTTGTCTCTTTTGGTATTCTAAAATATTCCATACTTTATCTAGAATAGAGGTCTTTAATTCAAGAACTATCTTTTTGAACTTGATCATATGTTTGATGATCATACTATGTATCTTTCATTTTTCGATCTCACTGTATGATTCATAGTGCTTCCCTACTTGATCAATTCTACCCTCATCAATAATTCTTTTATTCAAAACTTTAAGGCTTGGTTTGAATCCAACCTTGGGAGCTGCTTGAATGTTTTTCTTTCTCCTTGTTGCTCACGAGGATGGATGACTAGTGCTAGCTTCTTTCTTCCTCTTGACCATTGGCTTATACTCTAAAGGAGTGGTAAGGTCAATAGTATCTTTGGGTGCAAAAGGAGTAATATCTTCTTTACCCTTCTGTCTGTCATCTAATTTAGTTTTCATTTTCTTCAACTTAGGATCTTCTTGTTCTTCTTTTGCTACTGCACCTTTCAATTCTAAGGCAATCTTTTCATCCCTTGCTTTATCAAGGTCTGCTTGAGATACACCATGTATTCTCAAGATCTCAGATGTGACCTTAGCAACCTTTCTTTTAGTTGTTGCGCTGTTAAGTTTTGCATCAACTTCTCTAGTCTTTTCCTCATAGGTTCCCCACATAGGTTCATTAGGATCTTTAGGGGCTGATAGAAGTACCTATGCATATGCTTCAAGGACCTGTTCCTCTACCTCATAGCCAAGTGGATGAATCCACTTAGTTCTAGGTTCAATGACTTCCATACAAGTAGTATCAGTCTCCACCATAAAGCATATTGTATCCTTATATTTCTCTACAATGCTTTATGGAATCCTATACCTCATCTGCATCTTATCTCTAAAGGTCTTCAATTACAATGTGACATAATCTCTTAGTGTGCTTTTTGTGGATGCTTTGTTGGATATCTGAGGCATTTTTGGAATGGGCTTGTCCAAATACAAATTTGAAACTCTTCCAACTATGTGAAGGTACATATAGATGATTAGGGACCCAAACCTGAATATCTTTATCTTGTCATGTTTGATAGCTTTGATGTTATCTATCAACTGTGCACGCAAGATCTCACACAAGTTGAACTCTCCATCTTCCTTTACTAGTTTGATGGCAACTAGAATAATGCCCGTAGATACACTATTCACCCTGCTGGTGTGATGAAATCTGTAACCCAGTATCATTGACATCAATTTAATGTCTTCTTACTCAATTGGCTCAATAGTCATGCCACACCTATCGCTCCTTGACTTACATACTTGTTCTACCATTTTCCTAACATCCTTTCCCACAAGAAGGACAACACCTATCCTAGAAATGCATGTCATCTCATGTATCAGATCACTTGTGATTCTTATTGGTACATCTCCAATCCAAAATAGATCATCATGGATTCTTCTCAATAAGATCTTTATCCATTCAGTCTCATAGAATTCATATGTCACAGCATACTCAACAATAGGGTGATCATTCCATTTGGTGTATTCATCCATGAATGTTTTATCCTATTTCAACATGGTATCCATGTGCGCCCTTAACCTATCTAGTCCAACAGGTTCTTTCTTATTGTAGATGTAAGCCCTTATGTCTTCCACATGCATGATGCCCATAGGCGTGCGGGAGAAAGCTCCCTCTAAATAATCTAGGGTTGATTTAAATGGGTGCCTCTTGAAAACATATCTTTTCTTCTCAGTGACATAATAAACAATGGGAGTGGCCATGACTTACTTGATAATTGCTTTCCAATTGACCTTCTGAGATAATTTGATGACTTCCAAATTGGTGCAATGAGCTAGGGTTTATGTAACTGATCAAATGCACTACAAACACTGATAGTTGAATCTACAAATCCTCACAAAAACTTCCAAGGCTCAATCTTCTCTTCAATCACTTTGAATTCAAATGCAATGAGTGAACAACTATCTGTGTACTTAAAGTGATAAATTCACCATTAATGCAAGTCATGTAGATTAGGCTGTCACATCAAAATTTCAAACTCGAGCTCTGCTAACAATCAACATGTGCGCTCTTGCACAAAGGTTCCTATACACTCCAAAAGATTAAGTCCAAAGGTGCATACTCTGAGGATGAGTATACCAGCCACGCAGGGGTCTGGAGCTAAATTAGCTCCCCCTATGACCTTGAGGGCCATTCATGCAGATGTAGAGGGTGCGTCCACTGGGGATGCATCCAATACATTCTCATCAACTTTGTCCTTCTTTCCTTCTTACCAAATCAAGCTCACATCCTCTGAGGCTTTCACAAACTTGATTTCTCCTTCAGGATCCAAAACTAGTTCTTCGGTCTTTTTAGGGATTTCCTGACCTTGCGTCCTTGATCTACAAAACTTTGAGATATGTCCAGCCTTGTTATAGGAGTGAAAAATGACTGGAGGTCTATTATTCCTCAGTGCATTTACATGAGTCACCATTTTGCAATGTTTCGCTGAGTGACCATTGTAGTTACATATCTGACATGTAACATTCAAAGAACTTCTTACATTTGTCTGATTTTGATTCCTCTGATCATGTTGAGTCTTGTTCTTCTTACCAGTCTTGCAATTCATAGCTTTATGACCAAATCTATTACATGAATAATAGTAACCATTAAAAGGTCTTACCTTTGTACAGTTCCTTGCAATATGTCCATGCTTGTTACATGCAAAATAGGTGCATTCTAGAGGCTTGCGCTCATTCTTAGGAGGAACACCATTGTCTTTGGTTTGATCTTTAGTCTTCTCAATATCAATAGAGTCTTTTTATGTTTCCTTTCTTGCTCACATATTATCAATCTGATTTTGTGCTTCATTATATCCAATACAACTAGTGTCTCCTTTGACTCTTCTTTCATACAACTGAAATTCTATCAAATCAGAACTGGTGTGCAATTTTTCAATGTGATTCTTTGCTTCTTTCAATTCAGACTCCAATCTTTCTTTGCAATTTCTTAGATCCAAGATTTCCAAATTGGCTTCCCTCAATTCCTAATCAAGTTGAAGGTTCTCCTTGCATTGACTTGTTCATTGTAGACATCTGGATTGTTCATCAGTTTGTCATCAAATTCTTCAAGATGACTTAATAAGGATGCACTTTCTTCATTCAACTTCTTGAATTTTTCTTCAAGATCACTGTTAGAGCATCCTTTCAAATCCTTTCTTAGCCTTTTGATAACTAATTGAGCATCACTGACTTTTTCTTTTAGTTCTTCAATTTCTCTTTCTGAACTGTCCAGCTCTTCAAGAACGACTTCAAGATTTTTCTTCAGATGTTTCATTTCTACTTTGTCCATGATCTCCTCAAGTGGTTAAACTTCTTTGCTGAGGACTAGAGCTCTGATACCAATTGTTAGGAATGGGAACACTGAGAGGGGAAGGTGAATTAGTGTTCACTGTATTTTAACTTTTCACTTTAATCTTTATGTTGAACTTAAATGCTTAAGTATTGAAATAAACATTCACATAAACATGAAACATGAAATCAAAACATGACACCAATATGGTTACGGGGAAACCCAAATAGGTAAAAACCCCGGTGGGAATTGACACCCACTAATATTCTGCACTAGTGTTTTGTGATCCTTGTTAGAAGATCCTTTACCCTGTTAGGAGTATCTTTACAATGCTTTAAGTACAGTAGACCTTGTTAAGGGTCAGACCCTGTTAGGAGTATTTTACAATGATCCCTATTAGGGGAGTGGACTCACTATCCTAGAGCTCACTGGTTAAATGGTGAAGGCTACAACCTTCTAATTTCAGATACACACTATATTTGTAGGTGAACTATCATTGTGACATTGCTTGTCAGATTAGTTCCTTTGATGTGCTGATGCTTTGAACTCTTACAAAGATCTAATACATCTTATGCTCTCTTTGCATACCTCTGCTCTACTTATCACAACTCTATTACAACTTCCATTCCGAATACAATGGGCACATCTTATATTTATATGCTCATATAAACAAAACAATTAGGTCGGCCCTATAACTAATTACAAACAACGCTTCCAAATGAATTGGCTTAAGCATGCTTACAATTATACATATAAACATGTTGGCAACCTAAATATAATGGGCACATGGCCTTTACAACATTATATTATAATCGCAAACCAAAATGCTAACTGTCAGCTCCATGCTCTGTTCTTTGTTGGCACATACTGGCTGTGCAACTTCAACTGACTATAACTTTCACATCTTTGCATATCTACTTATGCGCTCATAGACTAAGCATAAGTATAGTCTAACAAACTTAACTTCTAGGGTGCATACCATAATTCATCCGTACACACATGCACTGATGCTCTGAGCTGTAGGAACTCTATACACTGTGTAGTCTTCAACACTTAGCTGATTTCTGATCTTTTCATTAGGTGCGCTGACTCCAAACTGCTATATGACTTTGTTTCCATAATGAAAACACTATATCTAGTCATATACCTCAGTATAGACAACTTGCCAACAATAAGAAGTTCTCAGAATGTTACATGTCAGATATGTAACTATAGTGGTCACTCAGCCAGAACATGTAAAATGGTGACTCATGTCAATGCACTGAGAAATATAAGACCTCGAGTCATTTGTCACTCTTGTAACAAGCCTAGACATATCTCAAGGTTCTGTAGATTAAGGACGCAAGGTAAGGAAATCCCTAAAAAGACCAAAGAACTAGTATTGAATCCTGAAGGAGAAGTCAATTTTGTGAAAGCCTCAGATGATGCGAGCTTGATTTGGTTAGAGAAGAAGAATGACAAGACTAATGTGAATTTATTGGATGCATTTGCAATGGATGCACCCTCTACATCTAGATGAATGGCCCTCAGGGTCATAGGGGGAGCTAATCTAGCTCTAGACCCCTGCGTGGCTGGTATACTCATCTTTAGAGTATGCGCCTTTGGACTTAAGCTTTTGGAGTGGATAGGAACCTTCGTACAAGAGTGCACATGCTGATTGTTAGTAGAACTCAAGTTGGAAATTTTGAAGTGACAACCAAGTTTACGTGACTTGCATTAATGGCAGAATTCTCACTTTAAGTACATAGAAAGTTGTTTCATTACTCATTGCATTTGAATTCAGAGTGATTGAAGAGAAGATTGAGCCTTGGAAGTTGTTGTGAAGACTTGGAGATTGATCTATCAGTGTTTACAGTGCATTTGGTCAGTTGCAGAAACCCTAGTTCATTGTACTGATTCAGAAGTCATCAGATTATCTCAAAGATCAGTTGGAAAGCGATTATCAAGTAAGTCATGGCCACTCCCATTGTTTATGATGTCACTGAGAAGAAAAGATATGTTTTCAAGAGGCACCCATTTAAATCAACCCTAGATGATTTAGAGGGAGCCTTCTCCCACACACCTATGGGTGTCATGCATGTGGAAGACATTAGGGTTTTCATTTACTGTAAGAAGGAACTAGTTGGATTGGATAGGCTAAGGGTGCACATGGATATCATGCTGAAACCTAACAAAACATTCATGGATGAATATGTCAAATGGAATGATCACCCTATTGTTGAGTATGCTATGGCATATGAATTCTATGAGACAATGGATTAAGATCTTATTAAGCAGAATTCATGATGATCTATTTTGGATTGGTGATGTGCTAGTAAGAATCATAGGTGACCTGATACATGAGATGACATGCCTATTTAGAATAGGCACCATCCTTCCTATGGGCAAGGATGTTAGGAAAATGGTTGAGAAAGCATTTAAGTCAAGGAGCGATAGGCACGACATGACAATCGAGCCTATTGAGCAAGAAGACATCAAATTGATGTCAATGATACTAGGATACATGTTTCACCACACCAGCAGGGTGAATAGTGTGTCTACGAGCACTATTCTAGCAGCCATAAGATTTGTGAAGGAAGATGGACAATTCAATTTGTGTGAGATCTTGCATGCACAGTTGATAGATAGCATCAAAGCTATCAAGAATGAGAAGAAAAAGATATTCAGGTTTGGATCATTAATCATCTACATGTACCTTCATATTGTTGGAAGAGTCTCAGATTTGTATTTGGACAAGTCTTTTCCAACCATGCGACATATATCCAACAAAGCATCGACTGAGAGTACTCTAAGAGATTATATTACATTGGAATTGAAGACCTTCAGGGCTAAGATGCAGATGAGGTACATGATTCCAGAAAGCATTGTGGAAAAGTATAAGGATTCAATATGCTTTATGGTTGAAATAGACACTATATGTATGGAAGCTATTGAACCAAGAACTAAGTGGATTCATCCACTTGGTTATGAAGTAGAGGAACAAGTCCTTGAAGCTTATGCACAAGTAATTTTATCAGCCCCCAAAGATCCTAATGAACCTAGATGGGGAACATATGAAGAAAAGACCAGAGAAGTTGATGCAAAACTTAACAGCACAACAACTAAAAGAAAGGTTGCTAAGGTCACCTCTGAGATCTTGAGAATACATGGTGTGTCTCAAGAAGACCTTGATAAAGTAAGGGATGAAAATATTGCCTTAGAATTGAAAAGCGCAACAGTAGAGGAAGAACAAGAAGATCCTAAGTTGAAGAAGATGAAAACTGAAAAAGATGACAGTTAGAAGGGTAAAGAAGATAATACTCCTTCTACGCCCAAAGATACTATTGACCTTACCACTCCTTCAGAGTATAAGCCAATAGTCAAGAGGAAGAAAGAAGCTAGCACTAGTCATCCATCCTCATGAGCAACAAGGAGCAAGAAAAACATTCAAGCACCTCCCAAGGTAGGATTCAGACCAAGCCTTAAAGTTTTGAATACAAGAATTGTTGATGAAGGAAGAATTGATCAAGTAGGGAAGTATTATGGAACATACAGTGAGATTGACAAATCAGAAATACATAGTATGATTGTCAAGCATATGATCAAGTTCAAGAAAATAGTTCTTGAATTGAAGACCACTATTCCAGATAAAGTATGGGATATTTTAGAATTCCAAAAGAGACAAGCAAATGAAGAGGATCTAAGGATTAGAGAAAAGATATTAGAAAATATTCTGCCAGTATGTTCAAATGAAGAAAAGGCACTAATATTAAATTTAGTGAAGCTGCACTTAAGGACAAAGATGAGGACTCTACACATTATGAACAAAGACTATGAGTTGATAACAAAGGAAACATAGAAGGCCTTTGAGAAAGTGTTCTTAGAACAACACATGAAACCTCTTTCTACGCCCATCACTCATGCACCTAGTGAGCAAGACAAAGCAGTAGAGACCTCCAATATACTAGTTGTACACACTAAAAGTTGTGCACTTCTATGAATCCTTACATGCAAGGAAACTCAAGAATGAGCTCTCACAAATCGATCCATAGCTCTCTATGCATGGAGTTGCAAGATTATGAATTTTCTCTCAGCTAGAGCTATTGAGCTTGTGACCTTGCTAGTCAACCATACAATGAGAGGTTCGAATGAGGACAAGGGCAAGAGTGCCAATATCTCCAAAGAATCAAATGGAAATGCAATGCAATGCAAGCTAAGAATGAGAATGCAAATGTGCAAGTTATGCTTATGAAAATGGAAGTACAAACTAAGCTATGAAATGGAAATAGCAATGGGTTACAACCTTCCTAATTAAGCTATGTGAAGTTATCTATTGCATAAAAGGAAACTAAGCTATGAAATGAAGCTATGGATGCTATGATAATGCAAGAAATGAAGTCTAAACTATGAAGCAATGAGGAAATCCAAGAAGAGCTTGATGTAGCAATGATCTCCAAAAGCTCCAAATGCACCTAGAAAACCTGCAGCATAACAATAGCATGAAAGAGATGGATATGCAAATGAAGGAGAGAGCTCTCCTTTTATAAGAAATGCAAAGGAATGGGCCATGGAGATTAAGAGGCAAAAGTCTTAATCAGCGGTGGAGCTTGAAAGAGGAGCGATTCGTGTGCACAAGTATCCTCCAATAGGAATTGACTTTGTGTCCATGTGAGACAAAAGTGCTTTTTTCCTTTTTGTAAAATAGGAATAATGCTTTATTTGTGCAACTTAGGACAAGAGGAAAGGTGGGGCTCTTTATTTAATTAAAAGGGGAGGAAATATTCCTTTTAAGTAAATAAAGACTTAGGATAAATGATTAGCCCATAGGATAAAAATCCAATATATGATCGAAATTAAGATTTGATCAAGAAATTGATAATGTTGAAAATATTGATTATTGATAAAACTGATTCAGGGTTGATAAATCAAATAAATGGGGCCCAAAGTCTAGGTGACCATTTTTGGGTGCATACACTAGTGACAGGTCCAAAGAACTCAGCGGCCATAAATGGAACTCAATTAGAGGTAGATAAGTCTGCGCCCATGTTAGAATCACTCAAGGATAGCACCATTATCATAGATAATGTGGAGATAGCCATGGTGGCCATGGATATAGAATTGGACAAGTTTGAGGAAGCTTTTGTGAGCACACAAGAAGCTAAAAGTCTATGCAGCAACTCACCTCCCACTCATCAAGAAGAAATACACATTGAAGACATATTTGATGAGAAAGAAGAATAAAAGAAAGAAGAAGAGGAATAAAAGAAAGATGAACATAAGGATGAAACATCAGATAAAATGGTCAAGATGAAACAAGAAGTGATCGATAGCACTCCCATCACTCCCTCCTCAACATTGTTGTCAAGTTTGACACCAGACACAAGCAGTTTGGACTCCTCGAAAGAAGAAGACCTGATTAAGTTCAATGTCCTGGCTATGGAGAAGGAAAAGGAGAAGCAAGTCATGAGAAATCCTCTCCTTGTGGAATCAGTAAACATTCTGAACAATTTGTTTCCTGTGGATAAGAAAGTGCTAAAAGTACACTCGGTTGATGATGTAAGTATAGTCATCTCATAGTTCAAAAATAATTTTTCTAGCCTAGAAGAATCTGCATTCATAGTGTCAGAAGAGAAGTACTTAAAGAAGAGACTAAATGAATTAATGAGCAACTTTGCTCTAGATCTAAAATCACTTAAGACTGGTCAAGCATCCTTGAAAGAATTTGTAGATGAAGGAAGGAAAATCATTGCAGAATGCATGGAACAAGATAAGCTTACTAATGCTCATTTCAAAATAAAAGAGGTAGAAGCTATGATTGAGCAAGTGAAGATTTCAGTGAAAGACAAATCCACTGATGTGAACATGTGCAACAATATCTACCAAGGTCAGTTGGACAAGATTGAAAAGGCAGAGAAAGAGATGGAAAAGATAAGGTCTAGACAAACTCAATTGAGGAATGCTCTTGTGCCCTCACTAGACATTCTCAATCAGAATATAAAGGAGATTGATGCCACCATGATAACCTATGATCAAGGCCCGAGCACAATTTTGGAGAAGATGGAGAAGCTACAGTATGATTTATGTGCTCATCTCCAAATAGTCAATTCACTAATCACCTTTTGGAAGAAGGAGATCTAGAACCTCAAGGTAGCATATCCAGATGTTTTCCCCCAGTGAGTATGTATAGATACAATTTTTTGTAACACCTTTGTCATTAATGTCAAAGGGGGAGTTGTGTGTAGAATATGGCGTATATGTATAGGGAGATATAAGATTATGTATAAAGAATGTATAGAAGACAAAAGTTTTTGTGTTAAGGGACAGTTAGCAACTTGGCCATATTCCTTTGTTGCCATCAATGACAAAGGGGGAGATTGTTGGCAAGTTGTCTATACTAAGGTATATGACTTAATATAGTGTTGTCATTATGGAAACAAATTCATATAGCAGTTTGGAGTCAGCGCACCTGATGAGAAGTTCAGAATTCAGTTAAGTGTTGAAGATTGGACAATGTACAAAGTTCCTATAGATTAGAGCATCAACGCACGTGTGTACAGATGAATTATGGTATGTGCCCTGGAAGTTAAGATTTTTAGACTATACTCATGCTTAGTCTATGAGCGCATAAGAAGATATGAAAAGATGCGAAAGTTACAGCCAGTTGAAGTTGCACAGCCAGTGTGTGCCAGCAGAGAATAGAGCATGGAGCTGACAATTAGTATTTTGGTTTGCGGTGATAATGTAATATTGTAAAGGCCATGCACCCATTGTATTTAGGTTTTTGACATGTTTATATGTATAATTGTAAGCATGCTTTAGCCAATTCATTTGGAAGTGTTGTTTGTAATTAGTTATAGGGCTGACCTAATTGTTTAGTTTGTATGAGCGTATAAATATAAGATGTGCCTATTGTATTCGGTATGGAAGTTGTAAGAGAGATGTGTTAAGTAGAGCAGAAGTGTGAAAAGACACTATGAGATGTATTAAAGCTTTGTAAGAGGTCAAAGCATTAGCGCATCAAAGGAATTGACCAGACAAGCAGTGTCACAGTGACAGTTCACTTGCAGATATAGTGTGTATTTGAAATCAGAAGGTTGTAGCCTTCACCATTTGAGCAGTGAGCTCTAGGACAGTGAGTCCACTCCCCTAACAGGGATCATTGTAAAAGACTCCTAATAGGGTTTGACCCTTAACAAGGTCTACTATACTTAAAGCATTGTAAAACTACTCCTAATAGGGTAAAGGATCTTCTAACAAGGATCACAAAACTCTAGTGCATAATATTAGTGGGTGTCAATTCCCACCAGGGTTTTTACCTATTTGGGTTTCCCCATAATCATATTGGTGTCATGTGTTGATTTCATGTTTCATGTTTATGTGAATGTTTAATTCAGTACTTGAGCATTTAAGTTTAGCATAAAGATTAAAGTGAAAAGTTAAAATATAGTAAACACTGATTCAGCCCCCCCTCTTAGTGTTCCCATTCCTAAGAGTTTGTTATTTGGCTAGTGTTACTCGGTTGTAGCCTTGACCAATGACCTCAATCATTGAAGGAAGCTCGGTCATTGAAGGAACTTGGTAATCTCTGGCACTCGGTGAAAGTGTTACTCGGTGATGTCTGTGGAGCTCGGTCGACACTAATGCTTGGCATGCTCGGTTAATTCACTAGTGCTTGTTAGTTCTGGTTTACTGACTGGAGTTCTGTGTGATTTGTTGGGCCAACTTGGTGCATTTATTGTTGGTAGTTTTTGTTACAGGCTGACATGTTGAATTAAATGTTTGTAAGGCAATTGTAAGTTGACCTATATGGTATTTAATTTTTGTTTGTAGGAGTTAAGGGTTTCATCCAGCCGACTTGTGGTTGATGATTAGTATTTAAGGGGTGTTTGGGTAGATGTTTGAGGGACATTGGAGACACACTTGGAAGATCTAGAATACTAGTTTGGGGTGCTGGAAAGCTAGAGTTGGTGAAGTTGTGGAAAAGATCTTGCATGATCTTGCATATCAGATTGTTATCTGATAGTTTGTGATAACAGAGATAGTGGTTACACACTTGGAGACAAGGAGATTGCTTGAAGGCTTGTGAGCTCAAGTTTAGATCTGCCTTAGGGTTTCCATTAGTTGCTGATTATTTCAGAACTAAACTAGCTAAGATTATATTGGACCTATGTGGATCTTGCAGAATTGTTTTTGACTATAATTAGCCCTAACCCGGAAGGCCTTACAACGGGGCATGCTAATGAAAATTACTTGAAATAATTATTGTGTTGAGTTTTCCGCTGTGTAATTATGAAGCTACAAGGTTTGGACTTTCCTTAATTGGATCCACCATCCCTTGGTCTGTGTCATTCCTCCTCCTCTTGTGGTTGTGATCTCAAATTATGATACTTCCTCATGTCTTGAGGAGCATGAGGCTGCTGCACTAAAGGGGGGTCTGCTGCAATAACAAGTAAATGGGTTAAATTCACATACTTTTTTTTACTATTACATGTATTTCATTAACCAGTAGAACATAACATGCACTTTTCTTTACTTGACAATGCCACATCATATACAATAACATTTTGATCTACCGCCACCTCAACATGCTCAACATGCTCAACATGCTCTAAAATATTCAAAAAAAGGTTACACGACCAATTACAATTAAAGATGTTAAATTCTATTAATAATTACATAATTTATTTCCAATAGAAAATTAATACCTCCACCACTGTGATGCACATCATGGCCTTCATCACACCCAAGTTCTGTGATAGGATTTGAAGGTTGCAATGAAATGGGATGTGCATTGTGAATAGGGGTAAAATGACATCACCACTATTCAAATGTAAATGTATGGGGGAAATATGAGATCTACTCCCGAATCCAAATTCCCAAAGGACAGATCCAATTTGATCAACCAAAAGGTTAATGCATAATTGAATCAATCTATGAAGAATATGAAAGAGAGAGAAAAACCTTATATTTCCCTATGGTTGAATTATGCTTGAAATCTAAAAAAATGAAATACAAATACTAACCTCAAATTAGGGAAAATATGGAAAATGCCAATTTCTGATGTCTTTGTGAACTTTCGGGCAATTCTGCAACCTGTTTCAGACTGGAAATGCCAAGATGAAGAAAACCCATAAATCTTTTGTCTTTTCGATGACAGGTAGTCTTTGATCCTCATAAAAGGTCAAAGGCTAGATTCTTTATTTGAAGGTCGATTCTAACTTTGTTCACATATGTCAGAAGTTTTTCAAAAAGGGTATCCAAATCTACTCTCAGATCCAAAATTACGCACCTGTACCTGCAAGAAAAATGGTTTTGTTGTTTGTTTGAGGGGTTTGCCTTGGTCAAACCCCGGTTTGGAATCAACTTTAATATTGAAATTGAAATAAGAATGCTAGCAAGTAGTAGAAATGGATCTAACAATGAAGCTATGCAATTTGATAGATATGCAATTGTATTCCGAATGTAAACAAGTATATTGATATGAAAGCTTGAACACAACAATGGCAAGTGTAAATCAAAACCATGAAAGTAAATACAAAACCTCCATGCTTGAATGCTTGGAATCCACCTTGAGGGAAGAATGAAAAGGATCTTGAAGATGAACAAAGGATCTTGAAGGAAGATCACACCATCATGATGGCTAGATCTAGGGTTTGAATGATGAATCTTGAATGCTTGAACCAAATCCCTTCAATGGATTGAATGCTTGAATCCTTGATCTTCAATGGAGAACTTGGATGGAGAAGAGGAATTGAATGCTTGAATGGATGCTTGCTTGAGAGG
Source organism: Chamaecyparis obtusa (assembly GCA_027943335.1). NCBI lineage: Eukaryota > Viridiplantae > Streptophyta > Pinopsida > Cupressales > Cupressaceae > Chamaecyparis > Chamaecyparis obtusa. Next base: position 1,788,329 of record BSBK01001724.1, read on the forward strand.
AAAATTGATGGCTTGTGAATATCTCCTTGAGAGCTCTTGATCACAAATTTTCTTGGTGAAATAATGGATGATGGATGAGAAAATGAGAGAGGAAGGCCTCCTTTTATAGTGAATTAGGGCACAATCCTCTAGAGGGGCCACCTTGGAGAATTAAATCCCAATTAGGTCCTAACCTTTAGAAAATATACCTAGATTAAATGCAATTTGAGGATTTACCATTCTGAAACCTGAAATGGCCGACCTGGAGGCGGGAAAACAAATATCCCCGAAACCTGACACCCAAAAATCAAGAAAATTTAAAATCTGGACAGGGGGTCAAGGACAAGCTCGAATCCGACCAGGTCAAGGTTGAGGTTGATCCTGACTAGATCAGGGTAGAGGTTGACTTTGATCCCATAAGGTCAACTTTGACCTTGTGGTAAAAAACCTTAGGATCCTGACCCAGAATATTAGGAAATGCAGTTTGAAGTGAAAATTAGGGATAGATAGAAGCAGAATGAGGAGAACAAGATTGATCTGAGAAAAGAGCTGATTCAAGGTGCTTGGCATGAACCAGAACACCCACTCATAGGGCTAAATGCTCTTAACATGGAAGTGCTTCCATTTTAAGATGATACACATTGTTATAATGAAATAGTCAATTTATGTTTGAAATTAAATATTCAATTTGATTTACTTTTCATTTGACCAATTTACCTGTGTCTCATCTAGTGCAGTAGATTCTTTATTATGGATTTTGAATTCTCGGCGTAGGCATGTAGCCATGACTTTATAGCCTTCCTTCAAGGCTATTCTTTTGTCTTCATTTGTGGGCTCTAAATTGAATTCTGTGCCATGTATTTTTTGTTTAATATCGTCAGTTTTGCATGTATGATTTGATTAAACAAAATTGTTTGCAACCTTATATTTAAAAATTTGATATGAAATTCCAATGTTGCTACTTACAAGTCGAGAGTGAAGTTTCATATAGCCACCAGAGCCAAGTTTGTGTTGGCCAACCTTTTTTAATCTTACTTTTGTAGCTTTTGATGTGTCTTACAGTCTATGAAAAGTTTGAAACATGTTAGATTATATATTTACAAAGATTACTAATTAGTGCATGATTACATTCTACTTAATACTATCACGACATACCATCTTTTTCCGTCTTCTGGTTGAATTCCTCTACCCTTTAGCCTTTTCTCTTTTGCATCTTCCAATATTTCATTCCACTCCATCAGTGGAATCATAGGAGGACACTTGTACTTTGGGTTATCCTTTAGAACCCTTCTATATTGGTCCCTCACAGTCTTTATATGTTTGGATTATTTTTTAAGAATCAGAGCACTGCCAAAAGTTTTATTTCCAAAGAGGTCCTCTAAAGATTTAATGAGCTGTAAGTCAGCATCCTGTTCATTCCACCTTTTTTGAAAAAAAAATTTATTAGATATCATAACTTTAATATAGTACAATAAATGGAAGATAAGAAAAATATTGTACCAATATTATGAAGCTACGTACCTCTTACGTATGGTGGGCCCAAATAGCTTCAATGTCATTTCAAAAAGAGTATCATCAAAAACATCATTTCCTACAAAAAAATCATGGGATTATCAATCCAGAATGAGTTATGTATAAGTAAACTACAATTACACTATAAATAATAACAATTTTAAAGCACTTGGAAGCTTTGGTACTTTTAATGGAAACATATTTTTCTTGTTCAACAATAATGACCCCGCAAACGAACCAGTACTAGTAACACGGGCTGATCCAGGAAATGGTTGAGCTTCACTAGTATTGGTCTCTATTCTTGTACTAGGTGTAGGTGTATCTATTAGTGCACAAAATAGGTCCATGCGTATAAAATTCACACAAGAAAAATAATCAATGCATGATTAGCACATAAAAAAATATAGAAAAATAAGGTTTTACTAGTTTTAGTTGGTACAGAGGAAGATGTATGCAAGCTCCTTATTGCAGACAATGCATTGACAACAATATTAGATTGTTGATCAAAGGAGGCATCTGCACTTCATCATGAGCTGAAGAATACATTGTTAACAAAGACATTTGCAATGGATAAAGATTAAATGGGGTACTAGAAGCATCCCAAACATAAGTTGAGTCAATAATGCATACAAAGGTTAAATGAATGGTTAAAGGTTTAAGGATTATTTACATGAAGGTTGTGCACTACAACCCTCACCATATTGACCATGTTTCACAGGTGTCAAAAAATCCTGTAATAAGAACACATCATATTTTAGATCATGATCCATAAGATAGTATAAAATATAAACATCTATTGAACTTTAATTATTGCTTAAGATTAATTGCTGCTTACATTCATACAATTGACTCTACGTATCAATTCATCTTTGAGTGCCTCTGTATCCTCAGTTTTGTTTGATTCCATGACAAGGTTAAGAATTTCTTTACTATATTTATTTAGAATTTGAGTAGCCATGAAGACAGGGTTAGCGCTACATGCGATGTCATCTAAAAATGCCGCCTCAATTTCAGATCTCAATTGATCTACTGTCATTTGTGCTTTTCCCTATCAATAAATATCAAGTTGTGACATCAATTTTAGTAAAATTCTATCAAAATGACTCCAAATCCATAAAGAAAAGAACATAATAATATGACATTTGTTTCAATATAATTTGTAGAATTACACTAATTAAGGTTTACCTTTGATGAAGAAGGTGTGTGAGGAACATCCCCGCCTGTGTCTTGTGGTGGATCCATGTCGCCCTGTGACAAAGATTAGTAATTCTTAGCAATCAACATCGAAATGAATGTAATAAACTTACCAAAAAAATTATTAATAAAACAGTAGATTGTATATTGGAGTCAATATTAATTGGAGGCAATTGATTTAAATGTTATACTTACCAGTCCCATGATAGGGAATGTTTTTGTATCTACACGATTCAAATTGTAATCTATTAGAAGCTCTTCCCCCGCACTTATTGATTTTATCATACATACAAATACACGGTTTCCCTCATGTGCCTCGAATATACAATTCGTCTGCTTATTAGTTGACACAGGTCAAGAACTATTTATAAAACCTACAATATTCCATGTTTCTTCTAGCCTTCCATCAATATACATAGAGAGCCTTTTAGTTTGATCATTTACTTTGCATTGTATATAATTTGCTGACAATGCATACTTTTTTTATATTGCACAATCCGCATCCAATTATTGTAATTGTAACATGGTCCTACATACTCCATCAATTCAACAACTTGATTATAATTGACCTTTATGCCATCCATAGAAAATAAGCCCAAACCATGTAATGAAGATAGAGCTATGCGATATATCCTTTCGTTAACATAAAAATCAATTTTAACTAGAGGTAGTTCCTTGGGTACCCACTCTTTCTAAAGATGTGTGTACCTTAAGGGAACCTTCCGGTTGCCTTTGGTCTCATTATCATAAGAACATGACCCCCCCTCAGCAAGGAAAAATTGCTTTCATTTATTGAATTTTCTTCTAATCTTTTGACCTCTAATTGATCTCCCTATTTTTGACCTACTAGATGTCTCACTTTTGTCTTCTATTCCCACATTTTCCTCACTTGAGGAAGACAAATCAGACAAATACCTATTTGGTGATACCTGCAAACCATAAAATGAGAGACATAGTAGGATCTATATATTTTTCTTACTAAAGAGAAGGAAACAAAATAATAAATTATACTTGTCGATCCATGTCAAAGGCGTTAAATTTCCTGCATATGTAAATAATTTATCTTAAGTTAGCCAAAAATTACATGATATGTAAGCTACAAATTACATCGAAGACAAAATTTACATGATGCAAAATATACTCCATGACATTAGAGTTCAACACATAATAACTTAATTATGAAAACATACAAGTCAAACAAATTTCTATGAATAAATCAATACCACATACATAACATTGATCATACCTTGACATACATTTCATTGATCATGTTATTGATCATCCTCCTCATCCATTTCATCATCATGACTATCATCATCATCATCATCACCATCATTGTACTTGTCACCTTGATCATTGTCATCATTGTCATCATCATCATGACCAACACCACCACCATCTTGATCACCATCATCATCATCTTCATCACCACTATCATGACCATCATCACCTTGATCAACACCATCTTCATCACCATGATCATGATCGTCATCATCATCACCATCATTGTCAGCATCACCAGAATCATCATCATTTTCTTCTTCTTCTTCTTCATTGTGTAATAGTCATTCGTGATCATCATTTACTTCATCTTCTGATTCTTCAGTATCTTCTTCTTCCATCACATTATACTTTATCGGCCTTCCTCTTGGATCATGTCTTAAAAAAAATGACCAACCCGGTTTATGTGGAATGCCAAAGTAAAACACTGGCTCACATTGGCTTGGAATAACATAGGGCTCATCTCCAACTAGTTCAAATGACCTTGTATTAATCATTGTAAATCCACTATCATGTTCAATAACAGTCATATTAGGATCATTTTGATTCAGTCGTAGGCTGTACCATTTGATGAAAAATATAACTAATTTGAATGAATTGAAGTCACACTCAAGTATATCATCCAAAATGCCATAGTATCAATTTTTAGATTGTTGAGGATGTATGTCATTTCTAGATGAAATATTAGTGACCTCAAAGACTGCACTTATCCCAGAATCACAAGTTTTCTTTGTGTCGTCTAACTTTTTTATGCAAAATTTATGGCCATGGTAGTACATAGCTTTGTGGTGTTTGATCTGCAATGATTCAAACATGTCAAGATTATTTGCATTGATTTGTGAGTTGATATTAAACTTATGGGTCATGGTTAGTAAACTTATACGTACCTTTCTACCCCTTAAACCATATGCTAGATCAAGTACCATTGGCGTAACATTGGGATCTCCATTACGATGAGATTCTTTAACCAATGGTGCAACACCATCCCATGTTAATGAACAACCATTTTTTTGAGATTGTTGAATCCATACCGTCATCCAATCAAGATTGTTTGCAATATACAAATGTAGTGCATCCCACTCACGACTAACTGTAAAGAAAACAAATTTACCGCTTAGAAACCAATTATATTGAAGATTTATAAGAATTAATAAACTACAATAACATCATATAATTACCTCTCACTTTCCTCAATCTACTTTTCCCCATCAAGTACTCCCCTTCGAATTTGTTAATAGAGTTGGGATCCCAAATGCGATCTACATGGATATTTGCTGCAAATTTGGGAAGATATTCACTAATGTACACCATGGTCTGGTATACCATATATCCCTCCACCATAGAACCCTCAGGATGTGCTCTTTATCAAACCAAACCCTTCATAAATTTCAAGTGCCTCTCAACCATCCACATTAACCTAGTTTGTACAGGTCCACAAAATTCAATCTCCTCAACTTGATGTATGAGGTAGTGTTCTTGAGCATTGAAAAAAGTTGGAGGTAGACACTTTTTCATTTCACACATAAGCTGAAAATTTTTTCTCATCCAATATTTTATATCTTTTTTATCAATTTCTTTAGATGATAACAACCTAAAAGAGATTCAACTTGCAAAAACATATAAATAAGATTTTAGAAAAAAATATACAATAATTTACATAAAAAGTAAAGCAAGTCATAAATATAATATCTATACAACAAGTCTAAGAAATAACACTTCTAACCTCATGTATTTTCTAAGATTGTATATAACTTGTTTAACGATGTTGTCAAATTGGTGTGAGAGGGATAGAGGTAGGACGTACTACAATAATTAAAAAATGATCTTTTTAATATATTATAAAATAATACAATAAAAAGTACATGCAATTTTACAAATATATTTTAAATAAAGAACATGACTTACCTTGACGAAGGTATGCCAATCATGTGTTTTCAACCCTGGCCCAAAATCACCTTTCTTTGATACAAGATTGCTTATATTTGCAGCAAATCCCGTTGGAATTTTTTTTGGTGACTTCTTTTAATGCATCACTTTGCTGCCCAATTAATAACCAAGGAAGGGTACTCGTATTTATGCGGTCTCCATTGCTATTTGATTCAATGAAATTTTTCAGTGCATGATTGGATTCATGATGCTTTGACGACCTTCATGAGCATCAATTACATCATTAGTAAATAAAAGATAATATCAAAATATAAATTTCAAACAAAAATCATCAGATGGAATGACATTACCTTGGCAATTTAGTCTATTGTATTCTAACTTCCATAGACGAGGTGTCATTATTCATGGCCTTGATGTTGTCTCTTCTTTCCCATTAAAAATATGTTTTTTGATAATTTGATACTTATGATTATTGTGGAGAAAGTGCCTAAACTCATCGAACACCTACTTTCCTAAACTTTTTGAATGATGAGATTTCATCTTCGGACCATAAACTGGACTTGTGAATTTACCCTTTGTTTGAAGACCTAAAAGATACCGTACAATTGGATCATGTACAATTATCATACACAACTTAAACATGCAACAATAATGTGTAAGCACTATAACATACCAAAAATATGTGACCTTAACAATATATAACATACCACAAAAATGAGTTAGCCTAGGGGCATCATGTATTGTCCATACAAGCTTTGTATGGAATTGAAATTGTCTTTGTCCTATTGGTCTAGAGATTTCATACATAGTGACCTCATTCCATAACTTCAAAAAATCATCAATAAGGGGCTCAATATACACGTTCATATCTTTAACTTGGTACTTACCTAGTTGAATGAACAAAAACATTACATAATTATTATGACCATTTTGATGTGGTGTTTATAAATTAATTTAGATAACTATTAAATGAAAAAAATACTTGGTACAATCATTGAAAACATTATGTGCTCCCTCTTTATGGACATCTAAGGAGGAATGTTATTGATAATAACAAAAATAGGCCACACTGAGTAAATAGATCTCATATCTCCAAATGGATTGACACCGTCCGCTGCCAATGAAAGCTTGAGATTAAAAGGTTCTTCTTTAAAGTGTGGCCATGTTGTTTCTATGTCTTTAAATGCAGAACCATCCATAGGCATTCACATAATGTCATCTTGACTTCTATTGCGTGCATGGTAATCCATAAATTGTGCCAAGCTAGTGCATCTGAATAATCGTTGAAGATGTGGAATAATGAGAATGTATTGAAGAACTTTGTGAGGCACCTTTTTTGTTATTTGATTTGACCGATATCTACTAATATGACAATTAGGGCATTCTGTTGCAAATTCATGTTGTTTATGATATAGAATGTGATCATTGGGACATGCATGTATTGTTTGATACTTCATTCCAATTTGATTCATAATGGTAGATAATTCTCGGTATGAACGAGGCAGAATGTTTGATGGTGGTAACAAAAAATCACCTATCAACCTACAACAACAAATATGAATTGTTAATATAATTAATAGTAATGGTATGGTGACATTGAAGATGACAAAAATGGCATACCTTAGCATACATAACATTGCTACATTGGATAAACCATTCATAACCTTCAAGTTCACCAACAACACTATAGCAGAGAGAAGATTTGTTTGGGAGCCTTGGTATAGGGGCTCGTATGCCTTCTCAAGTATAGGTATATCAAGACCATCTTCATCATCATTATTAGATGTGCTAGTACCATAATCATGATCATCTTGATCAGCTACGCCAATACCATCTTCTTCAATCATGTCCTCTGGCACATTATTAGCTATGCCAATACCATCATCTTCAATTGTGTTCTCTGCCACATGATCATCTTCTTCCATGGGAGTGTTATCCTTGGCTTGGATATTCACACCTCCATGTTCCTCCAGTTGGAAATCCACATTCACCAATCGACAAAAATCGTGCCCCCTTCAATGTGACCATGTTGCCTACAATGAATCTGGACTATTGTGATTAGAATTCTTCAATTCTTTAAACCCTTATACTTTTTGCAAGGACAATTACATTTATCAACTTTTCTTTGGAACTGAGACCACAATCTAGCAATTGTCTCATTATTTTGTTCTGGGTTCATATTGCTAGGTGTGGACTTTCTTCACAGGCAATTATTCAGGCTATAAATATACAAAATGTAAACATACAAGTATTAGTAGCATCTTGTATATAATAAAAATAATAAAATATTACAAGATTATACAATATTTAAAAATACACACAAATCATGCTCACTAGATTAGGCCAACCAATTTGCACATTCCTTCCCAAATCATCTTTCCTAATATTTTTCCTCCACCATAATTTGGACTTAGTATTTTAATGTGATTAAGGTTTTTAAGTTCATAATTGGTTAGAATGCAAAGTTGCAAAAACAATAATGTTAACATTAATAATCAGCCACCATTGATGAAATTTCATTAGTAATAAGCCACCCTTCATAACAAATGATAATTATGGTTATCATTAACAATTTTACCAGCCCAATTACATTAACAACTTGAAGAACATGCTCACATATCAAGTTAGTGATATCTTCAAAGGTGTTCTTAAGCATCAAATTGATAAATTTAAATATGAACATGCTAGTGTGAAAAAATGGTATATGCCATTCTATTTATGGGGCACAACCATACTTATGGCATAGCTGCACTAAAAGACATTTTATGGGATGCATATGGCAAGGATTAGAGAAATGTGAAGTGGTGGTTGGTAGATGTGAATTGGAAACAAATAAGTGAGTGTGACAAAGGAGCCATGTTAGTTGTTAAGACCACACATTTATGAGATCCACACAAAGTGATATAAAGGAGGAGTTAAATGAACATGGTAAGATATTTTATCCTTACATAAATGCTAAAGTAAGAAGATCATAAAATGATTTCTAGCAATAGGTGAAATTAAAAGCTAGACTAAGTACTTTTACTAATATTATTAGTTAATCCTAAGAGAAGGTAAGTGGTACTCCTTTCCACATAAGAATTTTTAATGACTTAGAATTAACATAATTATGTCATTTACCATTTATTTATTCTATCTTCCTTGACAAGAATGTCTTAATGCAAAAACATATCAACAAGTGACATGTTCTTGTACTTGGTTTTGCATTATAGCCCAATTCATATCCATATCTGCACTACTCTTTAACACATTTATCTTCTCCTCATTTTGATTTTACAACATTTAAAATTACTTTTGCACATTCACAATTAAACTCAAGATCGTTGATGTATTTTCCATGGTTCATTTCTATATTCTTTTTTAGATAGGAGTGAACTTGAAATTCAAATTATAAAATTCAAATTTCAACTTCCCTACTCATTTCAACAAGTTGTTTATAGTTGGCTAGTACAAATTTTGTGCAAAATGTTCACAAATTTAATGTGCACCTTGATTTTCTTTTTAAAACACACTCCAATTCTAAAAGACAATAAATAAACCAAATTTGTACCATCACTACATAGGCTATTTACGTGTTTGTGAATGCTAGTCTTTGGTATCACTCATACCATTAATATAATCCACCAAGAGGTTTGAATTTGGAGAACATGCTTGCTTATCAAGTCAATAATATCCTCAAAGATATTCTTAAACATAACCTTAATATATTTAGATATCATAAAGATAAGTAAATCTTTAGACATACTTATTAAATCATTCTCACATATTACAAATCACATTTTATATGACATATTAGATTCATAGTAAATTTAAGATGAGTATATTCACTTTTTATATGAGATATTAGATTCATAGTAAATTTAAGATGAGTATAAATAAATTCAATTTGAGGAAGCTTGCACGATTTTGGTATTAAAAGTTGGAGGAGGCAAATATGGTTATGTGAAGGAATGGATGGAGAAAGCCTAAAGCTTAAATGTCAGCATGAGATATCATAGAAAGGCTTACAAACAATCCAATGATTGGATGTTTGGGTTGCTGCTTTATATGCTCATTTCTTTATTGCATAGCTGATAATTCTCTGGCAATTTTTTTATAGTGATCTTATGGTATTTGAAAACCTACATACATAATAATGATGCTTATGAAAGATGTTAGTGAAAGAGTCCTGAAACAAGGTTGACAAATTTGCAGGTTTGGTGATGGGCAATAGAAATTTGACTTCCACTCTTCCTACAGACTAGCAACTATGGGTAAAGCCTAAATTATCTAGCATTTAGATCTCAAGGTCCTGACCGAGAATCAAGGTCTTGAAGTCCTGTACTGAGAATAGTGGATCCTTAACCCTATCTTCACAAACACTAGATTTGTTTCTGAAATCTTCTACCCATTGAGTTGACAAGTCTGTGATAGAGAACTATATAATGGACATTGCAAGCTATCATACTCAACACGGTCTCCTAACAGATTTTATAATCTCATTTTCAAATTCAATGTGTTGTATCTATGGGTTGCAACATGGAATTTTCAAGCTGAATATGAGATCATGGGGACACCAAATTCTTTCCTCATTTCAATATTGCAAGTATTTTGGACAAATGGAGCATTTTAGAAGGAGGTTGTAATATAAAAATTTATCTTCTTTAATACTTATATCACATTATTATGTAATTAATGCTATTAGACTAATTTTTTAAGAGGGAAAATGATTTATTTAGTTGATTTCCATAATAAGAGTTTCATTTTCTAATGATACAATAGAAATGAACAATCTGGATTGAATACATAAAGAGGTGTAGTGTTTGAAATGGGTAGTGGAGATAGAAGCAACTAGGTACTGCCATGCACCGGCTACCCATTGGAACTGCAAAATTGAAATGCAACAATGAAGTGAATATACTAGAATATTCAGAATATTATACTCAAAAGTAAACACTAAAAGCAAAACAGGAGTCAGGAATGTCAAAAGTGAAGAGTGACTATTGAATCCATATAAAGCAGTAATTGTCATGCAAACTGCATCTAGGGTAGGGGAAAAGAGGTGAGTGCAGAGGAGTCTGCCAAGGTAGTCAGGCTTCTATTTTGGACTTCTAGTCTTCATTGTTAGTCAAGTAGAAACAAATTGTGTATGAGCTTAATCTATGTGTAGCTAGGTCTGGGAACTACACGAGTGTATGTGTGCATTCAAGTAGAAACACATTGTGTGTGAACTTAGTCTATGCGTAACTAGGTCTAAGGTTACATAAGAGTCTATGTGTTTGTACTTGTGTACTTGGCTTGAATATGGCTAGATTTAAGTGTTAAATATTATGAAAAATAACAAATTTGGTCTATAATTTCTTATTATTTTGGCATGGTATGTATGTATGTATGAGATATTAGTATACTTGTATAGCCTAATCCTTAATCACTTGTTATCGCCCCTTAAGAGGATAGGTTGGTCTTGTTAGGGAGAAGTGGAGTAATTCCCAACAAGGTAGGTGACTCCCAAGATGAGATATGGATGGGGTCCTAAAGCCTTGAGGGAGCCTACTTCTAGATTGGTTTCCAAGCACCCTATGACAAGTAATTCCCCATCATCCTTAGGGATGATGATTAGGAGAGAAGTAAGGGATTGGGGATTAAGTATGTTAATTATCAAATTTACTATGAAGCATTGGTTATTTCTTAATTTAATGACTTAAATGCATAGTGATGTATGTTAATTATTGGGAATTAGTAGCCCCCTAGTAGGGAACATTATAGAGACAAAGTAAATTTCCATTTCCAAGTGCAATTCAAATCTCTGTTGGAAATTTTAGGGTAAATAAAGTCCAGTC